>OZ032122.1:8662070-9102070 GCA_964026355.1 Pseudorhiza aurosa
CGTAGACGGGCTGGAGAGGAAACTAGACCAAGCTACAAGTACAACCTGACTGATATTGCTGCAATATTGCAATGGAGAAAGGCAGTAGGACTCATTGAGCAATCAGCAAACTACTGAAAGCAAAACTTAGCCAGGCAGATAGGAAATTAATGCGTCTGAACCACAGCAAGAGACAGAATTGGAACATATGCTACTTCGAAGTCTTTGAGAAGAAGGACAGCCGGTAGCCGCATTATTATGTATGGCAGCTTGAAGGGCTTCGAACTTGCTTCCTAATAGTCCGCAGGTCCATGATGACCCCCGGAAGTACACGTTACCCCTTCTGGTGCATCATGGGCTATTTGAGCTAGCACCGGGGGAAGCGAGCCGAGATTAATTCAGCTGGGTAGCTCACATCCACAATGTGGCTCTCGTCAGGAGGCAGGCTTAGGAGTTCCGAGGGAGTCCATGTCCCCACTTGATGGAGCAATCCTTCTGGCTCAAGGCACTAATCCTCCCATTTCTCGGATCTTCCAATGTGTAAAGAGATTTGATATGTTTTAAACTAATAGCTCAAGCGCCGAGTTAGCTTTTTCTTCTTTTAAAACATTCCTATAGAATTAGGGATCGTCTCAGAAATACTAATATACACAAAAGAGAGGTAGAAGGACAATATATTTTCGGATGTCCATGTTATCGTAGGAACTCTAAATACCCCAATGACTTCCCCTCTTAATCATGTAATGCTTTTGAGAATAAATAGCTTGGTTTTGATTATACGCTGACATGGACCTCCAAGGATTGCCTCTTAGTTCGTATATTCTTAAGGATCTTCGTGGTTGAGGTTCTTGCATACTTCCTCTGTGGTCAGTGGCTCCAGCCCCAATCCCAGAACGAACCAGCTTCTCATGCATTGACGAGAGTAGATAGTTCATTGCAATTTCAAGCGCCGAAATGACAAGATAATGTCATCACATCGAGAAGGATGACTAGGGCACTGTTGGATAAGCATGACTTCTTACTGAACCGAAGTCTATCTTTCGGATTCGAGGTAGAGTCTGCAGGAACATCTTACAATAGGATGAGTTGTCCTATTCTTAACATAGGAACAGCTGCGTATAATAAGATGTAAAACTGAATTAGAGGTAAACTGACTCTCAAGTCGAGCATTATAAAGACGAGTGAACTATAAGCACTAGGAAAGGGTCGAAGTCATAATTCTTCTTGTTTACCTGAAAAGAGAATTACATTGAAGAATATTGATCAATGCACTCCGTTGTTTTCGACGCCCACTCTTGTTAATCTTATCAAACAGTGGAACTAACGCATCAATTACAATTACAATTGCAGAAAAACAAGCGGATAACCATTGGGAATGTGTAATAGGCAAATGAAGTAGATTGACAAGGACTGGCTTACTTTCTCCAAAATAATCAAATTCAAATCAGATTGCAGCTTGTTCTCTGGTCTTGCTAGCATCTGCTCTTTGAAGGAAATGATATCGTTCTCTTTATCGTTGAATCGCTTCTCGACAGTCTGCAACTGCTCTTTATAGCGTTGGCACTGATCTTTAACCTCGGAAAGTCTCAAGCGCTCCATTTCGATCTTGTGATCGCAGTCTTCTTTCATGCGAATCGAGGCCTCTCGTAGAAAGGACAACTTTTGCTCGTGCTCTCGAAGCAACTCATCCTTCAGTCGTTGCACTTCAATTTCATTTGCAGATACCTGCTTTTCGCGTCTTTCAAGCTCCGCAATGGTCTGCAAAAAGAAACCACAGTTGAACCTATGAAACTGCAACTAGCTATTGCTTCAAATCTTCTTAATTCTAGTGTATTATGTTGGGAAAAGCCCGCGGTGGTCTATGGCAAAGCCCTAACAACGGAAGACACAGCATGTCTAAGAGAGAGAGAGAGTGACTCAGAGAGAGAGAGAGAGAGAGAGAGAGAGAGAGAGAGACCCTGAGAGAGAGAGAGAGAGAGAGAGAGAGAGAGAGACCCTGAGAGAGAGAGACCCTGAGAGAGAGACCCTGAGAGAGAGAGACCCTGAGAGAGAGAAACCCTGAGAGAGAGAGACCCTGAGAGAGAGAGAGAGAGAGAGAGAGAGAGAGAGAGACCCTGAGAGAGAGACCCTGAGAGAGAGAGACCCTGAGAGAGAGAGACCCTGAGAGAGAGAGAGAGAGAGAGACCCTGAGAGAGAGAGACCCTGAGAGAGAGAGAGAGAGAGAGAGAGAGAGAGAGAGAGAGAGAGAGAGAGAGAGAGAGAGAGAGAGAGAGAGAGAGAGAGAGAGAGAGAGAGAGACGCTGAGAGAGAGAGAGACCCTGAGAGAGAGGGAGAGAGACCCTGAGAGAGAGAGAGAGAGAGAGAGAGAGAGAGAGAGAGAGATAAGATCAGATTTTTTGATTCTGGATTTGAAAAAGACGTAGGATTCGGGACGGGAAGAGTAAGGTCAGATGTTCCTTTGCAAATTCTTGGAATTAGTGATGAACAAAATGCTCATAGTTTGTGGCAAGGAAATAGTACGGAAAAAGTCTAATCTCTTATTCTTTAAATCCTGTACCTTACTATGGCAAAACTTTGCTAATTGTACCTACTTCAGCGCCAAACACACTGAGAGATTTGGTTGACAGTTTTAGGTTCATCACTGAAAAATTGAACTAATTTCCAAAAGAAAAAAACAAATTAAGATGTTACATTAGGACTGGTATCTAACATAAATATAATAGCAGCTAGAATTTTACTGAGCAAAGAAGATTGTTATAACACTTCAGCATGGACTTAGGCCGGGGAAACATTCCATTTGTTTCTTCCGCTCTTCCAGTAATCAGTTTTATAGCATTCAGGTGCGAGAACTAACCGTTCGCATTTGCTCCTCCAGTTGATCGCATTCATTCATCTTGCGTTGGAATATCGATTCACGCTCTTTCTCTCTCTTCTTCCACTCCTCGGCTAATGTTTGCATCAATTTCTTCTCCTTCTCTTGCAACTTAAATGGAATTCAAAGTATATACAGTGCAATTCAAGTCAACTCAACGTCTCTCCCTCACCATTCTTGGTGAATAGGGCGGCGCCCATCTCCGTATAATTAGCCTTTGGGCCACACTACTTGGCATGCTCAGTAAATGCCACAGTTTGGGGCAGGCAATCTGGTGGGAACTATTCCTTTGGGCTATTCGAACGTGGTGGCACAGTGAATTCTGCATTTCGGCGTTGTCCATTTGGTAACACTATGTGCCAAACTCCCATGCTCTTCCCAAAGTACTGCATGCTAAGCAGGGAAATATCATATACCATTTTGTAAGTTTTTGGTATGACTCGACCTGGTTTCGAACCATGAACTACTGCATACAAAGCGAGCATTCTACAACTGGGGCATGGGCCACATACAGAAAAGATTGTCGCATGTTTCATGTACACGAATGAAGAAAGTTAGAGTCCTTCTTTAATTGCAAATACTGGCTGCTTCTTAAAATCACAGCCATTGAATGAAAAAATATTTCCAGGTACTCGATGGGAGATATGATATATATATATATATATATATATTTATGTTTATATATATATATAAACATAAATATATATATATATATATATATATATATATATATTTATATATATATACATAAATATGTATATATATTTATACTTATATATATGCATACATATATATATATATATATATATATATATATATATATATATATACAAATATATACATACATATATTTATATGTATACATACATTTATATATATACGTACATACATACACATATATATATATACGTACATACATACAATTGAAATCCCTGCAAAATAGCCAAACCTATTAGTAAGTATTGAAATGAACTGTACCTTAGCTTGGAATATTTCCTCTTGCTGTTCTTTCCAGAGTTCTAGTTCAATGGCGGCTTTGTACTCTGGCAGTTCACGAGGTTGTTGTTCCTGTTGAGGACTCGCGCGATGTTCGCGTTTGTCCCTCGGCAACATAGGCTGGGGCACGTTTTTTGGCTGAGCCTGATATTCCAAAGCTTCAGATGTTGCGTTGTCAGATATTGATGCACTGATTAATGACTGAAATGAGAAGATGAAGTACCGAAACAACACGATTATAGACCCACGTTGATAACAGCTTTCCGTAAGTTGAAATGTCGGTCCACTTTAAATATTCGAAATTATTATCATCATAATATTATTAATTAATTAGCAATAATTTCTATTTCCAACACGGTGGATTTTGCTACTTGGGCATCTTGCCAAAAAGACAGCTTCAAACGAAGTAGCTTACGTCGAATTCTCGCTAAGGAGCGACTTTTTCCAATCTATATTTCCATTTAATTCAAATCTGTCATCCTCCCTGCTTAGGGTTGAGCTATGATGACAGTCATATATCTGCATATACGGTTTTACTGGCAATCGCGTCTTACTCGTCTTCTTCTTCCATTCTCTGACCTCTACCTCTAGGATTTCGTCACAAACTCTTCGATGCACCTATCTCGTATACCTTTTTCCTTTGACCGGTCTCATTAAGCTGATGGCTTGGCTTCCAATAGCTGAGTGCTTTTACTGTCGCCAGGCTTTTCTAACTTTTACGAGCCTGGGACCAAGTAAGCTGCTATACCTACAATTATTAAGATTGCTACTTTTGATGAAGATATTGTAGTGACTCAGCTTTCTTACTCTCATAATTTATATCTATGCCACCATTACCATCTTGCTAAACTACACAATTCTATTCATTCAATCAATTGTTATGTCCTGTCATACTTTCCATCAACTCATCATCTATTAATCTTTGCATCAATACCAACCAACCCTTCCGCTCCTATTCTAAATCGATGAGTTTGGTAATTTTATCTCCTTCTTATTTGCCTACATAAATATGTATTTCAATAAATCAGTTAGTTAGTCAGTCATTCAAACACAACAGCATTAATCGTCGTCTCTCTGACTCCGTGTTTTCTGCACGTCAAATAAGACTATAAGGCAAGATTCGTCCATGTGGGATGAATCGAACAGCGGCTTTTTAGGACCAGTTTCATGCGCACATCTTGAAACTGGTGATGCCTAAAATATCATACCTGGGTTGTACTGATAGCGGAATTCATCTGCTGGCTTTTTATTTCGCCTAAATCTTCCAGTCCTAGTACAACATGAAGTTGTCCAACTTTCCTCCGAAAACTAAAATTCAAAGTGAAGGAAGGAGCTGTAATTTTCATCAGGACAATCAGAAGCCTGATACATTGGTTGAAAACAGGTTTCAACAAAAAGAGAATCAGGCGCGTTTCAAACCTCAAACCTTTCCTTTGCCGAACGGTATTCGTACATCAAGTACATGAGAGGCATGACGTTTGAATCGATAAGGCACAGCAGATTCAATTAGTAGCGACAGACGATTATCTAAATTTAGTCCGGCACATGAGAAGTTTGACGTTTTAACGGGCCTTAGCTTCGGTTGTGACTTAAAGCATTTTCTTAGAGGACTGATCAGAAGAAAGATCTAACTATCCAATCATCTGTGCAAGAACCGCAAGTTGATTAACACTGTGATGTCAGTCAATTAGCACGATACATAGCATTAACTTTGATCAATGGTACTGCGAAATTCAAATAGTTTCGTAAACCAATTTGGGAGAATATTCCATACTTACCTATCGGGCGATAGTACATGAAAAGATTGACTGAGTATTTGACGATAGTTTGCTCCCTATGAGAAAACGTGTATGAGTAAGCGAAACAGATAACTATTCGCAAGTAAGAAATGAGAAGTGGATTAAGGATATTTTATTGGCAAGACACATGTCAATTGAACTGATGATCAGTATTTTTTAACCAATCTCGAGCTCAATTTTTACTAAGAGTGAGCATAGTCGCTAGGTCTGGGTAGTTGCAGCTTTAGGAATAACGAGCAATGGTCACATCGAGAGGAAGGGCCAGGACACTGCTCTATAGGCATAGCTTCTTAGTGTCATACAATCAACCTTCGGAAGCTCTGTAGAAAACACATGAGGTTAGGGTGTAACAAAGATATGGAAACATTAGTTTTCTCTTTCTTTCTACAATACTCTTGCATACGTCCTACCCCCTGAAAGGCTTTAAAAGTACTAGTATCGAAAAGCTTCAACAAGCTTGTTGAATTCTTCGGACAAACTGGACCAGGTCCATTCTAATTGGAGAAAAAGCCTTCATTTTGGGAAGAGAAATGAAGATTTCAGAATGAGCTGAGCGTACCTCGAGGTGAGCTTTTTCAGATCCAAATACTGTTGATAAATTGACTTCACAGATACCCAGAAGTGCATCTTTACGATTAGCGTCTCTGTGCCATACTTCTACCATGAGTGGTATTCTAGAAGAAGGAACAATCGAGAATTCGAAAGTTACATGTACAGTAAGTGATTCTCGCAGCAAGATCTGATGATAAAAAATGTGGCTAAAAAGTAGAACGCATTTATAACTAAAACCCATCGAGTAATTTTTAGTGGAACAGATGTGATGTTATTCAATGTGATGTAATCAATCTATTTACAATAGGCTAAACGGATAAAATCATACAAAAAGCTAAGTTATGCCTACTTTGCAAGAATGGATGATTCAAAACTAGTAATTATAAGCATGAAAGATTAGTAAATGCACAGTTAAACGCGATATGTGAAATAAGATAATTTCAAGCTAAGTTTTGACATTTTCACAACAAGACTTGAGTATCAAGTTGGGGAGTGAAATAAGTTCGTATTTTTAATTCAAAGGTTTCTCAGCAATACGGTCATTCGGAACAACATAATATTACATCCACTTATGCTTTCCATCAAGCAATTGAAGGAAGACCACATGCGATGAGGCAACAACGCTTATAGGGTCATTTTGTAACTCTTCCTCTGTATTTTACCCCCATCTCTCTCTCTTTCGCTTGCAATTGCAGAAGCGACTCTCCTTACTCCAAGTGTAAGCTAAAACTACGTCGCATAATCGATTTCGAGCGTAGCAGAAGCAAGAGACAGCGAATTCGATTTTTTCTAGGGAAGTGGACTTGATGAGGTGGTTTATCGTGGCCTTGCTCACCAATGGAATTTTTATTCCGACACGTGCAGGAATCCAACTCAAAATCTTTGTGTTATGAGTCCAAACGCTTAACCATTACACCACAGCGCCTTAAACTTGGAGTAAACTTCGAGGAACTGACCATAGAATCTTTGAGCAAGTGTCTCGTAACTGAGTTATCCTCACACTGATATCAACAGTCAGCCGTTGTAAGCTTACATCGATAAAGATAGATAGCTGACTAAACCAAGTCGATTTTCAGTGAAAAAATCTTCGCGAAAAAGACAAAAGATTGATTGGAATATGTCTAAAAATTTCGTCGACCTTCATTGAATGGTGTTTCCAGGTTTTCATTCAAAATTCATATCCATTGACCTTTGTATCACATAAATGATTTATTTACGCAAGCTGCATAAATATAGTTATTTACTTCGTTAGGGTTTGAATCAGCCGCTCTTCTGTTGTGGCGAAGTCAAAAGCACAGAACGACTTGGGCAGTAGAACGTCAGTATTCCTGCGAACTTCTATGGCCGGGTTCGTAAGGATAGGAGACGAGCTGCCAAAGAACGGATATGAATACCTACGGAAGAAGAATTGCAATTAATCATACAAGAGGCATCATTCTGACATGGAGAAGAAGAATTATACGTGGATGACAAGTTTGCAAAAGATGTTTCGATGTAATTCTCATGCGATTCGAAATGTCTTTTGACTATGACGTCCGCTATCCCTGGTGTTTCCGGGCACTTAGTCGTAATGCTAAGATCGAACCGATCACAAATTCCTCTCACCTGCAAAAGCACCTAATGGGTTGCTCAATATCCAGGTTTTTAACACTTCTTAAATCAACCGAGTAGCAATAATGCTTTGACTTTTCTGCCAATTTAGACTTTGTTTTCGTGTTCTTCTTTTGGCGCTCTGCAGTTTCCTTCGAGCTCGTCACACCATTCTCTTTGTCCACTGGCAATTCATCGTCAAATTTCAACGGTCGATGAGCTTTCTTGCTGGGTTTTCCGTCTTTGTGAGGTTTTGCTTCTGCTTTCTCACGATTATCAATCTGTGGCGTGCTCTTGGCAATGACAGCAGATTTCGGCGCGGGGCTGAAGGGTTGCTGGATCAAATGAGGACAAATTAACAAGAAATCGCAGTTGGAGTTGAAAATTTGCAAAGCTGTAAATATATCTCGGATTGAAAGAAACTGGAATACACAGAGATATCATTGAAAGCAAACAGAAGACATTTTCAACCACGCTCTGTGCCACAAATCGTGTTTCCAACCGATTCTAAACTTGAAATCGTTAACTATGTTCAAGCACCAGGTAAAGGAAGCTTGCTCAACTTCTAGGTCTTATAAATAGATGATTTTAAAGGATTTTCACGCCTTTGCTTTCACTCCAAGATTTTGAATTAAAAATTATTTTGTATCTTAACTTCCTTAGATGTATTTACTTTCATTTTAAACAACGTAGATACTTCAGTTAAAAAAAAACAGGCACTGGTATTTTTCACGAGGTGAAGTACTACCATGCAAATAATAAGCAAGAAAGTGATCAACCAGGCTTGTCGCCAACATGCTAACGCATCGACTGCGATACTGGCCATGGATTAAATGACATTTGCTTAGCTTCTAATGCAACACAAACGTTTGGTATCATCAACTTTATTCTCACAACGATTTTCAAAAATCAACCAGAAAAAGGAGGTCCCTAGCCGCTTGAGGGCTTCTGGGCACGGCGACGGCGTGCCCTGTGTTAGTGCAGTGATTGCATCCTTGCTTTACAAGCATTGCCTACTTCACGAACTCTATCTCACAAATCATCATTCATCCCAAGAGCATGCAATTTATGGAACGTCTTGCCCTCTTCTTGCTTTCCTGAGTCTTACAACTTGCCATCTTTCAAATCTAAGACCAATAAACCTGATCTAATCTCTCTCCTCTTAGCTGTTCGCTTTCTTCTTTCTTCGCATGTTGGGGCTTTGTATAGGCCACCAGCGTCCTTCCTCAACATAACCCACCAAAAAAATAAAAAATAAAATTGCATCCTGTTCCACCTCCCTTGGCGGTTCCATTATCATTGATCCACCTGAGTGAAAAACTCGCGAACAAACTTTAGTGACATCGTTATTTACCTCGGGTTGAAATGCTTCGACTCCTTCTGCCAGTGCTGGGCTGATGCCGCTTTTATCAACAACTGCATTGTATCCAGCCTCTATTCTAAAGACGATGGAGATGCCAAGGACAGCCTGCCTTTGACCAAACGCTTGCGAGGGAGGAGGATTTGCACTGGACGGAATCAGGGTGAAAAGGCCTTCTATCTTTGAAGGTACATCAATGTCAATGTCATCCTTTATAACTGGTAATAGTGACACTGATGTTGCAGCAAGGGACGTCTCAGCGGTGCAAAAGTGGAACTACGGAAGATATGCTTATTTTATTAGAATAATTATCTACTGCTGTTTGCCAGACAATTGCCATAGTAAATATAAAGAAAAAACAAAGCTGAGTTCCATGGTCGAAACAAGGTTTAGGGGCACCTTGCTAGGTAGATGCCATCCTGAGCCGAGGCATTGTGAGGTAAGGTGGCCAGTTCCTTTCTAGCCGGAATTTAACCCTAGCATTACGCCATTTAGCCATTTCTCATGACTGGATAGAGGGAGGCCTAGATCATCTGCACAATATGCAGATGCTCTGAAGACTATGTCAACTACCTCTCAACGCAAATGTAACACTGCTTAAAAATTTCACTTCTTTACACCAACAATAAGACCATGCAGTCAGATTAGAAACTAGCACCTGTTGATAAAATTTCACTAACAATGCACGAGCCGCTCGTTTACTGAATGTCTAATGAAAGAGAACGCTTCTTGATATCAGTTGAATGTACCTAGCCCTTAGTGGTATTGTGGGACAAAATTACAGGCCGCACGAGTGGGCCTAAGTGAGCAGTTACGCTGGGCAATTCCTTCGTGATTAGAGGTGACACAGGGCTTTTGAAAATTCCTATACGTAGGGCATTTTTGTTGCTATTTACAGTGGTATTTCTTGATTCCTTATCATAAAAGCAAGGTCCACAGCATGGGATAAATTACGCTGATGTCGACCGGCTGCCCATCTTAAAAAGCTGCGGTCTAGGACAGTAATTCTATTTGCGAGGTTGTATCAAGTATGAAGCTCAAAAGACAATTTTTGTTATGAATAGTAGCAGCTTGAGTGAAAACTGAGCGAGCAGTAGGCAAATATCGATAATCTGCAAAAGAAGTACGCAATCATCACATAACAGCGTTCAGAGGCGAAAGCAAATGCCACGAAAAAAAACATCATCACATGAGAGAAAAATCAGAAGGCATCACTTGAGTGAGGCAAGAATGAAAGTAATGACGTATGATGAGAGTCGCACACGGCATGATGGCTACAAATCATCACGCTGAACGTGTTAACAAATCCGCCTTATGGAAAGATAATTTACGAGAATGAGCAGAAAATAAATAAGAAAAACAGCCAAAAAAGCATCAAAGAACAGTTGAAAATGAAACTTAAAGAAAAGCACGGGACATCAAGTTGGTAATTAATCAAAAGAGATTCGAGCCAAATATTTGAGTAGAAGATTTTCGTTGCTTGCGAATAAATAACAGGCCGCCTGAAGTGCAACCTTCGCTTCAACATCTTTGATCGCATTTTAATCTTTGCACAGGTAGAAAAGAATCCCACGCAATGAAACCATTACCATAATGATGTTGTAGGAGCATGGCGTCAATATTGTTTACCTGAGATAATAGCAATGCTTTAAAGTTTGAACCGATAAGAAGTGTGAGGATAAGGTTGCGGGAATGCGTCAAGAAAGACGAGATATGAGTCTGAGGTGTTAGGATAGCTCAGTGGTAAGATTCTTGCGCATAGATCCCATGGTAAATGGTTGGGATTTCCCCTCAGCTAAACTTTCACTTAGAGTGAGGAGAGTCGCCAGCTCTCTGTAATTCCAGGCCTACTAATGACGAGGTGTGGTCACATCGTGAGGACGGACCTGGACACTGCTCGATAAGCAAAATGCTTCTCAGTTTCCAAATGTCTACCTTTGAAATCTAGGTAGAATCATCTAGGTAGAATCATCTAGGTAGAATCATCTAGGTAGAATCATCTAGGTAGAATCATCTAGATAGAATCATATACAAAAGAGATGAGCCGTCATTTGCAGAAGAAGAGCAGCGATGCAGGATGGGAGTTTGACATGCCATTGTTGAAGATGGAGCCTTAATATATATTAGGCCTACTGCATAAAAAACACCAGCATATAGATAGATAGATAGGTGGGCATAGATAGATAGATAGATAGATAGATAGATAGATAGATGGATAGATAGATAGATAGATAGATAGATAGATAGATAGATAGGCATAGATAGATAGGCATAGATAGATAGGCATAGATAGATAGGCATAGATAGATAGGCATAGATAGATAGGCATAGATAGATAGGCATAGATAGATAGGCATAGATAGATAGGCATAGATAGATAGGCATAGATAGATAGGCATAGATAGATAGGCATAGATAGATAGGCATAGATAGATAGGCATAGATAGATAGGCATAGATAGATAGGCATAGATAGATAGGCATAGATAGATAGGCATAGATAGATAGGCATAGATAGATAGGCATAGAGAGATAGGCATAGATAGATAGATAGATAGATAGATAGATAGATAGATAGATAGATAGATAGCCATAGATAGATAGATAGATAGATAGATAGATAGATAGATAGGTAAATAGATGGATAGATAGATCGATAGAAGGATAGATGGATAGATAGATAGGCATAGATAGATAGATAGATAGATAGATAGATAGATAGATAGATAGATAGATAGATAGATAGATAGATAGCCATAGATAGATAGATAGATAGATAGATAGATAGATAGATAGATAGATAGATAGATAGCCATAGATAGATAGATAAATAGATAGATCGATAAACGATTATCGTTCAACTCTTTATCAACGCCGTAACACCCGAAGTTAGCATTTCAACCCTTCCGCCCATAGCCTCCAACTGTTTCGATCTTCTGCAATACTGTGAATATCCTTTCTGCTATGATTGGTGCTTCCCACCACATTCACGTTTCTTCTTACGATGATGGTAAGATCGTGGAATAGTCTTCCTCGCGATAATCACTTGTTTTTATTTACGGTCCGTTTCTGATGGCGTGACCCAGTAGAATCGCTTGTCGTGCAGCTATAAGCTTCGACGGCAACATATATACTTACTTGAGTTAAAGAGGACTCGCTTGGTGACATGAAGGGTTGTTAATTTGCTCATGTTGCTGCAAGGTAATATGGAATGAATTGCCATATTCATGGACAGCATTGACTGACTCGTGTCATTCAAAAACCTTTTAAAGACTTTTTTATCTCTAATCCAATTTTCTAAAGATTGATTTATGCAAGCATATTCTGTTTTAATGAAGTATATGTAACGCTTAACCCATTGGCTTATACGGTAGAATATAAACAAATATGCTATTCTAAAGAGCTGCCACTTACCTTAAGAGAGGGATTCCTTTGGATAAATTTTTTCAAGGTGGTCGCATTAGACAAAATCCTAACTGATGCTCTTTCAGCAGGAAAATCTGGATTCATGACTTCATGAAATGGCTCACTTGTTACATCATTTCCAAGAAGTTTGTAAAAGAAGTAAAATCCATCTTGCTGCCTGATCTTTTTATCAGATGGGATGACCTGGAAAGAGCATTTTCAGCCATGTATATTTCATGTCAGAGTCCACCATGATTTTACAGGGTTTTAGGCGATCTGGTAAACAGAAGTTAATGATTGTTTTGTCATACTTCAAGATCCTATTTTCTCCTTCAACAAGAAACCTTGGCATTGAAATAAGTCAGTCTTATCATCCATGGCAAGCAAGTATCCTTTGAAGAGCATTGGTGATCTTCTGCTGCCCTATCTACTCCCCTTGACGGCTTTGTTTCAGAATCACTTGACGTGCTTTTCCTTCATAAACCCGTCACTCAGTCACTTTTCTAGGGCTTTTATGGCCAGGTGCTATTCCCTTTGGGAACTCTCCTTATCCATCCGTTCGTGAAGCAGAATCCAGATGGCACTGGATTTTGACTGCCAGATGCCTGGTTTTGAAAAATATTACAGATAACCATGCAAGTTTTGACAGGCACATGAACAGGTACTTAATACTGCAGTAGCTAGAAGGTCATATTGAGAAGTCACTAAGAATATGACACCTGCGTAAGGTTTTGAGCAGCTGCTATGGTAACTGACAGGCAAAATATGTCTGTTGCTGCGCTTTTTTCTCCAATCAGGAAATGCCCTTCACTCTCATCCAGTATTGGAACCAACTCGTCTCTGCCTTCTTCAGCAATGTTGGATGTTTTCACTGAAAAATAAAACATATGATTGCAATGTGATAGGCAGGTTGACTAAGGAAAGGACTAAGGAAACTGTTGGTGGATAATACAGAGAGTTTGTGCATCGTTTTGAATGAACTGAGGATACTAAATAATGAATGACTAACTAACCTGGCTGGTCTGGTGAAGCAACCTTCATATTGTCATCTTCCAAACTTAAGATTAATCTCAATTCTGGTTTAAGTCCATGGTATTTAGAATTAAGCAAAGCAAACCAGTTAGGCTTCTGGGGAAAAAGGAAATAAAAATGGTAAGACAAATATAGCAGGCCAAATGATACATGCTGCTATTTCCTGCAGGTCCATTTCAAATTCAAAAAGAGCATGTGAGAAAATACTATGTACTATTACATTGATACTAAATCTTTTATATCAATTACACATTCATTGACTTATGTCATTGGCTGTTAGGTCCATTTCCACTTTTACAATTATCTATAGCATCCAAAGGCATCCTTCTGAATTCAGTTTCATAATTGGTTCCAAAAAACCCAAAGCCCATCAATTCTTCCTTAGAGAAAAGAAACTCGCTTCCATCCTGACAAACATCCATAAGTTAACAGCACTGCATTTCAAATAAATGCATCCAAGTTTCAACATCATACTATCATATATCTTGATTGGTCCACATGATAGAAGGATCTGAACAGATCTATCAGCCATAAAGAAGGCTTGACAGCTAATAGATGATAGAAGTAGCATAATTGGGAATTGGCTAAAGCATGGTACTATGGAAGCATTAAGGAATAATCAAAGCTTGATGACAAGGAACCAAAATTACACTAGAAAAACAGTGCTATCAAGAGGGAGATTTCCTGGCTATGATGATGAGGGATTTTATGATAATTCTGTGTCAATGGCTGATATCATATCAACGGGCTTCATCTTAGCTAGAAACAAACAAGTCATAGCTTATTGCATTTTCCCCCATCATAGTTTTGTAGAAAAAAATAGTTTGCATTCAATAAGCAAACCTGCAGCGTATCATTTAGCTTTGCAGCCCGAATATCCAAGATGCAGTAGCCAATTGGTTCTTTCTTCTTGTTACTGATGTCAACAGCATAGCACTAGGCAAATGGGATGATATTTGCAATCCACAGAAAAATATTTCTATATCTGATTTAGATGATGCATTTTCTGACAGGCATAACAAACATGCTTTTGACCATAGAAAGCTACAATAGATTGGCAAACCTAGTTCATGTCTTTTTCTCAATCTAAATACGCATCTCATGCACAGTGCTGAGACCCAGGGCCCATGCCTATAGGGACCCATGAATAATAACTCAATTGAAAAAGATTAGTGTGCATCGCTAATAATTTTCGTACTGACCCAGGCCCATGAATCCTCTCTGCAGCCCTGCTGACGCACATCAGGAAGTTTTAAAGGATGAATTCTGGATCCATATTTGCAAAATCAATAATGGCTATAAATGTGATTGGATCAGTCTTAAAGAAATGCTGAATTTTGAAGCTCTCACATGTTTTAAACCAATCATGCTCAACTAGCCAACTGATAAGTGCAATAAAACGCTGCTAATACCTGAAGCTTGATAGGTGTTCTTTGAAGACGATGCTGGTGTAGTGACTTTTTGTCTGACTCCCAAGCGAGCTCTGTTGTGAAGTTTGGACTCTCGCTATGATCAACTGGATCTGTTGACAAAACTTCGCCATCAAATTTGGCTTCAACAAGAATCTTGATACCAGCTCTCTTAGGAAATTTTCTTCCTGCAATACAAGAAGATTTGAGCACCATATCTTGAATGTTGCAGGAATTTTAATAGCATGTGGGCACACAAATTAATTGTGGTATATTACCATTTATCAAAAAAAGAGTGAAGGTGCAACACATATCTTAAATTTAGCTACACTATGAAGATGGATCTCTTCAATGGTGCATATTTTTCATCGCATATTGCATGTCATCACGTTACCAAAAACTGACATGCTGTGATCTGGGACAACTAGAACACTATCCATGATTAATTTCAATGCCGGCAATATATCGATTCTCTATTTGGTTGGATGATTGATCTTAAGAGCATAATTTATAGTGATTATTGGCAATAGAAACAACAAATCTCAAAGAAATTGTAAAATATTCAAGAATGCAGGAAATTTGATTTGCAGAAATGCACAGGTGGAATTAGGTCTAAGCAAGTAAAATGATAGTAATAATGATGACGATGATGGGAATTTTTTTTGAAACTTCAATTCATTAAATTAAGCATTGTTAAAATCTACAATTATACACTTCTCTGGTAACAGGTAGTGTACAACTGCTATCTGCTTTGATACGATGATAAAGAAAATTAATAGCGGAAAATTGCTAACAGGAATATAAGATAGTAGAAAGAAAAAATGAATAAAATAGTTAAAAATCTAACAATTCCGGATTAGGCCACGATTTATTCCTTCTACAGAATAGGTAGTATGTGCACCTAATTGCGATGCTTACGACTTTCTCTATAATGTGATTTTGGTGGTTTTGGTCTAAATTGAAATCCTTAAACATGGAAAGAAGTGATTCAGAAGTGGAACCCAAAATTCTTAAAGCACTCATCGAAAGATTTACAATTTGATGTCGGAGTATGTAGAATTGAGGTCAGTATAATAATTATCATGATAATAAAGTAACTTCATTGCATCGTATATCCATACAGCTAAAAGTTGCATTGCGTATTTTAGTATAAAGTAATTACGGTAACAAAAAGGACTAAAAATTGTTGATAAAATAAAATTGAATTAAAGTACTATCAACATAAATGCGCTTTCAGCCTGTGTTTGTCTAAGTATTCAAAAAACATGATTTATTCTATCAAATGTTGACCTGAGTTCGAACGCATGTAAAATCTACTGATGGAAATTGCAAACAATGCCACATTTAAATTAACTTCTATTGCAAAAACTCAAAAAATTGAGCAGTTTCTTTACATCACTGTGCAAATATGAACTTTGTTTTCAACAGAAATATTTTTGTCTGGAGGGACCCTCGTATTACAATAAAACCGAGATAAATTGTAAGAATCGCAATAAAGAAAAGTGTTCATTATGTCCTGAAATTGGAGGTAAATGTGAGAAATATTACCCTGGATAATGCCAACTACCAATAGCACTTTATCCGAGGTCATTGCTGTTCATTTGCACGAACATTGAGAACATCAAATATTGAAAGTTTTGTTACTCATCCGCCATTTTGAATATGGGAACCAATGAAATTGGACGAATCAACCGCCAAAAGTTCAATGGAACACAGGGGTACAAGGAGGAACCTAAATATCATTTCTTCCAGACAGCAGATGGGCTTAGAGTAAAATGCAAAACGCAGAATCCGATTATTTCGTCTGGAATCTATCAGTCACAGCATAAGTCAATAACGAGAAAGCAGGATATCTGGAGACGGAAATCATAGCGAATTGTACCGTAGTTGAGCAAGAACTGGAATTACAAAGGCTGTTTTCATTCAATAATTATCTTGCCTTAGTATTTTTTGGAGGAAAATCGAGGCATCATGGCATAGATTTCAAAAAAGGAGATGTCGAGAACGCTATCATCGCTGGCAGGTCTTGATGGAGAAATTTTAAATCCTTCCATAGATTATTTTGCTCTTCATCGCATCAAAGGAACACGCTGAAGGATGCAAAAATGGTCTATGGTTAAAACAGAATGTGGAAGGAAAGTTTTCATTTTAATGGCGGAAAACTGTTTAACATGCTTCCATTGGAAGGCCACAGCTTAAGCAAACTAGACTTTTCCAACTTTCAAGATAGCCACTACTTTCTTTCAACATAACTGTAGATGCTACATAATTATTCCTTTATCTTTTATTTAACTTTACTGAACACAAGTTTATGACAGCTTTAAGTAGTCGATATTTTTATCCAGTTTAAGCTATTCGTATATTATTAATCTATTATTATTATTATCATCATCATCATCATTATGGTTAACTGCAGAAAAGAGAGGTGTAGACCCCCCACGGAGGGTCCTTAAATTCTTGTTGACGGAAAAAGTCACCAGCCAAGGAGTCCTCCGCAGAGCTATGGAAACAGAACTCATTCACAATGTAAGAATACGTCAGTTTGATTTATTGGAGCTAAACACGAGGGAAAATGGCCTGGTACAGTTCATCCGGCAATTTTGGATGCTTTTTGAGGCGGGAGAAGGAATGATTGGAAAACAACGCACTGAATCCTTGAGCAGAAATCCAACATTCGTCATAAAGACATTGATGAAGCTTGTTATGTTTGCAGATGTAGCAGATATATCAATAACAATGTCCGGAGATATCAAAAAAATCAATTAACATTCGTAAAAGTAAGACACAGTATAAACCATGAGAATCGAGAACATTTTGGAGAAAGTCCAGATCGAAAAGAGTGCAAACAGATGAGAGGAGTATTGTGTTTGTCAGAAAAGGAGATGAAAGAGCAACACCTAGTAATTGTTAAAAGGAGGAATCTATTGCGAGAAAGAAGCAGTGTGAACTGTTATTTTAAAGATTGAAAACAGAGGCGATAGAAAACGTAAAACCACAACAGAGCTCTCCACTATGAAGTATACAGATGCAAAAAAGAGCCCCGAATATTGTTTGTTTCATGAATTAAAAACTAAAATACAGCTACTGCATTGAATTTTGAATGTTTTCCTCATAGCAGAGACTCAAGGTCACTTTGTACCCATGATGAGAGACATTGCATGTAGCAGCAGTGTCCTGGTTCAGCAGCGGTTGTTAGGGGCAGGCGCCATTTAGTCCTTCAGTAAAATTTCTTCCACTGCAATCACTTTGAGTGAAAGTAGAAGTGTTCAAAGCCGAGTTCAAGGAAAGCTGATCTGCATTGATTTAATTTGTTCAAATAAAAAACTTTTAGTGCCACGTTTCACAACGCAAATTCTGGTGAAAATTCTTCTTTTCAATTCGTCCATGACGATGTTTCGACGTGGAGTTTGGAAGTAGCATTGCCAATAGATTGGCAACGCTTTCGAGAAAGATCTCCTTGTGCAGATAAAATGCAAGGATTTAGCATCAAGACGAATCCTTTCAATTATCTGCTTAGATGCTCATGCCTAGATCGTGCGAAAAGACTGACTTGAATTCCTCCTCATAAACTTCGAAGGAGATCCTAATAGCTGTCTCCAAGCAAGCCACGTTTGCCTTTCGCATGTGCTTTGACATTTATACCTGAAGTTAGAATAGTTGGGAAATTTCTACAACGTAATTGAAATGCCTCGTCGTGGTGATGACTAGAATCTAGGACCAGGAAAAGCAAACTGCGGAAAAGTGCTATCTCAACACTACGCGGCTAGTCGATAACTCAAAGTGCAGGCACCAGCTCCTTTTCCCAACAGCTTTTTGCATCTTAATATGGTCAGCTTTTGAATTCAAGAGTCAATGAGCGCTGTACAAAGATTGCTTGAAATGAGCTATCAAAATGAAAGAAAATCAAAGCAAGGGAATCCCAATGCTGCCTACCTAGCCTGTAGCAGGTACTTCTTGAACAGATACGCATCTCTCGGTAGCTCTCGGCTCCAGATTGCAGGGACAGCTTGCACTGGTCTATCACACGGCATGTCTTTGAGCTAGAAATGCAACGTCAGTATTGGTTTGCGTCGCACACAAAAGGGCAGACAGAGCGCCAAAAGAATTCCAGAGGATCAGTGAAGACTGTAGAACGGGAGCTTCAAGCACGTATGGCAAACGGGAAGAGAGTCTACTGCAACTTCTGTATTCGCTATGCTTTTGTCATTGCTTTCATTACTGCAGGGGCAGCCATATTCAAGCACATCGAGAAACAGGGCCTGGAAGATACTCGTAAAGATTTCGAGAAGAGTAGGATTAGTTATAAACATGAAATGGAGAGACTGAGAAGGAATTGGTCTTATACTTTAAACGTCACAGTAGATCCTATAATGTTCGAGTTATTTACTGCGAGAGTTCGATCAATGCAGGAAGCTGAAGAACCCCAAGCTTGGACGTGGACAGAATCCTTCCATTTTGCTTACACAGTTATGAGTACAATCGGTGAGCAGCATCTTTAACATTTCAAAATAAAATTCTCTTCAAAAAGTTTCATTGAAATTTTGAATGAAAATAGCTTAGATCAGTTCTATAATGATAATAATTATAAGTAATAGGGATAAATTTTTTCTACAGGGCAACTCAGTCAGCTTCTTTAGGTTAGCTGCTATCAAGACAAGCCCTGTCACAAAGAAAATAGAAATAAGATTGATATTTATAAGAACTAGAAAGGTTGCAATCCACAATAGATATGAAAGACTACAATAAATCCAATTAGAAGTGAATCAGCCAATGAAAATCTCTTAAAGTCCTCGTTCAAACGGAAGATAAAATATTTTCTTCTTCCATTGTATCGGTAAGGTATAATACATTTCTACTCTTCTAAAGACAGTCCTCTTATATTTAAATGTGATTGTTTCAATAAGAATTATATATAATTGCAACAATTAGAGTACAAACATTAAACGATTAGATACAGGACACACACTGGTAACATCAGTCTTTTAACTTATTGATGTATAAGTTCTGCGGAAATATTCGTATTATTCATAATTTACATGTGTATTTCAACTTAAGCTCTGTGCGGGAGAGATAGAAAGAGAGACCCTGAGAGAGAGACTCGAGAGAGAGAGACTCAAGAGAGAGAATCGAGAGAGAGAGAGAGATCCTGAGAGAGAGAGTTCCATTAGGGCGACTTTCTTTCCTAGACTCTTCAAGTTTCTGAACATTCTTCTAATCATAAGTGCATTGCAATTCAAGAGGCCCCCCAGAATCGTCTTAATTTTCTACAGCGAGTATCAGTGTTAGCAAAAAATACCTGTTTGTTCTTAAGATTCTGTATAATGTGGCATATAATAAGCCACCAGTACACAAAACATTCTGAAATGCAACGACGTGTTAAAAACGTGTTGTAAATGTATGAACTGAAATGTTATGGATTGTAAACAGATCATTCACTTTTTCTTTGTAACTTCCTTGTGAATTCAATCTTTGGTTTAACCTTCAATGCCATTAGAACTCACGTTTCCAAGAGTAAAGAAGCTAGAATGCTATGCAATTTTTTCAAAATTACAATGGCTGGAAGTCGTTACATGGAAAAATCAGTTGATAATAGTGAGGTTACGAACTTCACTTAGAATGAGATGTTAAAAGGAAGAAGACCAAGTGTTAAGAAAACTGCAATTCCACGCTCCAAATCACAGAGAATTCCACGCTAGCCAATGTAAGACAAGCTTTATTTCTGATCAGCATTGTAGTTAAAAGCAAGTAATCTTTAGCCTTCTAACCCATAAAAGTTCAATTCATTCATGTTTTGAAACAGTTTTACCACACCTCCTACTAGCATTGTGTACATGGAATAAGTTCAGAATAAACAATATCTTCGCCCTACAATGCAAGCAGCATAACCACAAAGAGATTACGTGAGTTTCTCCATGTCAGCTGAATTGGCATTAGAATTTCATTGATACGAAAGATACCGAAGCAACAAACAAAATAAGAATAGCAGGTGTACAATAACATTCAGCTTGATTCAAAGTCAAAGTTGTGCTATCGCATGTCAATATCTTTAAACGTTCTTGATAAATATGAATCGATTGAATTGCGAAACTTTATACTTGAGCAATAATCATAATCTGTTTGACCCAGATCAAAAAGTAGTCCGATTTAATTACCATGCCTATGCATAAAACTTTGGTGAAAGTATTTATGATCCTCGAAAGTGGAGAGCTGATGAGGTACCCAAATACTTTGCGCATCTTCTTAGCTCTTCATTTTCATTCAATCCAAATGACCATGCTTCCACCGATATCCAACTCCACAGAAACATTTCAGCCTCGCTTCTCTCCAATGATCTGACAGTTATTGAGAAGTGGGGTAAAGACATACTAGTTTCGTTCAACCAAAGCAAGACGAAACAGGCTGTCATTTCACGCAAACGTAATCAAAACTTTCCACCTGTCTTCATGAATGGTGATGAACTGGACACTTCAGCTTCTCTCACATAATTTGGTCTTTCTCTTTCATTTAATCTCACTTGGAAAGCTCACATCCATTCCCTTGCTGAACATGCATCTCAAAAGCTTGGTTTCCTCGCCAGAGCCCGCGGGTTTTTCTCATCTTCTCACCTTCTATCTATATACAAGTCCCAAATCCGTCCTTCTTTAGAGTACTGCTCCCACATCTGGGGTGGTGCTCCAAAATCTACTCTCTGTCTTCTCGACAAAGTCCAGTCCAAAGCCATTCATCTCATCAATAGTCCTAACTTCACCAAATCGCTCCAACCTCTTTCCCATCGTCGTTTAGTTGGAGATCTTTCCATCTATTACAGATACTTTCACGGGCATTGTTCTCAGGAGATCAGGGATAGTATTCCAGTTCCTCTGAGGCGTGTCAGGACTACCAGAAGCTCAACTCATTCACACCCTTTCCAATTTTCACTGCCGACTTCACGAACTCTATCTCACAAATCATCATTCATCCCAAGAACATGCAATTTATGGAACGTTTTGACTTCTCCTTGCTTTCCTGAGTCCTACAACTTGCCATCTTTCAAATCTAAGATCAATAAACTTCATTTTATCTTTCTCTCCTCTTAGCTGTTTGCTTTCTTTTTTCTTCCTATGTTGGGGCTTTGGATAGGCCACCATAGCCCTTCCTCAACATAACACAAGAAAAAAAATACGGGAGACGTGGAGGAAAACCTCTTGCGCATTGGAGGCAACCGGTAGAATGCATAAACGTGCTTTCCTCTGCTAGACGTTAGCGGTCGTTCTTCAAATTAAATGCTTTTGCAAAAATGGCATGGTTTTATGATGAAGTGCATGAAAAGCAAATTCTGTTATTGGTGAGAGCAGTCTCCACAGAACAAAAGAATGTAACGTGTTTGCTGATCTGATTGATCAAATTGATGCTAGCTTACATATGTGAGCTTGTTCGTGAATTGTGGTGGAAGTGTTGCATTAATAATCTTCATGTATTATGCGGTTAGCTAACTCTAGATTGATATGAATGGTGCTAAGCCAATGCAAGCGCGATAAAGCACTAAGTCTGACATTGAATTATATGAAGAAATTGCAATCAATACTATCGTATCCGTTACTGTACATATTCTAGAAAGTTCCATTTCGCATGTTACTTATACTGAGCGCCTGTTTTCTAGCAACTCTGCATTTTTCAAATGAAGAGCATTAAACAGAACCATTGATCGAGGGAAAATTTGAAAATATTTGGTGTACAGCAGAACAAGGAAATTGAAGCTATATGCAAACTATGATTAGCGCTTATAGCTTGTCATATCTATATTTGTACATGCTATAGTTGTACTTGCCTTTGAAAAGAACCTGGTCCTCTGGGCAAGGATAGCAAGAATGATTAGAAAGTCTGCTCATAGACGCAATGTTCGTCTTCCTCAATCTTGAGTTTTACTTTCATTGAGCAAGTTCCTAAGCTCTTTGTAATTAGATATGGAAACAGTGGCGTTGAGATGGAGGACCAGAACACTTCTCATATACTCCGATCATCTGTGTCCCTAAGTCTACTTTCATATGGTAGGCAGACAGCGTTTATATAGATTTATATTTTGGCAGATTTTGACAGATTGTAGCCTGACGACCCCCCATCATGGGCGAGCGAAACTTGTCATGAGAAGAATTGGCAACGAAAATTGTCTATCATGGATTCAAGGTTTTTTGCTACCTCTAACTGTACACGGACTAAATTTCTAGTTTTACATAAATATATATATACATATTTTGTTTCTCGTGACAGGCTATGGAAATGTAGTTCCAAAGACAGTGATGGGAAAGGCAATATGCAGTTTGTATGCTATTGCAGCTATACCCTTCTACCTCTTTGCTCTCTCGGCAGCTGGTGAAGTGAAACGGTTTCATATCGAATTTCTCCTCGGCTTGTTCGAGACGAAGATTCTTAAGAGAACAGGTATTCAGCAGAAGAAGGAGAAGATGATCGGAATCACCGCCTTCCTATTTGTAGTTGAGCTGCTCATTGCTTCAGGCATATCGTCAACGATCGAAAGTTGGACATATTTTGACTGTGTTTATTTCTGGGTAATCAGTGCAAGCACCATTGGATTTGGCGACATAACTTCGAATTACAACAATAACATGGGGCTATTTCTCTGCTTTCACTTGCTGTTCACCATAATTTTACAAGCAGATTTCGTAGCAATTTTCGATACCTGTACAGAAATCCTCTCGAAGAAGGAAGACCACGCTTTGAAACGCTCCTCCGCAGTACAGCACCAGGCAAGCTCTCTCTAGGCTAGAAGTCAATACTTGGCCAAGCTTGAATTAGCTCTAGTCGCTGGCGCTGTTTCATGGCGTAACTTTCGATTAGGCTCTGGGAAAAGATTACCTTCAATGAAGGGCTGGTATGATGCATACTTTGTGATGCGCATTTAATTGCACTCATCGATCAATATTGCTTTCCAAATAAAGAATTGTTCAAGTTGAATTACTGAATAAGTAAAGAATCATTTTACTGCAGAAGATTTTAGAAGATCTGACAGGAGGCTATGTTGATCTATAAATCCCTGGCATGTCCTGAAACCAGAATAAATTCTCATCATTGTCACTATTCAAGAACGCCTGGAGAAATATATCTTATCTTTCTATACCTATGAAATGTAAATAGAATTATTGCAGTTTAAAATTGCAAGCAGCTCTGATCTCTTGTTAAACGTATTCATGATATGCTCACGACCATTTTTTTCTGCTTGATTTCTACCTTGCATGCGAAGGTGGATTTTGGATACTAAGAAGCGTCTCGCTTATCAATCAGTGTCCAGGGCCTTCTACATATATAGCCACGCCTCGTGATTCGTGAGGAATTAGAGAGAGTTGGTGATCTTCCGGACTCTAAGTGAAACTTTGATAGTCGAGGATTGCTTTGAACCATTGAACTACAATAAGGAATCCAAATGTTAAATGGCTATCCTCATAGCAGAACTCTTTCTCCAGGTTGTATTTTCATGATCATCCTCTTGCAGTGAAGCAGACAGCAATATCCTGCATTATATTTGCTTAACGTGATGAATAGGAAGTAAAAAACCAGGGGTTGCGCCAGGGGGGGACTACAGCCCCCATCCGGGATCGCTAGCCCCCTATCTGAGAAAAATTCAAATCTGTGACCAATCTTTACGAAGGTAAGCTTCTGTGAATTAATAGTATAACCCCCTTTTTGGGGATCTCAGCCCCCTGTCGAGGAACCTAGCTGCCCCTTCTGGAAATCTTTGCTACCCCCTGTAAGAAATACGCGACAGTGAGACTTTGGAATGGTATTGAAATGCATCTTAGCACCAGATGCAGTTGCTCGAAACAACCACTGGAAAACAGGAAATTCAGATCGATAGCTATTTGATATTTGTAAGTTTTTCCTTCATCGAATGCAATGTAATTTAATGAATTATATAAGCGCACTAATCCTTAGTGCAAAGGTTTTTGATAGTGGCGTAAATAAATCAAACGGAAAAAAATGTCGATGTCTCTAATGAGACGCTTGGAATCGCAAGATCATACGAATCAAGCTTGCATTGATTTATTATCGAAGACATGCATCAATTACCGAATGAAAGACAACGCTTTTTGTAAGATATCACTTGTATTTTAGCCCTGCGCATTACAATTGCTTTACAATTTCAATTTCATTGATTCAATGAAATTCGAATATTGCTAGCTATTGAAAATAAATTCTATTGCTCCTTTGAAATCTAGTTCTTCTTCTATATAATATCCTCTTGTAAAGATATTTTGAAATCAGCTTATTCATTGTGTCTGTGGAGGTTTATTATGGATACATGGGTGCATGAATCGAAAGATGACCAAAACCAGTTATTTTGCATGTAGACTAAGGAGATTTTCCATGCAAAGGAAGCAGCAATGCTGTGTGGTGGTTTATACTTCAGGCCTGTGGGCTCGAATCCTACATGATTCGTGATTAGAGAAAGTATCGTCGTCAGCAGTGACAGGTGTCCTTGTTTCACAGGTACGGTGATTTGTGTCGGTGTTTTATGTGACTATGGAGGCCAAGGAAGGATCTGAGCAGCCTGGTGTACTTTTGGCATGGAAGAATCGGTGGTGATTGCGGCTGCAGTAGCTTTTTCTGCCGTCTGGCTCTCATGGCTTCATTCCCCACCTTCCTGTTCGAGACCCTCGCGGCCTCTCTTCCTCTTGGTTAGTCCATCGGAAGCCGTAGCTTTATATTGATGCAGGTCAATGTCACATTTAGTCATTGCGTGTTTCAGTAGGTCGTGGAAGCTTCTTTTGGAGAGAGAGCATATCTCAGGGAGGAATCGGGAAACCACTTCACAAAAATCTACTTTCCTGGTAAAGTCACAACCCTGCATCTGATTACTGCCACGCTTAACACTCAACATGCTATGCACTGGGAGTTATATAATGGATCCGAGACTGCTGGATAATACAGAGACTGTACATAGAGAAGGGGAAACGACAAAAACGATGTTTTTGCTTTGAGGAGTCTTCAATAGAAAATTTAAGGTTTGCACTGCCTCAATGCTTTAAGATATTAAATGGAAGAGAAGAAAGTTTAAAAGATAAAGAAGAAAACTTCAGTATTCATCCAAGAGCAATGAATATATTGAAGCAACTAGCAATTGATCAATAATTCAATAACTTCTCTACGTGCGGCTTCTTTTTTCAACTGCACAAAATAACGAGGTGCTCAAAAATTGGAATTCTTTAACACAGAACAGGAACACGAAAGAAATAGCGTAAAATGAATTTCAGTTAGGCTCTGGGTAAGACTAGTGCAGCAGGTTAGTGGCAATACCATCTGCTTCATCGTTTGTATCCATCGTCAACTGTAAAGTAGATAAATCTGAATGAGTATTGGTAAGCGTAAGGTTAACAGTGAGACCACCTGCAATCTAATCTCGAAAAACTGAATCAATATTCAAAGTGATAAAGAATCGGAGCATCGGCACATGGCGTCACGGCTAATTTCGGCACAGAAGTTTAGCATTTGCGAGGTCAACCTTTATCCGCAAGTACATAGCTCAGTCAAAGCAACTAGAAAATGCCTCGATTTCTTGAAGCTACAGTTTAAAACTTACGATTTTCTTAGTTTGTGATGGGGAACGGGCCGGTTGTTTTGAAACATCGCCCAACAAAGAAAGACAAAGGGTAAGATAGGAGGGAGGTAGAATAAAGTTTGATGGTTTTGGATTTGAACGAAGACAATTTGTAGGATTGGGAAGAGGAAGGCAAGACGTTAATGACAGGCAGAGATTTTCGAACTAGCAAAAGTGAAATCTTTATGGACGTTTCAAAGTCTGAAAAATGTTTCAGAAATTACATTGAATGTAAAGGAAACATTATCTTAGGATTCGCAAATAGCATGCTATCGGTTTTTAATGTTTTGATAAGAGAGCGCTAAAATGTTCTCATAACGTAACTTACATCCGTGAAAATCTGTTATTGTCAAAAATTATTGTCATCATTACTTCCCAAAGTAATTTTCTAAATATGTAAGCAGATTAATTTCTTTGTTAGTGAGTCATGCTTAAGAAAGGCCATGGTGGCCTGTACAAAACCCCAACAACAGAGAAATTGAAAGGCTAAGAGGAGAGAGAGACCCTGAGAGAGAGAAACCCGGAGAGAGAGAGACCCTGAGAGGGAGAGACCCTGAGAGGGAGAGACCCTGAGAGGGAGAGACCCTGAGAGGGAGAGAGAGAGAGAGAGAGAGAGAGAGAGAGAGAGAGAGAGAGAGAGAGAGAGAGAGAGAGAGAGAGAGAGAGAGAGAGAGAGAGAGAGAGAGAGAGAGAGAGAGACCCTGAGAGAGAGAGAGAGAGAGAGAGAGAGAGACCCTGAGAGAGAGAGAGAGAGAGAGAGAGAGAGAGAGAGAGACCCTGAGAGAGAGAGAGAGAGAGAGAGAGAGGAGAGAGAGAGAGACCCTGAGAGAGAGAGAGAGAGAGAGAGAGAGACCCTGAGAGAGAGAGAGAGAGAGAGAGAGAGAGAGAGAGAGAGAGAGAGAGAGAGAGAGACCCTGAGAGAGAGAGAGAGAGAGAGAGAGAGAGAGAGAGAGAGAGAGAGAGAGAGAGAGAGAGAAAGGTTAGGTCAAGTTTATTGACTTTAGTTGTAAACGAAGTCAAGTTGTCTGATTCTGGAAAGGAAAAAGAAACTAAGAAATTCCATAAATGCGGCCAAGATTACTAGGCCGAGATCATTAGGCCGAGAGCTGAGTCAAACATTTTTCAACATCTTTCCTGGTATGCTCTCTACCGGAAATTTAAATGATAAATTTAATTCCGACATCCTTATAAACCAGTCGTTACTATGACGGTAGACGAAACAAAAGGCTTTGCTCAATTTTCTTCTGGGATCCAGCAACCGCAAATTTGGCTTTGAAAGGCACTCGCGTTGAAAAAAGGTGCATTATCAGCGAATCTTCGTAGACTTTGCGACAGTAGATTTCCTACAGGACTTAGTTACTCACCTTTTAGACTTCCTACTGGGCATAGTCAATATTTATTTAGAGGAAATCATAAAACGGTCAACTGTTTTGAGTATACAAACGGCTCTTCGGTAGTGCGGGCGTGAGGCACGGCTACGGCTAGCGGCCGCACATGAGCACACCAATGTACGTGTTGGCAGCGAAGCGATACGAGAAGTATAGGTCGTAGTTAGACATACAGCAGAGGAAAAATGCAAATCAGCCGACTACTTGTTAGTTAAGAACCGAATCTCATCTTATTCCTTCGCAAGACATCATGGCACCGGCGTTATTCCGTGCCATGTTTTCTTTGCTTATTCGATACATCTTAGTCATCATTACTGTTGTCATCGGCGCGCTGATTTTCACAGAAATCGAGAACATGGGAGTCGAAGAGGAGAGGAAAAAATTGCTTCACAAGGTGGCGGCTAGCAAAATCGCGAAGCACAAACTGCTGACAGATTTAGCAACGCGACTTAACACGACAGTTAACGACTCGTTTCTCGAGGAGATCATTGAAAAAGTTCAGAATCTTTCCACGGCAACAGTGCCAAACAAATGGGAGTTCTCAACTGGGGCTTACTTCGCATTCACGATCATCAGTACAATTGGTAAGTATCATTTGCAATGATTAATGAATCGCAGGCGAAATGATTGCGAGAGTGCGTCAACTGTCACTGGTCGCATTTGTATTCGTATCGGTGGGATCGGCATAAGTATTTGTTGTTAGTATTCCATTGTTTAGGAAACAAAGCAGTGGTTGGCTTGCTAAATCTGGTACGAGTAAAAGCGAAGTCAGAATGAATTTTTGCGTCCCCAATTAGCCTTCAATACAACTACTTTGACACATTACTAACGATTTTGATCTGATTTGAGCTTTGACAGTTAGCTTTTTCGTTGCATACTCGATTTCGAGTGCAGCAGAAACCAGAGACAGGGCTCTGAGCTTTTGCTAGGGAAGTGGATTTGATGCGTTGGTTCCCATTGCCTTCCTCACCAATGACGTTTTTATTGCGACACATGGAGGAATCGAACTCACAACCCCTGTGTTATGAGTCCGCAAGCTTAACCACTACACCACGGCACCCCAGAAGAACAAAAATATCTTACACCTGGGTTCCGATCGCACAAGATATCTGTCCCTGAAAATCGGTAGGGAGATCCTTAAATTGGTCACGCATTATTCACTGCATGGCCGACTCTCCATAAGCAGTAGCCGTTTGCTATTGCTATCACAGGCAGTTGGCATGGGGACTTCAAGTGGGATTTGAGGATTCGCCAGTATTCAAGAAAGCTCGGCCCTTTGTGTGAAATTGTAAGCTGAGGAAGCTTAATGACATGACGAGGCTACATGTCATAATTTTTTACGCAACCAAGGAGCGTGCAGCGCTGAGGGCAGATATGAAAGGCATAATCAAACCACCTACTATGTTTAACCAATCTCATAAACATCACCATGAGAGAACCTAGCAACATGATAATGAAAAGTGCAATTGCCGAGTGCTTCATTTGGTGAATTAGGCAAATATTTGATGTCAACTGGTAAATGAAGGGCGGTCAGCTAAGTTCTTAAAATGAAAAGGGCTGCACAAAGACACCTCCTGTAAGAAAAAAGCCATTTTTGAATTGGCATGTACAGTTGAAGCCTGACTTCTATATAAGTTTCCCAGTTAAGCAAGACATCGACTATTCTCTGTCTCTCGGGGTCTCTCTCTCTCAGGGTCTCTCTCAGGGTCTCTCTCAGGGTCTCTCTCAGGGTCTCTCTCAGGGTCTCTCTCAGGGTCTCTCTCAGGGTCTCTCTCTCTCTCTCTCTCTCAGGGTCTCTCTCTCTCTCTCTCTCTCTCTCTCTCTCTCTCTCTCTCTCTCTCGCTCTCTCTCTCTCTCTCTCTCTCTCTCTCTCTCTCTCTCTCTCTCTCTCTCTCTCTCTCTCTCTCTCTCTCTTTCTCTCTCTCTCTCTCTCTCTCTCTCTCTCTCTCTCTCTCTCTCTCTCTCTCTCTCTCTCTCTCTCTCTCTCTCTCTCTCTCTCTCTCTCTCTCTCTCTCTCTCTCTCTCTCTCTCTCTCTCTTTCAGGGTCTCTCTCTCTCTCTCTCTCTCTCTTTCAGGGTCTCTCTCTCTCTCTCAAGCTGAATAATATGAATTTGATACAGAATATTGCATTTATGTTTGTCCTTCGTAATTCTAATTCGTACCATTCTATATCGATAGTAAGTAATATTCTCAAGTATTTTTGCAATGACAGAGTACTTTTTATGTACCATCTTGATAATAGTATAACTGACATGTGTATATCCTATTAAAGATCTCACAATAAATCCATACAAACTGCCCCCATAAAAGATCAGATGGGGGATGATTTGAGCTCAAAGCCAGGACTAAAATAAAGTTGGATGAAATTTTAACATTTTTGACCGCCAGCAAATTCAAACCAGCATGGCTGAACATACTGTTAGGCGAACTGAGCATGGCGGTCAAACGATTCAATATTTTACTGACGGTGAATGTTCAGTGAATGTTGGGTGAAATTTGGGATCATTTGATCAGGGTTGAACGCCGGAGCAATACCAATCACAATGCCTAGCCTGCTGCTGTTTCACCTGCATGGAGTGGATTCGCATCTAATCTTAATTATTGAACAACTGAGAATCCACTCTTAGGAACCATAATAGTAATAGGATAAACATTTCTAATTTATTTCGAGCTATTTCTATAGGATATGATATCGAATCAAGTCTTTCTGTGAAAAGGGAATCTTCTTGTTTCTTCATTCTATTATTTGCATAGCACGGCATAGGGCTGGCTATACTTTCACAATCAAGCATAGAAATATGTCTGAAAGCGTTCGATGAATGTTCAGGGAACAAAGATAGATCATCCCTTTGCTACGAGAATGATAATAGATTTAGTAAGAATCCAGCAGGGAAGGCAACTGCTCGATCTTAGTTGAATGCTGTCATGGCAGCAACACGCTTCATGTCTGTTTGTACGCTTCAGTCTGATCTCATCATCATCATCATAGTTCGGCTGGTTTTGCCTGGATCAGAAGTTTGTTCATTCAACAAGGTTTTCCCCAATTCTCTGTCATTGCCAGTCAATCCTGGCAAGTCCTCACGTAGTCGTTTGATATAAGTCTGTTTATTTCCCTGTCCGATTCGAACAGGGAAATTATCGGCCAGTTTGATTTCACTTGCCACAGTTAAATCAGTGTGTGGTTTGGCGCGACGTTTTCGTTGAGAGCCCATGTGAGGAGGTTGGGTTTTCCAGCAATCTGTGCTCCAGTCGCAGATGCGCCTGGAGCCTAGCATTTCCTTTGCATGGTTTGTTGCAAATGTGGCACACGAGTCCCGTTGGAGCTGCTTGTGTAGGCTCCTTGCAATGCAGCCCTAAATCAGTAGATGTTAAATAAATCGATCGCAGTTGCCTTTTGTCGATATAAGCCAGCTGATCGAGGGAGTCTTGATTAGACATCATGCTCACCATCATCTTCTTCTGGCTTTAATCCTACTTTAGTAGGGTCCCAGGCGTCCTTGGTTGCCCACACATCGGGTATGTTCCAGCATGGGGCGTTCTATTAGACTGCTCGATGTCCTTCTTAAAACTGCTGCAATAGTCCACTCCATCCCCTCTCTATTCAGCCGGCCTTGGGAATTGCAATTGCCTGGGATTAGATATCATATTCTGGATATAAGATGTATGGATTCTACCAACTGTTCATTTGCATTAAATTTTGAAAAGTTCTGCTTGGATTTGTGGAGAATACAGTCAACGGTACTTTCAAAAGGATTTAACATATAATAATGGTAATAATAATAATCCTAATACATATCTACAGAGGATAAGCCTTTTCAGTACATGTGATATACTGCTATCAACAAGGGTCCTGTCCAAAGCTAAATCATCTGAGCTGCGATGGCCATACACTGAGTAGGCTGGGATCGGTATCAAACGGGAAACCCCGGGGCTTCTAGACGAACCCCTGCGACTCAGCTGCAGGCCCACTGCAATGAAGGCGCTAACAATTTCAACTGACGATTTCGCATTGGTCAGAACGACTCTTGCATTTCCTTCTGGCTGATCGTTTGGTAATTGACACATTACAATACTAGAGTATCATGCTCCTTTGCCCGGTCTCTTGTTGACAAATTCTACTCGTTACAAGACCAAATCGATGTAAATAAAGATGGATAAACAATGCACGTGATTGTGCGTAAGTTGCTAGGTCGCTTGCAGAAACCGACAGGTGAACAAAGGCAGGCAGTCAATCTCATTCGATAAGACGCCAGCCGGTGGCCCTCGCTTGCTAACGAAGGAGTCTCAGTATTATAGATTCTAGAAATCGTTTCATCAATGACATCGTACCTTCTCCGTCGTTCGTGTATCCTGTCGTCGTTCATTCGTTCATTCCTATGTCTGTCGTCTAATGTCTTATGTCTTCTAATGTCTCATGTCTTCTATGGAAAAAGTTCCATATTGTTTAGAGATAGTGATCTTTGGAATACTGTCAGACAGCATAACTCAGCTCAAGTATAAAAAGTTTCAAAACAATGATCAAAGACTGGATGGTAGAAAATTTTCATGTATTACATACAAATCAAAAAAGCATCTGATTAAATAATTGATTCATATCAATTCATTTTGAACTACAACTGTAAATAATTTACCTGTTATTATTGCTATATGTCTATGTTATTATTATCATTTTTCGTTAATTTATTCATGAGTTGTATAGGCATTTTTGACCAGTCGTCTGATTCTTTTCTGGAGATGTGCACATGCATTGAAATCGACCAAAGTCATCTTAATTCCATCGTAGCCAAAATCCCCTCCATCAATATCCGTACCACTTATTACAACTTTTGCTCCAGCAACAAACCATGGTCAAGGCTGGAACTTCTTTCTTATTAACTAATATTTACTTAATAGTATGACTTATTTTTTTCTTTAGGTAATTGCTGTAAGCCAGCCAAATAAAAGTTACCCTTTTAGTGAGATTTTTAGTTGTAGCATTTAAAGTATTTAACAAAATAATGAAGTTTGAAAAAAGATTATTATTATTTTTCGAGAAGGTAAGAAAAAAGCTACCGCCAGTTACTAGTTGAGTCAAGGCCTCAATATAGACAAGTCCGATTCGGAAATCTTTCCATGAGAGCACTCAGTGTATGAGCAATTCGTCGACTTCTTTCTTAAATATGACGAAAAAGCTTGATTTAGACGAAAGCAACAGGAAATTAATAGTCAGACGATTGATGAACATACCATCCGATCGACTTACTATGAATTTTGCTGTAGAAAGAAAGACTGGCTAGGTCCAGAACTGTTGACGTCGTAAATATATTTTAGATGATACCTTTATACACATATCTTTCATTTCTTATTAACTTTTGATATATATATTTTCTAAATTACACCTTTATACACGCATTTATTTTATCCAGGAAAGCCATTTGTAAACTTCCTAGATATAGAGAGATTTACATTTGCATTTTCAATATTTTTCATAGATAAGAAGTTTGACAAAGAATTATGATGATAATCAGGCATTGGACACTGATCAATGACACCGTTACCGCTTTTATTTTTACAGGTTACGGCGTGATAGTACCAACTACTGATTACACACGAATCATCACCATAATTTACGCCTTAATCGGGATACCGATTTTTCTCTACGCGATGGCAGCAGCTGGTAACGTGAAGACGCTTCTTGGAGAAGGCTTCTACCACGTGATAGAGGTTAAACTGCTGAAAAGGAGTGAGGTACGTCACAAGAAGTTGAAGATAGTCTTGTTTGCATTGGTAGCATGCAGCATTGAACTGATGGCAGCGAGTGCATTTGTCTATCACGAAGAGGAATGGTCCTTTTTCATAGCCTTCTATTTCTGGTTCGTATCTGCGAGCACGATTGGTTTCGGAGACTACGTTCTAAGCTTCAATGGAAACAACAGGATTAATCCAGGGCTGCTTGTCCTTATCTTCTTCATAACGTTGGTGCTTATGAGCGACCTCGGCTGCATTTTCAGCACGATTTCAGAGATAATAGCAGAGGGAGGCGATGGTTCCAGAAAGACAGACTGCTTGCATGGCAAGTGCTGCAGGAAGAGGCAAAACTCGGTAGAGATTTCGGAGCAAATAAATATGGAGAAACTTTGAGTGCTGTCTTTTAATAAAGTTCAATAGTCACGCTGAGTCTAACACTCGAAAAGAGCCTTTGGGTGCACTTTGTTACAGGGGCACCTTTGCAGGGGTAGGGTAGCCAGTTCCAATCCTTGCCTTACTATGACCAAAGCTTTTTGCCAGATGCCCACGTACTGCTAGGTACACAGAAAGGACGAAGGAAAAAACATGCACGGGCGTACCTTGAACACAGACCATCCATTCAGTAAGCATGTTCCTAAATCACTGTTTTAACTGCCCTTCACTGCCAATGATCTTTCCACTTTGGAAACTTGATAATTGAAGGCAAATTCAGTCGCTGATTTCGCAAACTAATGCTTTCCAATATGTCTATCAATACCTCGCCAAAATAGTTATGCAGCAAGTAGCTTTTGGAAATAAATTCACTGTTGATACATAAATTTCTGCTTAAAAGTTTATCCGGCTTCTATTAGCCGCCTGCTTAAGTAAACTCTAGTTTATCATTTTTATAGAATATTTATGAATTGCAACTGTAGTATCATTGTATAATGCTCGTTCTAAAAGCTGGTTATAAGGAACGACTTGCTTTAAAGATGATACATGCTGCTTCCTCGCATAAAATGCATGGGTTTTGGGAAGCAGTATGAGTGCTGAAATCACAGTGCTTTAAATCTGACGGAGATTCGATGTTCCTACACAACTATGTAGCACCGCAGTTGCAAAACGAATATTAAAATCACCGTTTGAATCAACAGGCCATGCGGCAGGCTAGAGATCATTCTTCCTGACGTATGTTGGATCTTCCTTCCCTGGTGAAGCCTTCTGAACATGTTTTGACGCTCATTTAGAAAAAAATCAGTCACCTTAGCCCAGAGGTGGGCAAACTACGGCCCGCCGAGTGCTTTTTTGTGGTATGCCAAGAACTTGCATCAAGCAAAAACAACCATCCCGTTATTATCGTTTTCTAATCGCTTGATACCGTATAAAGGCATTATAAACATGTAAAGCGTTACCATACTGAGGATGGATTACGTTTTCAAAAGACTTAGCATGTTTTTCATTTTCATTGCCTGACGATCTAATTTTGAAACAGCCTTGGCAACTGCTGTGCGGCCATCTAAACTTAAGATTTGTGGCTGCGGCCCTTGTGCTGAAAAGTTTGCCCACCCCTGCCTTGGCCCATTAGGCAAGTGATTGAGATCTATTTAGTTTGGTAGACTGGGTCACCTGCTTCCCCGATTGTCTGGATTCCAATTGGTCTGAGGTTTACCTGCGGGTTGTCGTAACTAGGATTGGCTAGTGAACCCATGGGGGCCAGAAGCGCTCCAACATTGGGGTTTCTCGTATATTGGTCCTTTGGGGGCTTCTCACCCGCAGCGTGTTTGCCGTCTTTCTGACCATTCTTCCGGACCTCCTCGGCCAGGTATTTTTTATTCCTGCATTGATACTCAATTTAATTAGTTCTTTAAATGGTAAATATTTTTATTAATATTCAATTTACTCAGTTCATGAAATGGACATTGTTTTAAAGTTAGTCTAGAATAGCTGTGTTTAAGTATCTTCGCTTAACTCATGCTAAGCAAAATAATTATGAACACAATTTTGATGACTGAAAAATTTACGATGAGTTTGCAGCCCTTTTGTAGCAGTAAATGTATTGCATGGGGAGATCCAGTCCAACCAAGCTTTCGTATCGAAGGAACTTCAAATGCATCAAAGGTGTTTGAGCCTGCAATAAATTTTGTGGTGTTCTTGTTTGTCGTTGTAAGGCCATCTTTAAATCCATGAATAGTATACAGTGGAAGCACTTTCCCATTATTTATTTATGGAAATATGACAATAGAACCGCAGTAGCAACCACCACCACTATCCCCTAGCATTCACAATCTTTCGAAACACGTGGTAACATGTCATTGCCTATTCCACTGCTACCATCAACGTGCTCAATAAGAAACAATCTCATTCCTTGCAAATTTCTGCCAACGCATAAATGCATTTGACAAAATGGACATTTGTCAATTCAGCTCTTCTTCTCCTTGGTCATAGACCGTGGCTGTCCGTAGACGCACTTTGATGACTTATGTCACGCCACTTACATCTTGAGGATGATGCCCGGACAGCTTCCGCCACACGAAAGCCAGTCCGCCGAACGATGTCATCGGTCGATTTTCTTCGCGGCCTACCTCGAGCACGATTTCCTGGAACATGGCCATGCATAATTGTATGAACCAACTCGAGGTCTTCTGGATGTCTCGTGACATGACCAAACAGTCGCATCTTTCTCTTTTTTGCGATATCTAGAGATAGCAATTCTGCTACGGATGTCCAATGTCAGGTTCACAAGTGCACCTCTCGGTTTACCTCCTTTTGACTTGTTGCTAAGAAGAAGAATCTCCCCAAAATCAAGCCAGCAATTTCTTCTGATGTTTAAATGCGTTGAAAATACACGTTAGGGACCGCTCACTATTCATGCCTCGGTTTGGGACCGAAGAGAAAGAGGTTGGGTAAATAATTTTCATGCCACTTTTCGATTGGGTAAATAATTTTCTGTCTTACAAGGGCTGGGTATCACATTTTAACAGCTTTATATTGGTTGGGTAACTATCATTCTAGTAGTCCCCGAGGTTGGGTAATAGAAAAATTCAGTCTCACTTCTCTTCAGTCCTAAGCTGAGGCATGAATAATAAATGGTCCATTATATGGCGAGTTCAAAGCTCATGCTATCTCTTCGTTTGACACAGAATTATGCCCATTTGTCGTTGTCTGATTTCTTAAGCGTAATAAGGTAGATATTGCTTTACGATAGACCGAAGATATACTATAACAAAATTGTACACGAAGCAGATGACATACTTAAAAAGCAGAACTACAATTGGCATATTCTACAAGTATTTGCAGTTTAGTAAAATCGGTTTCAAGCATGGCAGAAATCAGAGACAGAGCCTTCAATTCTTCAAAAAATTGGATATCTTACGTGGTATTTGCATGAATCTCAAACTGACATGATTTTTTCTGTTGTTATAAATATAAATATATATATATACATATATATATATATATATATATATATATATAAACATATATATATATATATATATATATATATATAAATAAACATATATATATATATATATACATATATATATATATATATAAATATATATAAATATATATATAAATATATATATATATATATAGATTTATAAATATATATATATATATATATATATATATATATATATATATGTATATATATATTTATTTATATATATATTTATATATATATATATATATTTATATATATATATATATATTTATATATATATATATATATATATATATATATATATATATATATATATATATATATATATATATATATATATATATTTATATATATATATATATATATATATATATATAAATATATAAATATATATATATGCATATAAATAAACATATATATACATATTTATATATAAAAATTCGAAAAACGTTATACTAAGAGTGCTCAATGCAATTAGGCAGAGAAACATACTTCACAATCGAGCATTGAAAATCGAAATTTCAGATAAATATAGATATATACTATGTGAATATATGCATTTATGTAATATATATACATTTCATACATATTGCTATATATATATATTTAAGAATATTGCCCTGCCTAATCGCATTGAGCCCCTTTAGTAGAACGTACACTTAATATACAGTTCTTTGAATTGTTGTATAGGCATTTGTATATATATCTATAATATTTCATTTTTCGGTCCATGACGTATTCATTAACAAGGGTAATGGTATCCGAAAAGGAAGCAATCAACTTAAAAGTGGGACCTATAAATATACCAGGTTAACATGCAACATAGCTAAGGAGAAAAAAACCTCAAAACTCTTCATGACAAACACTGCTCATCTTTAATCCTCGTGAGAGCAGACCCACATGCACTGTGTTTTTGTTGTAATCAATTTCTATCTAAGTGTATACTTATCTAGGTATAAATTAAACAAGTTTTGCTAATAGTTACAAAACTCATGATTATCGTAACAATGGGCCTATTACAAAGTCATCGAAATAAAGTTAAGAGACCTCGAGGTAAACTGTGAAATCCCGGCATATCTTTCTATTAAGAGAAGCTCAGGTAAAAAAGACAGCTGAATTCACTTAAGTATGACCAACTCTTTGAAGAAAAATATTCCTAGTTTGAAGTCAGTTTAGGTAGAGTATGACAGGCAGGAGAGAGTTTACACGAAGAGAATGCAGAGTGGGATGGTTTGGAGACAAAGCCCAGGAAAATCAAACCGTATTATGTCAATTGAATTTCGAAGCTAGTTCTTGCTTTCATTTTGAGTAGAAATAGTTCATAATAGAACTGCAGATAAACCAGGTTAACTAGGCTTATACAATAATCGGCTATTTAGCAAGACATTCTTAAAAATTAATTAAATTTTAAATTAGGTTTTTTACATTTCTTTTATGCAGCACAGGCATTGCAACTGCAATGGTTTTGTTCTAGCTTTCATCCTGCTTAACTATTAGTATTATTATTATGACTTGTGTTACCCTATTGCACTGTCCAAGATGTGGGACAATGCAGAAACCTCCACGCTGGTGTCCCTGGATATCGACCGCCAAAAGTGATCTCGACTCATTTTGTCGGGCCGTAACCGATTTCGCAACCAATTTCCCTCAAAGCACATTTGAACGAAAGATTCGATGAAGAAGACTGCCCAAGATAAGTCAAGCAATGAGGAGAACTCTTTTTCTCAACCTGGGACTTCACTGTGGAACAACCCTCCGATACGAAACAAGCTCTGTCCCTGAATAAATTTCAACAGTTTGTTTAAGATTTAGTTTCCTTATACTGATTTATCTTCAATTCATTCTATATATTCATATTTCTCTTCTTACTTTCATCAACTATGAACAGTTGCTTCACGCTCTCAGCATCCCGTTCTATATTGAAATTGAGTTATCCTGCTGCTGCATCGCATACTCGATTTCTAGCGTAGCAGAAACCAGAGACAGGGCTCTGAGCTTTATCTAGGGAAGTGGAATTCATGAGGTGGTTTCCCGTTGCCTTTCTCGCCAGTAGTATTTTCATAGAATTGCATAGCATACTCGATTTCGAGCGTAGCAGAAACCAGAGACAGGGCTCTGAGCTCTTTCTAAGGAAGTGGAATTCATGAGGTGGTTCCCCGTTGCCTTCCTTACCAATGGCGTTTTAAAAGTGACACATGGAGGAATCGAACTGACAACCCCTATGTTTATGTTATGAGTAGGCATGCTTAACCACTAGGCCACGGCAGCGCTTATCACTTTATCCTGAGATACTTGAAATCATAATTTAGCTTATTCTACATCGATTGCAACCAATGTTCTCAAGTGGAGGGCCCCTTGTAAATAAGCTCCGGTTGAAGGGCTACCCTCTTCCATTGAATCAAATGAGTTGAAAATGAAATTCAGTATCAGAGCAACCAGAAACAGTAGCTTTGGCAATTGCTGCCTTTTCAACAGAGATGTAGGATATGATGCCTTGAGCTTACATTTCTCGAGTAAAAATCAATCTTAGATTATTGTAGAATCCATAATGGCCCATGAATTGGAGATATGCTATTATGCAAGCATATTTTAGCGCTCCTATGAGCACAATACTGTAAAATTTGCACAATAAAAACTGTGTACCTCGCTATTAGTCATGATAGAAGGAAATGAGCTGACGTTCTCTCTTTGAGATCATGCAGAATTCTCCTCCCAAGAATTAGACGTTGGCGACTGCAGACAGTTTCACTGATTTGGGAGCGTACACTATTTTGACAAAAAATTCGACCACCCGTCAAAGTTATACCATTGACCCTTCACAAGATCGACAAACCGGATTGACTACAATGCCCCGAGAAACAACGAAGTTTCTTCCGAACTGAACAGTTTTCCAAAAATCTCAATTAAATTGATACAATTACTATTTAGTAGCAAAGATGGCCGCCCTGAGTACCTCATGTAGTAATTGATATCTCATTGAGACTGAAATCAACTTCCCATTCCATTATCAAGGCTAGCCTAAAATACGTAGAAGGAATTGTTGCTTTTCTTAGTGGTCAAGTAGGCAGAGAGAAAGCTAGAAACCAAACTGCAGATTCGATAGTTGTGGCACTACGACTCAGCAAAAATAACTTCCCTAGTTTGATCCGATGGAGAAGATATAGATTTCCATGCTGTTGATTACGTCCACTGATAATTGGTTTCTAGATCCCAGCAGCTCACATCACTTGAAGACTATACTTGAAATGATCTTGATTGCGAAGATAAAACGCACATGAAGGTCAAGAATAATAAAGACTCACATTTTTTTCATTTGCACCATCTATTGTATGAAATACTTGCAATATTGAGTGCTCAATATTCTCAGTGCTGTGGATAGATGGAATTCACTTTGATTTACGAGTCGACACAGATATGGAATTGCAACTACTCAAAATAACTGATATCATCTATTTTCAATATCTATAATTTTGCCACCTCATTCATACTGGCGCTCTTTCAGTTTACAATTTACGCTAAAAATGATTGAAAAAAGTCATTTCAAGATATGAAAAAATAAAAATCGTTTTACCAGGGGTCAAGTTTTGGGATACTGTTACAAAATTCAAATTCTTTTCACCATTATAATTTTAGGTAGGTTTTCATAGCAGAATTTCATTGTGAAACAAATCATGGCTCCCATGAAACATAATCAAAATTTTATCCAGCTTGTCATTACTTTCACAGCCTAATCCCTGGACTCTATCCCACAAATTATAATTCATCTTAAGATCTGTACATAAAATTGTACGATAAAATAGTACAACAAACTACCTGATGCGTTGAAACAATAGCAGTCTATAATGAATTTCAAGAGACAATGCGATCAACTAGACAGTAAATTTAACTTTTTGATATGTATTCTATGGATGTTATTCAACTTGATCTTGCAATTTGATATCTCTAATTTTTCAAATTTTAATTTTCACAGGACCTTGACTGATAGCAGTTTCTGAGTAAGCAGACCAAGTTTTATCCTGTATAAATATAGATCATTATTATTACCACAGGTCCTTGGTTGATAGTAGCAAATTCATTTTGCTGAACAAGTTTGCCTGTATAAATATGGTCTTTATTATTATCATTATTATTATTATCATTACTAGCATGTATGCTTACACGTTAATAATCAGATCATTATTAACGTGTATCATTATTAACGTTTATGAAACGTCTTGCCTTCTTGCTTTCCCGAATCCTATTCTTTTAAATCTAAGATCAATAAACTTGACCTGATCTCCATCTCCTGTTAGTCTTTCACATCCTTCTTTCTTTCATTTTTGGGGCTTTGTGTAGGTGGCTATTGCCTTTCCCCAGCGTAACTCACTAAAAACGTTTAAATGGAAGGTCCATTGGTGATCCTAAGCCCCTATGGGAAAGGAAGACAGCAGCGGAAAGATATGGCAAGCTCGGGTAGAGTATTTGTATCAAATTCATTGGATTGAGAAATGGATTCGTCCACTAACGAGACAAACAAAATCTATATCAAAGAGTGAAAGATGTCGCTTTCATGTTTCTTACATTACATCCGAAGAAAGATTGTTCGACAAAAGGAAGCTTTTTGGGTATCAAGAAGTGTTGAGGTCTTTCCTCTCGACGTCACCACAATCGTGATTGCTACGCAAGGAATCAAAGAGAACTAGCGACTTTCCACACATTAAGTGAAAGTCCAGCTAAGGGTGAATTCGTAAAAATCTGACAATAAGATAAATGTGCAAGAAGCTCTCTGCAAGTTTATCCTGCAATCTCAAAGGTCAGTAGACTTGCGGAAGAATGGGAGGGGAAGGATTCGAACATTGAGATTTCTACATATTGAGCAGTGTCTAGGTCCTTCCTATCAAGGCGACCACACCTCGTGTTTCCTACGCCTGGAATTACAGAGAGCTAGCAACTCTTCTCAATTTAAGTGAAAGTATGGTATATACAAAACTGGAACAATCCAGGATATGATTAAATGGGAAAGATTCATTGTCATGCATGAGTCTAAATGTGACAAAATATCATAAGATGATGACTGATCCAGTTATGGTGGATCTTAGTTCTTCTATATTCACCTATCTCATACCATGATCAGTACCGTATGAAAAGCTTTGAGCAGCCTTATCACAATTTCTTTGCATAAGAAGCAAAAGCCTAGTCATGACTTTGCAATATTCTAATCGCCACAGTCTAGGCTAATGCTTTAACTATTTGCAAAAAAAGCATGCCAAAAGATAACTATCCCACAATATGTATTGCATTAAAAGCTTGCATTTCTTATCAGCCAAAATTTATCGCCGAACGGCTAGTTTCAAAGAGATTTGGTCTGCCACAAAGTTGATTCCTGTCGTCCAAGAGTGCTTCTGGAAGCGAGTGACTTTAACAGAACTTAGCAAAACTTCGTGAAATTGGTCAAACTCCTCCTTTAAAACTGTATGTTTGCAATCAATATACTAAAATTTTCATGAGGTACTAAGAACATCAAGTCCTAAGCACGTAGATAGATAGATAAATAGATGGATACTGCTAAGCAAAAAGTTGAGTCCCATTCAGCTTAGCTTCAACAGCTAATAGCTCACAATGGTTTTAGCAATAGTGCTCAGTATAGCTATAGTTAGTTGGGGTTGTCATGAGTTGGCTAGGAGAGAGTCACATTGGAAGATGGTTCCACCCGGGTACAGGGGAATTCTCCCAATGGATCCCTGAGGACAAGGCTACTGCCATTTGATGGTGTGCAACTATTACTCCAAAATTCACATGGCCCTTGGATATAGAACATTATATTTATATTGCTAATTATCAATCTTGAAGATAACTTAGACGACTTGAATTCGAACTGAATATGACATATGACTACATATAAGGTTGAGAGACATGGACAATAAACCTCTAGAAACCTCTGTAGAGATTTTGGAACCATTCTATTAATCGCATGGTAATTTTTCAACGTTTGATTTCACCATTAAAGACTGTCAGCAGACAGTAGGTCACTGTTCGCATAAAATGAGGCAAATTCTTACTGCTTACTGCCACGTATATTTATTTTTCTTGCTTATATAGTTAGATATTTTGAGGAAGGCCCGGATGGATGATCGGAAAGGCTTAAAAATAGGAGAAATGGAAAGGCGAAGAAGAGAGGATGATAAAATCAAGCGTGTTGGCCTGGACTTGAAAGAAGAAAATTTATAGGAATCTGGCAAGGAAGAGGAATACAAAAAGTTGAATTGATTGTGTAGAAGCCTTAGATTGATTGATTGACGAGTTTTTCGATGAAAGTTGATAAGTTTCAGCATTGAAAAAAGTGACTACTAGAATATGCTGAGGAAGATAGAGTCATTTATGAAGAGGGTGAATAGCACAGAGGGACGACAGAGCCCTGGGGTACAACAGTACCTTGAAATGATCAAGTGAGAATTAGAGTGTAAGCCATTAACTTTACCGGTGACTGACTCATCAGAAAGGAAGCTATCGATTGATCTAATGAGGGTGCATTGGAGACCAAATATTGGCAATTTAGCGAGACAAGCCATGAGCCAGATGTGACCAAAGGCTCTGAAAATACCGAGAGAGGTAACTCTGCTCTCATCAATAGTTTATAGAGTAGGGGAAGAAACATGACCGTCATAAGCAAGAAAATTACCAGTAGAACTGGCTTTCGATACGCAACATAAAAGAGACATCAAAATGCTGATAAACTGGGTTGTTATGGCGATAAAAAAGCAAAAAGCTAAGCAGGAAAGTTCCTGAGAGACCCTGGACAGTCATCATGCTAGCTGAAAAGCAGGGCCTGCCATACAACAGAAAAGAGAATCCGTGCATGTATCATGGGAACTTTGTGGAGCTGATTTCCTTTACTGGGTAGCTCCATGAAGCACCTAAATGTGAAACGTGGATGAAATTTTCCGGAAAAAGGTTTGGAACTGAAAGATAAACGACAAAGGTACCGAGCAAGGATTAGCAATAGATGTTAAAGTATTCTAGGCTTGGTCAGAGATGTTTGAGTTTCATTGGGAGGGGGTGGAACCTTGAAGTGAACAAGTCTGAACTTGAACTTCCCCTTAATGATGTTAGCATTGACATCATTTGCCCTAATGAGACACGTCGTGAAAATGGCGTAACAGACTCAGTTCTGTAAACTGACAGCTTCGAAATTCAGCCGAGAAGAAAGTCAATGAAATCTCGATGGAAATCCAGACGTCGATGAAACTCGATTTTTCTACCATTTAATGTCATTAGAAGGGAATGCATGATCAGACGCATGTCATTCTTATCGAGCTTGCAGTCAAAATGAATTAATAAGTGATGAGCAAGACGGTCAAAAGAGCTGCAAAATGCATCAGCAGGTGATCTAAGGTTCTATCGACTTTTCGTCTGGCTATCCTAATCAAATCTTGGGTTTTACTGCAACAAAAGTGAAGCTCACACAATAACCGACAGTATTCCATGCTTCTAAAGAGATCCCTCATCTAATGCATCCATAGACGCTATTTGGAGATAATATTCTTTTCAAACTGCCTACTTATGTAAATATTGCACATAAAAATGTAAACTTCTATGATGAGGCAGTTTACAAATGGCTTGTCTGAATAAGATAAGTGTGTATATAAAGGTCGAGTTTAAAAAAAAATCTATAATCTTTCTTTTCCAGCTTCATGTCTTGTAATATATACTAACATACAACTGCAAACCTCTCTAAATTGGTAGTTTACAATTGGCTACTTGAACAAAAATGAACGAGAACTAAAATGACTACAACAATGATATAATGAATCCTTAAGCAGGACATAGATGTCAACAAAGATGCTGTTAGCAACATATATCCTGCAACGTCAGGGAAAGAAGGAAAAGAAGGAAAAAACGTATAATATGGTCATTTGACAAAACCTACCGATAGTTTCAATGGCTATTTACAAGCTCCAGATAAATATCATAAGTTGTAACAGAAATGCTTTTCAGCAGTTCTTTGAACTGCTTACGGGATTCCGTTTTCCTAAACTCAATTGGGAGATGGTTCTAGATAGATCTTTGCACCCGTGAACCGGAAAGACTTCCTATCGTAATATGTCTTCTAGTCGGGAAGCCTTGACAAACATCCATCGTTCCTTGTTCTCTTTTGTGCTGTTGTAGCTCAGAATAGCGGATAACTATTAGAGAAGCATCGTTTTCAATTAGCACTCACTCTAAGTCAGTTCATTTATGAAACTTGAATATACAGGGCTTCTTCTCAGCTTGCAACTTTAAAGATTCGTGGTTAAGGTGTCACATGGCCGACAGCAGCGTCTGCTGGCTCACTTATCTCTCCTAAAACAGATCAGGGATACCCACAAAGCCGTTCGCTATGCATCTCTTCGTTTCGTTACCTACGCGTCGGAGAGCAGGAAAAAAGGATCTTACGGGAAGAAAGCAAATAATTCTTTAATAAGCTACTGTGTATAAAGGCGGCTATTAAAAGACTACGTATAGTATGCGATAAAATCTCATTACCAGAACTCGTATGACGTAATGAAATTTCGAATCAACCATAGATGACTGTCTAAGCTCTCTTATGCATGCACATATTTACGAAATTGTGAATGTTATAGACAGGGTAGGTTGAGTGAGGTTGGACAATGAGATCAAAGAAAGATAACAGCTTACATCTAAATTCGCTGCACCATGGTTCATACTTAGGAAGACAATTTGGAAGCTAAAATAATCCTACCTGAAAGTGCTTATGGATGTCATTAAGACCATAAATGATGAAAACAATAATTCTCTGCATGGTTATAACCCAAAATCAATGAGCTAAAAGCACCATGAATTCCCTAAAACCGGGTTTGCTTCCATGTGGAGGCTTTGACAACTTTCACCATGCACGCGAAGGTAGATTTGTGATCAATAAGAAGATTTTTACTTGGTGAGCAGTTTACAGGTCCTACCTTTCAATGTGACCACACCCCGTGATTCCTACGCCTGGATTTACAGAGAGCTGGTGGCTCTCCTCACTCTAAGTGAAAGTCTAGCTGAGGGTGGATTCGAACCCCGATTGAGTAAGAGTCGCCGGTATTTTGGGTTGCTCATCTATAGCTAGACGTCGTGTATGTTTTGGCAAGGAGGATGCTACTAGAAAGGAGGGATGCTCTCCCTAACACTGCTGCAACAGTTCATCATATCCCCTCCCCATTTAATCGGGCTTCATGGTTTGATTTCTTCAGTCTGTTCCTGTTTTGAATTATGAAGAAATTCAGTCTGCATAGAATCTCGTTCATTCGCCGTAGAAATTCTGGCTGCGATGTAAAATCAAAAAACGTTTTTGCAGCTATGAGGTCAGACTGAACTCCTTAGCAGAAGGGGAAGAGTAGAAATGTCTCGACGTAAAATAACAGTAATACATTAATTATCGCTTGAAATTATGGGGGCAATGCAGAGAAATTCTAGTTGGTGTGCCTGGATATCGACAGCCGAAAGTGGTATCAAATCATTTTCGTCGGCTCCTAACCGAGTCTGCAGCCACTTTCCTTCAAAGCACATTTGAGGGAAAGACTCGATGATAAAAAGAATATTGCACATTCGTGTTGTAAATAAATACAAGGCTGAATATACATTGTCAGTCCAACTTGGTACAAAATAGTTGTTCTTGTAATCATTGCCAAGTACCAAGTGTTATTAGCTGTCTACTTTTGTCAACCATCTTTTTGTGACTTCATATTTGTAAAAAGTAGACCCTAGCTTTTGAAATTTTCTACATGTTTTGAGCCAACTGTGGAAAATTCATTACCTAACTTTAGGGACATTGCACTGAATTATACTACAGAAAATTACATTGCACTGAATTACATTGGCCTGGGAAACCTTCTGCGAACAAAGCCTACTAGCATAACTGCTGGTTATTTTCCTTATTATATATCATGTCCTGGGTAAGACGTTAAACTGCACCCGGTGGTGAGGCATTGGTTTGGGAGTTCAAAGGCTTTGGGATGAATGTCACTGCCCCATAGTCACCACTGTGCTGGGTGCAGTACCCATAAGCCTCCCTTATCAGGGATACGATATCACGTCACTGCTGCCTTGCAGTCTATCCGTTCTGGGAAAGGCTAGGGGAGTAAACCCCAACAGAAATCAGGAGCTGGAGTGCCGAAGGTGGTTTGGCAAGATAATTCCACTCCGGAAACTCATGCGACGCTGTTGATGCTCAAGCAGAAGCAGCATCGATAGTCGTTGTTCCCTTGGAAACATCGGCCGCTTCGAGAGGGGGCTTGCTGCCTGGATAACAAATCGTCTTCCATACACCCTGTCCAGACAACGTAGCTCCACTGGAGAGGACCATCCAGCGCTACTCCATCTTCTCATGCAGACGGAAAGATGCCGACGATGCCTTTAGGCTGATGGAAAATAGAATGTTTGATGAATGTGAAATTTTTCGGCGAACAAATCACTCTGCATCGGTTGTTTTACAATATCCCACCGAAGATAAGACGCAATTAATAAGAGAATTCAGCCACATGCAACCGACATAATCACGATTTCATAGAGTAAAAAAATTGACTAGCACCCAACGAAGTGTCAGTGAATTGGTCGATTAAATGGTTGAATTAAACATAATAAACTCTCGGGTTGAATAATCTGGCGATAATTTTCGGAGACATGATAAGGATATTTAGGACAAGTTAGGATCCGTATGGTTGCTGAGTAAGAATATAAAATAATATGGTGATATGGTGGTGTGACTGAGTGGTCAAGGCGCAGTTTTTAATCTTACGGGGTCTACTCGAGTGGGTTGGAATCCCGCCGTCGGAATCATTGACCTAACAGCTGTTATTGGCCAACATCAGTTGAATAGCTGCCTCACCAATCATTATGATGATTACCATCATGACAATCATCATTGTTATCACTATCATCATCGTTATTGTTATCACAATCATCATCCCCACCATCATCATCATCATCATCATCATCATCATCATCATCATCATCATCATCCTTATCAGTAATATTCATGACTGGTATAATCAGCGATACTCAAATGACATGCCTTCTCCTCAATAACACGAAACTGGAAGCAACTTTGATTTCAAAATCACCACCTACGGGACGACTCTGCATAAATTTGATTAATGGCTAACAGCTTTTAATAACAGTCACTTCCATATTGAATGTCAGGGTTGGAAAATATACACTGGATGCGTGAGTAAATCCTGTAATGAGGAAGAAGACTTCGCATCATTTAACAGGATTTATCCAAATAGAAGTTTATCGTATATCTACATAGCTGGACATACAGCAAAAATTAATGTGTACAGCATAACTACCAAGAGGAAAAACCTTAAATGGGAGGGATATGTCAGGATCGCTCAGCAATTTCATGTGCACCAATTAGAATATTATTTAGAATATTCTACGGAAGTTACTGGCGTAGGCACCAAGGCCGCAGGATGGTTTGTGCTGGAGAGGAAATGCGAAATATTGGGTTAGTGTTCATTACACCTTAAGCAGGCTGCTTACACAAGAGAATACCGTAACACATTCGGACATCAAGCTCGCTTCATTAAATGCTGTTTAACTTAATTAATGTGCAGTCACCAAACCCCGCAATACACTATTTCGGCTACTATATTGGATGGAAAAATCGAACTGCAAATTTGGATACGGGAAAACGTAAAGCTATTTGTAGTATGCCTTCGTTGGAATGCGAATGAAAAAAAACAGAGTGACACAGTGATGGTTAATCCATTGGAAGGGCTGTTTGACAAATACTCAAAAATTTGATTTAGTGATCAAACAGTCTGTAGAGCAAGGGAAAGATGGAATGTGAAGGGGCAGCTGACAAGTGCATGCATGTAGATGCATCGTTATTGCCTTAACAAAGAATAATTTCTAGATATCATTATTGTAATACACAACACGATACTATTTTCCGGGGTAGTACAAACCCAGTGAATACTAGCCGGATGGACAGTTGGCAAACTGTTGTGGTTGGCGCATATTTCCACTGTGCGGACAGCCCGAGTTAGAAACGTCTTCGTGCACACTTATCGTCGCCTTCTTTTTATCAATCTTTTTTTTTCCTTTTTTTTTAGTGGGTTATGTTGAGGAAAGGCTATGGTGGCCTATACAAAGCCCCAACACAGGATGAAAGAAGAAAGCGAGCAGCTACGAGGATAGAGAGATAAGATCAAGTTTATTGATCTTAGATTTGAAAGATGGCAAGTTGTAGGACTCAGGAAAGCAAGAAGAAGGCAAGACGTTCCATAAGTTGCAACAAATTGATACCTAGTGCAAACTTGCCTAAAAATGAGCGAGAAAAAGAGCTGGCTAACCTACCTCACAATGCCACCGCTCAAAGCCCTGGTTCTGCATGGTACATCTCTAGCAAGGCACCCCTACGTTCGTTTCGAGTATGGGACAAAGCTATACACTAGACGGTATTCAATGGGTGTGAAGAGTCCAATTCTACATATTCTAGGACCTAGACTTGATGTTATCCCGTGTCCATTCCGTTCTCTGCCAATGCCAAAATCGCACGAAACGAGACGACTTTCTTGTTTTACAGTCAACTATGTCTAAGTCAATATCTTGTGATTTGAGCTTTTCCTAATTCGAAAACAATTTTCAGATCCATTGAAAATCTTCCAACAAAAAACCTGCATAATTCGAATCTCTTTAATTCGAAATTCTTGTGGTTTAAACATATTTATGATTCCCAAGAGAGTTCGAATTAGACAAATTTGACTGTATCTCCAAAAGTTTACAAACAATATCCAAAGATCATGGAAATGTATACGAATCACAGCGATAAACATTCAAAAACTAATCTTAGATTTAGATATTGCATATCAAATACTATTGAATAAAAATATCGCAGATGAAAATGAAACTTCGTGAAGGAAATTTACAAATAACTCCATCAATTATTTATTACAAAAAAGAACTGTACAAGACAAAGGCAGTTATCAGCAAAAGATTATTGAAACCGTTCAAAGGCCTGAATGCATTTCAATTTTGATGCAAGGGTTTCCGTATGTGATAAGAAAGATGGCATCTTGTGGCTTTATGGGAGAATTTGGCGTAAAATTTTCACTCAAAAGGAACTGCTAAGTGAGATTTCAAAATTAAATTTACAATGTTGAAAAGATCGTGTTCAGCTTAATCATAAGCATAGGAAGTGAGCAATAATCTTCCGTGATATTTTGGAAGTTGAACATCCGTTCTAGAATGTCTTTGTAATCTTCAGTTTAACAGTATATTCCTTACTTCAATTAAATTTAACAGGCAAATCAAGCCAATCTGTCAGTGAATAGAGTTTGTTTTAGTGTTATATCCGTAGTAGCAAACATTGACGCATAATCGCACATTCAAGTGTAACCAAAAAATTTTGAAAAAAACATTGTGAATCAGAAATCATGACCAGTTTTTCGTAAATGCAGGAAGAAGAAAGAAAGAAGAAAGGGAGAATGAAGAACCTATTCAAAGAATTATTTCATTTGTTAGGCTTTTCAATCACTAGCGAATCTGTCAGTAACGCGTTTTCCATTCGTGAATGCGTTTTGCAAATCTCATGAGTAAAAGATGTGAATAAATTGAATTTAGAGCTAAATCAAAATATCGCGGACAAGTGGTCGTCTGTTTTCGGCCGTTCATTATCACCACCGTCATTACTTAGCAAGTGTTCCATACTAACAGCATCACAGTCAGATTCGCAGTACTTCGGCCCTTTGAAGCACTTCTCCCCGATTATCAAAGCCAAGAGGAAGATGGCAATCATTACCAAGCAGTGCCAGGCAAATGCTATTGGTACAAGCATTGCTGCTGCTGATGACTTCTTCGACCATCTCCTGGGTCCGTACAACATGAAGGTGATTTGGTAAAACCACGTTCCTTGAATCACGACAAGAAAGCAACGGAGTAGTCCCAAGGCACCGCAATCCATCCAAACTGATTCGGCCACAAAGGCGATGCTTGTCGCGAAACAGACTGAGTATATGATACTATGTGAATGCGAGTCGAGTGCACTTCGACCATCCAGGTGAAAATAGAAGAGAAATCCCTCGATAAAGAAGGCAAGAGACATTATGAAATGGCCGGTTTTTGATAGGTGCTTGCCACCGAGAACACCATAATGCAGCAACAGATCTACAACGCCCGAGAGAGTAAAGAAGGAAAACATTGTTGCATGCGAAAAGTTGTTCATACTCTCGTGCTCAAAGTCTCCGTATTCATCAAACAAAGTCCAGTGGGCGGCTGTTACTTCCATGAAGCATCCAATACTTCCTAGAGATATTTTGATTAACGGTTCTGAAACATTCTTCATTTGGGAACAGCAGTCTCGGCCATTGGCTCTCCTTGATCCATACCACACGGCAGACATGTACGAACGCACCTCTCCCAGACGCTTCGACCGTGAAATCGCGATATCATACACAATATTGTATAACCACCAGAATCCGAGCAAAATTAGCATGGTACCAGGTACAAGGTGTCCGGTAATGTGACCAAATACTGTGTCGTCTAAGTGTGCCGGATACTCGTGCAGCATACTGAGAAGAGAGGATTGAATACTCGATCAGCAATGGCGATGCTTGGTTTTGCGAAGTCTTTCCGATAGCTTCCTTCGATTCAAATGGTAATAATTTATATTTGCACCCGCCTTATCTAGCGAACAGCTTGAAATGCAACTACCTGCTATATCTCCGTGTATTTAGAAGGGCCTTGTGTTCGGTGATTGAGCCGAGGAAAATCACTAATTAAAAATGATTGAAATTACGCAAACATGTTTTCGTATTCGGCAAGACTGCGCCCTGATTTTCGTTCTCTGCATCTGACCGGGCGCCCACACCATTTCGATCTGTAATTGATTTGTGCAGATAGAGCTTCGCAAAAAGTTCATTAGGCAACTGTTCCGTACAGGAATACCGCTGCTACCAGGGGCCGATTCATTGTGTCCTGAACAGTCTCATAGCAACACATATGTGATATTTTGCCGGGATTAGTCGGGATAGCGAGTTAGGTGCTTTCTTTAATTCTAGCCGCAACATTCTGTTCGCAGTAAGACCTGCTGGACAAGATCAAAACTGAACAGAAGAAACAAGATGGCAGCGGTTTCCCTGAACGACAAACATGGCTGGGTCGAGGAGAGAGCACGGGCAGTTAGCATGAATGCGTCAGGAAGGATGCAACTATACGGTGATGCTATTAAGAGTAACAAGAGAGGATTGGCTGAGACTAGGTAGCTTCAGAGTCACAAATGAAACAAAATTTATTGCAGGAAGCTTTCGTGGCTAAATCAAAACAAATCACCCGGCTTATATGCGCCATAGAGTATTGCACAATACAGGGGCACAATATGAATTGGATTACATTCAATTCCTTCTTCGCCTTGCTTTCCTTGATACAATAGAAATGATAGACTTGTGAAACTAAATCTATGTATTGTCATTCTGAGTTGTCATAGGGATGCCTTTTGTTATTTTGTTCTCTCGCAGTTCTATGTGTGTTGTATGTTGCAATCATAGACTCATTTGATTGGTTCTAGGCAAATCTATTCAATCATAGGTATACCTGATTGGATATACCAATATTTCGCTATTTAAAGAGATGCTGGCAAGTATTAGCCTTGATTGACGTTGCACATAGCGCTGCTCTTCCAAATCAATTTTTGAAATGTCCCGACATCGCTATCAAATTTTGTTAGCAAGCATGCGAATAATACCAAAAGCCTCTATCATACTTGTTGTTCAATAAGCTTCTTAATTTTCGGCACTTTTTATGGACTGATTTAAAAAATAAGCAAAATATGTCCTATTACATCACTTACACCTCAAATCGTGCTCAGAAGTAATTCTGAGGGCACAAGCAGTAATGCCGCAGGCCCACATCAGCTGTATAGCAGCCACATACCCAGCCTGTGTTAACAGATAAAAGTTGCGTTGCGTTGCGTTGCAGGCTTCATTGGAACAACGTAAAGTATGGAGTCGATTCATATTGTTATCATTATCATTATTATTCAATTATTTACAGTAGGCATACAGAAGTAAACGTGTAGCTAATAACCAAGCTAATGAAGAACAACTATTATGATTAAGGTGTCATATGAAACCGAGCGCCGACAAAGTAACATGCGACAAAGGGATAGAAGATAACTAAGGCAAAATCAACCACATTCTCTTCCAAATTTCCTTACGCGCTCCGCCAACGCCTTTCCAACGACGTGTAAGCCTAGGTTGATAGACGCATACCTGTTGCTGCGTAGCGTACTCGATTTCGAGTGTAGCAGAAACCAGAGATGGGGCTCTGAGTTTTTTCTAGAAAAGCGGATTTTATGAGGTGGTTTCAAGTTGCTTTCCCCTCAGATGATACTTTTATTGAGACACGCGTAGTATTCGAGCTCACAACGGTGCATCATGAGTCCGCAGGCTAAGCTGCCACGCCACGGCACCACTAAGACGAAAGCCTAAAGCTCACCAGACACAGACGGCCAATCAAAACGCAAGAAAACATATTTGGACTGGGTGTTTACCCAGTTTAGAAGAAATGATTTACATGATGTGATATAAATATAAATATAAGGATAGATATAAATACAAATACAAACATAGATATAGATATAAATACAAATACAAATATAAATATAGATGTAAATATAAATATAAATAAGAATATAAATATGAATATAAATATGAATATAAATATGAATATAAATATGAATATAAATATGAATATAAATATGAATATAAATATAAATATAAATACAAATATAAATATAAATATAAATATAATCAGAAATATAAATATGAATATCAATATAGCAATGATAAAAAAGCTGAGGTAGATGCAAAGCCATTTATGAAACAATGCAGTAATAAACATTAACGAGTACTATAATCGCTTTTTTCACAGGAAGCGAAAATAAACCTCATCCAAAGATTTGCTTTGAGTAGCGTTAAATAGATTTTGTAATTAGTGACAGTGTTTGTAGATTAATATAAATGAATTGATTATATTCCGTTATCTTGTTGTTGGTTGATGCTGAAGCTAATTAGAAGCCATCTCACAGTTTCATGCAGGCTGTTCTTGATGATAATGGGCCCGTTAGACAACGCATCGCATTAAAGGTGCTCGTTAGCAACAGACGATTGTTCTCCCACAAAGCAAATTGCTACATATCTCAGCGGGAAGATGATCAAGGTGGATTACCGACATGGAGGCATGCGTAGACTCGACTGAGTCTCACTTGAAACTTGTAATATTTGTAACCTTGGTGACTTAGGTCTGCCAATTAGAGATATGCTGTCTTGCATATTTGTTATCATGAACGTGTTCAGTTTGCAATGTCTTTGTGTTATCTCCGTCGTTTTCTGTTCACCTTCTTCTGTGTTGCTTGGTGCCAAGCAGATTGGTAGTATACTTTGAATAAATGTTAAAGCAGTTCAGATATGAATTAGCAGTCGAACAGGCAGCAACGTGCTTCACTTGTTCATACCAACGAGAACCTATACGCTACATATTGGGATAGAATAATAAGCTAACAGGAATTATTATTCCTTGTGAAAACTCAGTACGTACTTAATTTATATACAAAACAATATAGCCTTGCTTTAAAATTGAAAGTTTACTGTTCATTTCGTAGAACTAATAGATGGAGAATATTACGGTGAGACGCAAACTCGGTTTTGAAGCTTGATTACGCATTGTATGGTCAGCTATATTAGCCGCAATCCAACCTTGACTGACTCACTTAAAGCTTGGAGGGTCGGTAACTCTCTTTAAAGGTACGGATAGGAATTACGAGATGTGTTCAGACCAGAATGAACGAAAAAGTAACTAAAATGAAGCTTTTCAGTGCATCATATCCTACATCTAACATCGGATGCTAGATAAACTGGCAGACATAATTAATGAGCAACCCATCGCCACGGCCGATTTTCTAGTTCTCTGAGTGGATTACTAAGAAATAATGATCGAAAAACTTTTGCTATCATTTCTAATAGAGAAATACATGCATCTTATGACCAGATATGGCCAAGTGAGCTGTCCAATGTCTTATTTTATGTTTTATAGCAGATTAATCAACGACTACACGTTTAGCAGTGCCTAGGCCATATAATTATAATAATTCTACTTTCATTCTTCTCCTTTTCCCTGCTGTGTTGCACGCAGTACATCACCTATACTGTCTGGATTTCAATGCTGAAGGCTTCTTGGGCCCATTTGGAATCCATTGCATGTGTTTATTCTGCCTTCTCTCGGTCTTTTTTGGACATTACTGGGGTATTTGGCAAAAATACAGCAAGGTTAGAGAGAATTGGTCAAATTTTCACATTTACGGACGAATTCTAGCTATGTGTACATTACCCTATATGTATAACATGCAAAACAAGCGGTTCCATCACGAGACATGCTTTCATCATGAGACTCGATGAAGAAGATCACGATAAAAAGCATTCATACCATTTTGTAGATATGACAAAGTGTCCAAGACTAACAACCGAACAGAGGCTGCGGGTAGTTGTTTTGAATAAAGAGGGGTATTCTATGAATGAACTTGCCATAAAGTTGAATTTGGAGGAAGAACTGTACAGGAAATAATAAAGAAGTACAAGGAACTGGGTGCAGCTAAGGACAGAGCAGGGAGAGGGTTTAAATGGAAGACAACTTTCAGAGAAGACAGAACAATCGCCAATGCTGCTTCTAAGGCTAGAAGAAAGTCTCCCACTGCATCAAGTAGGGGGCTGGTAGCCCATTTCTGGCTTGAAATAAGACCAAGAACAGTGATTAGAAGATGATTAGTTCTGGATTGAAATCTTACAGAGCAAAGATGAAACCTCTGCTTTCCAATGCAGCAAGACAGGAGCGCTTTGAGTGGGCTCTTGTGCTTATAAATTTTAACTGGGATAATGTCTTGCTCTCAGTGATAGACCAGTGAATGCGAGAAGAAGACCAGATAAACAATCCTTCCCTCAGTGCTTGAAAACCACCATAAAACATGATGGCGGAGGAATAATGGCTTGGGGCGGCTTCTTCAAAAATGGCATGGGCCGTCTTCACAAGGTTGATGGAATCGTAAATGACCAGGACAACATAGAAATTCTGCAGTATTGCGCTTTTCCATCAATGAATCGCTTGCCTGGGGAGAGTCAGGCTATTTGTCAGCAAGAAAATGTCCCCTGCAATACAGCGAAGACTGTCAAAGCTTGGATAGGAGAGAATACAACGTGCCTGTCTTGGCCTGGCCTGGCACAAGTCCTGATCTCAGTCCAATTGAAAATATTTTGGACTTTTTAGCAAGAAAAATTGAAAGAGAGCATTTCAAATCCTCTGAAAAACTTCTACGAAGATTAAAAGCAGAATGGGCATCCATTCCAGCAGGACGCATACAAAAATTGATAGAACGCATTCCAAGACGTATCGAGGCCGCGAAAGGAGGAAGTACCAGATACTGACCAAAAATATAATTTTTGTTTTACAATTAATTGCAGCATGACTGATATGAAAGCGAATGATGCAACCTTGATGGCTCAAAGTATTTTTGTGCAGAAAAAAATCGAATGGATAAGTTTATTTCGAATTTCCTTGATTTTATTAATTTTTTGAGGCTGGCTCATTAATTTTGTCCGCAAGCGTAGACCAGAGAGAAACACGAGGATTTATGTCACGTAGCGTTGTCATTTGACAGAAATTTATTAAATCCGAGAAGTATTGCTTGGGATGCGGTTCATCGCCAACAATCGTTGAAAAGATTGGCAGAAAGGCGGTGCATACAACGTCATTTCAAGACGCTAATCAAGCAACCTAAACGATTGCATTGGATTGACAAGAAAAGGAATTCCGCCCTGGTGTGACACTCGAATTCTTTTGAATTCTTAGGAATTATGCAGTGAATAAACGAGAACGATGGAAAAATTAATCAGCGAATTTCTTGAAGAAAAGCAGCAGGAGTTAGCTATCAACAGCAGGTAGAAGCGAGCAAAATAGCAAGAAGCAAGTAGAAGCATGGGTAAAATTGCTTCTGTCACTGGCTGGAGCCATACCCAGGAAAATACATAACTACGATCGCAAACTCAGGAACTGTCGCAAGGCCAGGAATATATTCACATCGGTTGAGCATTGCTTATCGGTGTGTAGAATCTAACATATCACCACTTTGAAAGGATGCTTCAGTTTTCGTGACGAACTTTACTTTTGAGAGTTGAGTTTTTTTTTTTTTTTTTTTTTTTTTTTTTAGTGGGTTATGTTGAGGAAAGGCCATGGTGACCTATACAAAGCCCCAACAAAGGAAGAAAGAAGAAAGCGAGCAGCTAAGAGGATAGAGAGATAAGATCAAGTTTATTTATCTTAGATTTGAAAGATGGCAAGTTGTAGGACTCAGGAAAGCAAGAAGAGGGCAAGACGTTCCATAAGTTGCATGTTCTTGGGATGAATGATGATTTGTGAGATAGAGTTCGTGGATTAGGCAGTGAAACTTGGAAAGGGTGTGAATGAGTTGAGCTTCTGGTGGTCCTGACCAGAATATGAGTGAGAATGAGTGCGTTAAGCTCTATCTTTGACGGGAGATAAAAGTAATATCACAGAAATAAAAAGACTTCATCATCACCCCCATGAAACTACAATAGCGTACAGAAGTAGCATTAGGTTGGTAGCTGACAGCCGAAAGGCGTCGATTTCTTAGACTAGATACCTCAAGGTAGCCATGTGGGGTAGTAACATTGGAAATCAAGAGTAAATCAATCCGTATCCAGTTCATAGGTCTCTCATTTTCTTGAAAGATCTCGTATATAGAAGTATCTTGGTACCAAGAAAACAGAGCTATAATTCTCGTGTAAAAATACGCGAAATTTTGGCTGAAAGACACGCAACGGCTTCGATTGAAGTCAGGACGACTGCTTTGAGTCTATGAGTGTCCATTTACACACAGAAGGAATTGGCGGTGCTTTTTTACAATAAGAGCAAGTTCATTCATGATGCATAATACTGTCGGTCGAATTCCCATACATTAAGCTCGACTTAAATGAAATGACAGGGCCCGACAAGCGGAACTACGTCATATCATACATGCTTTCTCATAAATGCATTATCCCTGATCCATGTTCCGAAGAGAAAGCTCCCACTCCAGAAAAACTACAGAAAGCGTGCTAGAAAACAATGAAATAATATAGAACTTAAGGGTCTCTGAAGGGAGATAAATTCATTTTTGAATTCCATTCAATCGAGTGCCCTGATTTCGAAGCTGCGATCATTTTCTTGCCGTCTCGTTAAGTTTTCATTTTACAAAAGTCTTAAGCTCGTTTTCGGGTTCAGAATTTGCTCAAAAACAATTATCGGAGAGCTGCATTTCGGGACGTTCAAATGACGTTCAAGATTTTCTTCGTCATTCATTCTAATCACGAGAATTTATCGGATAATGAACAAAATGGCGGACTCAGTTTCCGATAAACTGACGCCACCTTCAATTGCAAGTCATCCAAAATGCTGAGATTCACAAATTCTCGTGATTTTATGATGACATATTTTGTGACTTCACAAAGTAGGTTCGGTGCTTTCATTTTTCCTCGTCATTTTTTTGATGAAGTGAGAATTAAAACGAGTATAACACAAAAACGGTACACGATATCAAAAAAATAACCATGGATTTGAAATCAAGGCACATGATTACCCGTTATTCCAAATAGAAATTTTAACTGGCAAGGCCGTTTAAGAGGGAATATATTCTATGATTGAGAAGAAAAGCATATTTACTTCTGCTGGAAAGAAGCAGCTTTGTGATCCTACCTTCTCTTCTTGAAGAAAATGGAGCTATTTAGAGACAGATAATTCAAAATAATATGGCTAGGCTCAAAAGATCACATTTCTTGATAGAAGATAACAGCATAAAATTCAAGGTTGAAGTTTGAAATCCGTTCTCCCAAGACACTTCGTCCATTTCTAAATTAGTTCTCTGCATAGAACGAAATGATATCAAGACGTAAAAATTGCAGCTTTCTTATGATCATTTCAGACCAGCTGATGCAGATCGAGGAAGAAAAAGACAATATGGCAATTCAAGTAATCCTATCTTCATAACGAACAGTTAGGTTCACTTTATCATTGGCCTCATTGCATTGCTGGAAACATGTCTCAAATCTAGAACATTCGTAATCACTGACTTATATTATCCAGTATCAAAGTACATCATACTGTTGGATCAACAAAGAGCAGTTGCACATCATAATTGATAGTCCGTGCCGATGAAAAATGGAAGCAGGCAAAATCATGGCAGTAAAATAGCGCAACTCTGTTTGAACTACCATCAAATATTGATAAAGATTTGAGCATGATGTGACGCTATCAAAGAATGAATACTAATCACCGCACCCTTCCGTAAGCCAAATATAACTTCTAGCTGCCTGCAGAAAACATATCATCAGATTGAATCTTTTGACGGGCTAGGCCATTTTAAGAGCTCTTTGCGTAAGCATGAGGGCGAAATATAGGAAAGTGTTTGCATTTTGTATTAAGAATACGTTTTGTCAGCAAGTAAAACGGCGTCATGCTACAGGAACTTGTAATCTTGTGGCCTCATCACTCGGCTACGATTAGATAAGAAAATCTTCATCGATTTTAGTAGCAATGATACTGATAATCTGCTGATGAATCCACAAGAATGATCGATGTTTTTTTATCCTAAGTGCATGGATGATATCATCCATTTTCTCGACAAATTGTCAACGTCAACACACAGTCCTCCAACAGCTGCAGATAGTCAGTGATTAGCGAAAGTAGATCTATTTCCAGTTCTTTCTTCGAAAATTTGTATTCGATTACTACGAAACTTAATTACATCCTTGACGCCTATGAAGACGGTTTAGTAGCGAGCTGTCTCACCTAAGAATTGCATCAAGTGGATGTAGAAAAGGCAGAAGCGAGTGGAAGTCTCCACTTGGCTTCATTCTTCTAGATGCTGGACAGAAAACCTGAACTTAAGGCAATTGAGGGGGACAGTCTTGTTGTAAACTCGATAAGATCGGAATATGATAAAGTTTGAAGGGATTCGAATGCAACTGCCTCACTTGTAGTGCTTAACTTATAGCATTATAAATAGGGTGGAGCTGGTCTCGTTTAGCATTAGCTACTTTTTCCAGCCAATCATAAATGAATTGTATTATTATCATTGATGAATATTGCCATCCGATCGACTTACTATGCTTTTTGCTGCAGAAACAAGGACTGGCTGGATCCAGAACTGTTGACATTGTAAAACATATTTTAGACGGTACCATTGTATAAACATTTATTTCTTTTTCTTATTAACTTATACTTAAGATTTTGTTTTAAATTTCACTTTTATATACACATTTATTTTACTCAGGCAAGCCATTTGTAAACTGCGTAATTTTAGAGAGGTTTACATTTGCATGTTTAATATTTTTCATAAATAAGAGGTTCAAAAAAATATTATCTCCAAACAGCGTCTATGGATGCATTTGATGAGAGATCTCTTTAGAAGCATGGAATACTGTCGGTTATTGTACGAGCTTCACTTTGGTTGTAGTAAAACCCAAGATTTAATAGTTTCATGAATAAGAAGTTTGAAAAAAATCATTGTTATTATGAGAACCAGAGAACCATTAAGAATCTTAACGCGAAATGCAATGATTGGGCATCTCCCAGCTTACCACACTGACAAATATCGTAAACGGTTCCGCACTTACGAGAATCAAAGACCGAAATTTTCCAAACGATGCTTAATGCAAAACCGTGAGAATTCCTCGCAGTGAGCAACCTGTTTTAGCTAAGAGCTGCTGATGTTTTGGTGAATGTCTGAAAGTTTTGCATTAAAATCGCTTCATTTTTGCACGGCTTCGCCATTCAAACAGGATGTTAGTCAAGTTTCAATCTAAGGATTGTAAAATCTTTTATTTAAAGATCAGATACCGGTTCAACTCGTATTACGTAGAAAAGTATGATCTTATCTGGTAATACAAATCATTCCCAGGTGAAAGGCAGGGTTGAGTCGCATTATAAGGATTTTATTCAGGCTTCTAAAGGTGTTGTTTTTTAAAAAGCAGTAAAATTTCCTTCAGGTGTACAAGATGCAACCAAAAATTGGACAAACATAGCTAATTAGCAAAATATTTGACGTCGTACCTATATAAGTGGAGATGAGAAAACCAGTGGAATATCACAAGCTCTCTACTGTCAAAGTCACTTAGGCAACAAGTTGAAAGGGTTCTAATTCTGATACCTTTGTCTTACGCCTTTGCAAAGTCGAATAGGAGGAGAGTAGAGAGGTTCTCGGAATGGAGCAAACAAAGACGTAGCTAAAGATTGTAAATAATTTTAGAAACTTTTTCTTCTTTTTTAGTCAGTTATGTTGGGGAAAAGCCATGGATACAAGCCCCAACAAAGGAAGAAAGAAGAAAGTGAAATGCTAAGAAGAGAAGAAGAAGATCAGATCAATTTTATTGATCTTAGATTTGAAAGATGGCAAGTTGTAAGATTCACGAAAGCAAGAAGCGAAGTGCTAAGAGGAGAGGAAGATCAGATCATGTTCATTGATCTTACAAAATGAATATAAAGACCAAAAAAATTACGTACTAATGAGAAAATATTTCAAAAGGCTTGTCGAATGCGGCTCCAGTATTACAAATATAAGAAAAACCGTGCATAGATTTGAAAAGCAAAGTCGGATCTTGCCTTTTGGAAAAATTCCACATAAAGATGTCATCTACATAAATCTTAAGTTCTTCTTTAGTTATACAGCAAGGCGATGCATGGTTACTTAAATCCCGTGATGTAATTTTGAATACTTAATGAAAGGCCTTTATTATTGATGTCTTAAAAGGTTGGCATGAAATCCCAACTACCATCAAAAATCTCTTTGCTACAAGAATTAAAAAATCACGGCAGATTTCATCTGAAGAGTTGAGCGATTGAAAGATGGCTTTCTGGAAGACCAGCTTAGTCATTAGCTCATTATTTAGTTGGCTTATCTGTTTTTATCAGATTTTTGCCTTTTTTTAATATACAAGTAAACAGTAAAATCCCGCAACTAAGAATCTAAAAATTATGAACCTGTTAGCCTAGATTTTTTCAGTTATACCTCTATAAACAAGAACCTATTTAGCCTAAGTAATTCAAAACAAGTTCTTATTTTCAAAATGGATGGAAGTGATGATGATAAGATCAAGACTCAAGGACTTGAAGGCCATACATTTTAACACTGAATTGGCTTTGAACAGATAAAAAGATATAAATGTATAATTTGATATATTCTTAAATGTTTTGGGGAGGCGGCATGTGGGGTGGGGCTGAAAAAATAAAAATTTAGGCTAATTACTAACTTGTTTGCACCTGCTTTTTAATTGTTTTTTGTCCAGGATTAAGAACCCATTTTAAGAACTTAAATAGCCTAAAATTCTGTTAACTACCATTTATTTAAGAACCTGTTTAGGCTAACTCCCAAAATGTAGGTTCGCAGTTGCGGGCTTTTGCTGTATATAAAGGTTCAGTTATATATATTGCGTATAAATAATTCTTGAAATAAGCAGATAAATACAAAAAAATAACAGATGTTTGACTGCATTAGCTAGTTTCAACTCTTAGTGAACTACATATTAGATGCAGTCTTCTTCTTGGGGATTCAATGCCTGCCTATCGTAACCCTCAGGAGACCAAGTGCTTGGCGTTAACAACTTTTCAGCCAGGCCCTCGTGAAATTGGCCTTGGTGGATTGCGTCTAACAAAATATGAACCCAAGCAAAGAATGACTAGGCGTAGTAAGAAAAAATTTACCTGTCAGAATCACTTGCGTCAATTGGTTTGGGTGAGAACGTCCTTTGCTTTTCTTTGTACGTAGGAATGCCCATGGACCTGTGAAAAAAAGTGGGAGACAATAAAGGAATTAATATACCGCAGTCAACAGTAGCGAAAGAAATATACCGCAACGACCGAAGTTGATGGGGGGCGGTTGGGGAATATGAATAGAATCCAAGAATTGCCAAGGCGCCTATGTACAACAAAATAAAAGACTGTATATCGAATGATAATCCTTCCCATACTTAAAAAGTGGCACCATGCAAGAGAGGTATTTTCCTTAGCAGCAGCATCATAAGGTAGGTTGGGTGGTACCTCTCTTCTCCGCACTGCTCCAGCTTCATACAATTAATATTCACGTCCTACTACGTAAGCAGTTACAGGGAATCTATAAACTTTGCTAAGCGAGGGTACTGGCTGAACTTGGACATCAGCGAAGAAGGTGCTTGCTCAATTACTACTCCAACTACCTATTCTTGTAACCTGTAGAAGATTTCACTCTGGGGGTATGGGGGATAAAATGGACAAAAAATATGGCAAGCTAAAATATCTTCAATTGAATGGTAAAATGAACTCACTGACTTTGCTATCAATTAAATGCAAAACTCACTCCATGTAATTTTTAGCTGCCAATCTGGCCTCTTTCCTCCTTTTTCGAATGATATCTTGGTACGTCGGCAATGAAGGACTGCATCAAGTCAAAGGAAGATAAAGATCTCAAAATCAAAGTGATTATATTGCTTCTAGTCTTATGAAGTACTTCTTTCTTTCAGAATATTCTTCATGGACCATTGCAATGTAAATAGCAGTTATCTAAAACGAGGTTTCTGTTTACATCATAAAAAGATTGATGGAAATCACAAACTAGATGCTACACAAATACGAAAAAGTAAACGAGTGAATTGGCACTTCTAAGCCAGCGAACAAAATAGATTGAGGATTGAAGAGCGTAGGTCTACAATTATTTGGGGTCAACTTGTAAGCAGAAATGATTATCGATCTTAGAATCTTAGAAAATAGACTTATACTTATGAAGGTTTCACCCACACCGCGGAATTAAAGCCGGAAAGTAAGAGTTTTGAAAGGGAATAATTTCATTTGTTCAAAAATACTGTGAAAATCTATGCGACTTATTTGAATCCGAGGATAGCGGTCCCTTCCATAGAGAATATTACGTTCATTGAACTAATATATGGAAGTGAGAATAATGTAAAGAGCTCGTGAGAACCACGAACAGCTAAAAATTTTGAATCCCTGCCTGTAAAGGATACGGATATTTCTCAACTTCTGTTCGTGTGACCAGCTTCTGCAGAGCAGCTGGTTCTTCCACTTGAATTTTATTTGCCGCAAGGAAATGCGATATTAATGGACTGTTTCCATGCAGGTTGAACGCAACTCTTTGGAATTGTGGACCAGGACCAATCTGATGAGACTAAAGGAAAACAAAGAAAAGACCAGTGAGAAAGACGGACGGATAACTGAAAATCGGCCAAAAAATCCACCAATCTCGAATGATGCTCACTTCTTTATAATGCAAGCTTGTGGACTACTTTGCCTTCGTGCTAAATGAAATCATCGACCTATTCCCAACGCGGATCAAATATTAAAGCAACAGGTGTCGCTCCATTCCAGCGATATATTTTTGCTGAGTTATGTTGGGGAAAGGCCAATGGTGGCCAATACATAGCCCCAACAATGGAAGAAAGTGAAAATGTGAGGCGAGAGATGAGGTCAAGTTTATTGACCTCAGATTGGAAAGAAGGCAAGTTGTAGGATTCTGTAAAGGGAGAAGAAGGCCAAATGTTCCATAAATTGCATGCTTTTGCGTGAATATCTTTTTTCCATCGACAGGCTTCTTCCACAACCTTGGGCACCGGTGGCAACTGTCAAGCACGCAGTTCTCAGCTTCATGGCAGCTTGGATTGGAGTTCAATGACTGGGCGACCAGAGTCAGCAGCGGAGACCATTAAGAGAAGAGAGCTGAAGTACAACGAACATCAGACAAGGACAGAAGCGTTGCCAAAGGTCATGGTCGAAGGAAGGTTTGAAGGCCGCATAGGAAAATGCAGATGACTTGAAGCAATGGAGAGGATTGAGTATGGAAGGACTGAGAAAGCAGCGGATGTATTTGGATATTTGGGACTGGTCAGCGATGCCATCCGATGTCAGGGAAATACTGAGCCCAAATCGCGCTGCAACCAATAAAAAACTTCCCTGTGAAAATCTACCTCTTTATCACTCATTTGCACCTTTGTATGAGCTCTGTGGAATGTAACCTTCCTCTCCAAGGTCTGGATGGATGTGTTCAAGTCAAGGAATGTATCTTGGTTGAACGATAAAGTTGCTGCAAAAAGGATATTAGCTTAAATACAGTATTTGAAAATTCGTTATCAAACAATTAGATGAAATGAAATTTCCTTCTTCGACTTAGCTTTTTGGATAATTTGTAGCTTCAATTCCATTGATAAGTGAATAGCTTAATGGTGACTGACGATCACGATGATTATGGTTATGATAATGATGGTCATTATGGTGGTGATTACGATGTTAATTATAACGATAATGATGATGATGATGAAGGTGACGATGATGATGGTGACGATTATGATGAAGATGATCGTAGATGATGTTAATGATGACGATAATTATGATGATGGTGATGATGGTATGATGATTATAATGATGGAATTATGTTAATGGCGACAATGATGGTGAAAATTATGAAAATGATGGAATGATGAAAATGATGCCAATAATTATAAGATATTTCAATTGCAATAATTCTGAAGGTGGTGAAGATTTTCGTATCGAGAAAATCAATAGTAAATAGTTCCTTTTAACTCTAAGAAGTTCTCAAAGTGAAGGCGTTAAGTCTGGTAATATCCGTCACGTGCAAATATGCACATGGACATACATTTAAGATGCTGTGTTCTGTCCTCTTGAAGTGACTTCATTTGATCGGGTTCTAAGAGATCCAGATTCCATTGTCTCCATGAGTCAAGTGGGGGTCTCACACCTATTTGATGAACAAGAGGCTACGTATATTGCTAAGTTAGCGTTCGTAAAACTGAGCCAGAAATAAAAAGACTTCCACAATGCGCATGACCCTTCCAGGCCCTCAGCTTATATTATTTGTTGTGATAATAAATCATAGGACTGTAACCCATTCAGCAGTGCTGGTTTGCAAGGGTCTGGCCATCTACAAACAAGCTAATTTATCAAAATGGCGATATATCAAGATCAAGATGCAAATGTTAATTACTAGTAGAAATCCAAAGCAAGGTAACGCAACAAAATAGAACTGAAAAAAATATCTAAATAGCTAATTTAAACGATTTTACTGATGGCGCCTTTTTTGCAGCAGCTGATAGGCTGTTCCAGGCTTTCGCTCCATATACAGGGTTCTCTTTCGCAAAGATATTGTAAATTTGTGGCGACATTCTTAGAATATAACACCTAATATTAGCATGTCGCTTTATGCAGTCGATCTAAAGTACACCAAAGAAATTGTAATAGCTCTTCGAAAAAGACGTTAACCAAAGAAAATGGGTAGATAAAGAGCGTTTGAGACGCTTTTGTAGAACGGGCTGCTAAAAAGATGCCAAGACGCTGGGGCAACAATCAATGATACCGCCCTTGATCTGTTGGCCAATTTGTAACTGTAACTCATCTCAAATGCACCTGCCACCTGCGGGTCGGCTATCTACATAATAAGCAAGTGTTTGGGTATCATGTTTCTGAGCAGGGAATAATTCACCAAACAACGATTATGTACAAAAGCACATCGCTTGCGTTGAAATTGAGAAATCATGGAGCTATTGTAAGGATGTGACCAAGTAAATTTTGTCCCTAGCTCCCTCTTTCTGACGGAATTGTATGAAGAAATTGCACGAGTTTTCGCTCCGTAGAAAGGAGGGAGAAAAGGTTCGAAGAAAGAAGGGCTCCAAGTTGATTAGAATGTGACAATACTCGATACGTCACAACTTCAGAGATTCAGGATAAAAGTTACATCAAATCAACTTAGAGCCGGTTCGCCTCAAAGCCTGTTACGAAATCGGAATGTGTTCACTTTAGCTAAAAAACGGACTATACTTTTTGCATAATTCTCTGAAAAATTATCGTTGGTAAATCTGGGATCAGGCATTAACACGAGTGAGAGAGATTTTCCCAAGCAGCTCACGTAATGACTTGAGCACAATCTACTCTGCTGTAGCTGTTGAATTCGGTGCAAAGCTCTAAGACATCCTCTACCCATCCACCTGACAGTAAATGAGTATCTGGGCTAGAAGTGTGAGGTGATGTGTAGCGAGGAAAGGATATATCCGATCAGCTGGATCTTGCTTTCAAATCGTAGAGTGTCTGCCCTCAAGAGAAGATAGGTAAGATTCAGCTTCATGCACCCCACGAACTCTATCTCACAAATCATCATTCATCCCTAGAACATGCAATCTATGGAACTTCTTGCCTTCTTCTTGCTTTCCTGAACCCTATAAGTTGCCATTTTCCAATCTAAGATCAATAAACTTGATCCGATCTCTCTCTCCTCCTAGTCTTTTGCTTTCTTCTTTCCTCCTTTGTTGGGGCTTTGCATAGGCCACCATGGCCTTTCCTCGGCATGATTGACTAAAAAAGGCCGTTGCTCTAGATGGCAACTTTCTATCAAAGTTTTCCTCTACCTATATGACTCTAGTATATCGGCTTCATAGAACTGTGGCGTAATGTGTTTGGCTAGTTTCCACATGTTTCATGAAAGAAGTCCTTAAGCGATGGGAATGAAAATTAAGTAGATCGATGCCATGCTAATCCTTGGCAGTATTCAATCTAATTGATAATCAAGTGACGAAAAGCTTTGGCGAACATGGCGTCGTCTTTCAAATTGAAAGATTTCCCCAAGATTGAAAGATAAGGCTTGAGCTATTTACATTGACAATCAAAATCGAGATGAGCAGACGAAACAGTTCACTGTAAAAATTCATTAACATAGAAAAATACACTGTCGTCTTTTTATTCATTCAACTTGTTTAATGATGGAGATTCGCGCAGATATGTGATTGCCGCATGTGAGATCGAATACTTGAGTTCATGTACCCGTTGAATTAGGAATTAGGATAGTTGTTTCAAGACTGAAAAAAACGCTAGGATAACAGAAAGCGATTTCAATCATCATAAATAATGACTCTTGATTGGTAGAATCTTTGTTGGACGAATTATTATGGGAAAAATCTTTGTAGGACGAATTATTATGGGACAAATCTTTGTAGGACGAATTATCATGAGACAAATCTTTGTAGGACGAATCATTATAGGACAAATCTTTGTGTGGCGAACTTCGTGGGATGAATGGTGTCATGAATTGTGCTTCGAATTCAACGACAGCATATGAAGAGCTTCTTCAAATAAAAACAGTAAGCAACTGAAATAGTCAAAGCTAAAAATAAAGTTGGAAATATCTAGAAATAAACACAAATCTGTATTTGAGTTAATTCTTTGAAAAGAGAACTGGCTCAGAACATGAATTATTTATGAATTAATTACTGCTTAGGCAAAAATCTCTAATTGACTCAGTTTCCTGCCGTGGTCACTAATAGGAAACTTTAAAATTGAACGAGAATACAAAATTATCATAAGCTGTCACCAGGGCATTTCCTGGAGGGCGTTAAAATTCTACGAATCGCGCTTTATTGCAGCGGGCTGCAGCGAATTGGCAAAAATCCATCCCAATCGTAGGTCTAATTCGAACTTTTGCTAATTCGAACTTTTGCTAATTCGAACAAAATTTTCAGGTCCCTTGAAAATTTTCTAACAAGAGCTCTTTATGATTCGAATCTCTGTAATTTGACATTTTCATAATGCGTAAATTCTTAAGATCTACGATTATGTTGTAGCATAATGGTTTGCATTGATTAGCCTCGAGCTATTAGGCACGCCAACCTTAAATCAAGAAATAATAATGATTATTATCAGCATTATCCCCCAGAGAGTTCAAATTATGAAAAGAATCGGCGTATCTCTTTCCTTAAGCCTGCTTTTCAAGCAAGCCTGAAACAGTTCTCTGTTTCGAAGAACAATGATCACCAGTAAACTGATATCTTGTTTGGCAACATTTTAAACAGGTTTGTGATAAACACCTCAAATATAAATACAGCGCGTTATGCATTGATTTGCTCGGGTTGCGCCACAGGTGTCTCAACAGGTGTCGTATGTTAATCGAGATAATACTATTTCGATTGCCCGTTGAAATGTGGCTGGCCCTCCTGCGACTCCAAAAAGGAAGTCGCACAAAATCCCACAACCCATCAGGGGTAACAAAAGCTGTTTTTCTTGGTCCTGGGGGTCAACAGAAATTTGCCAGAGTTCATATTATCACAGATGATAATAAGATGAGAGGGTCTACCTCTGCCAAGATATCGGTCACTCCTCCTCTTCTAACTAATGTTTAGTACAAATTATCTGATTTGGTGACGAAGCCATCTTGAGCAATCTTAATAAGAAGTTATTTGAAGCAAATTTGACGTTTGTAAATGCTATTTAACAATTAAATATATAATTAAATGTATCAATGATATCATCATCTTGCAGTTTTTGCATTTATTTGTAAAAGTGGCATCATTTGTAATTGTTTACTATCGAGTATTTTTTTGCATGTTTCGGCCACAAGGTCGATATGGTATAGCATACCCCTTGTGGTATCGTCATCTGTGGTTTATTGATCGACGTGGATTGTTATACGCATACAAAGAAACACCTAGAACTCCGTTGCACTTTTTTCTTAGGAAACAAGATGCAACTCAAATGAAAAAGGCTGAGTTTCACGGTGAATAGCAATTTAAAAGAGGGCTAAGAAGAAATCAAAAAGAGGAAACGCTTTGGTCATATTTAGAAAAGTTTCGGACGAGGATTTATACATTTAAATGGATCTTTTCACAGAAACAAAACTACACTTAAACACAACAGCGTCAGAATGTCTGATCTATTCGGCCTAAAATTTTTGATGACGTGATTGGGAAAAACGCAAAAAATGAAAAAATGGCGGCGAATTTGTCATCAATTACTTTGTAATTCAAGCAAAAACTCTGATACAGTAGATACTCCTAGCTAAGAGGAGGTCTTAGATGAACACTCCAAACCACAACTGGATATCCGCGTATCAAATGGAATCAACAGCAAAAAGCCTCTCGCAATTAGTGCAGAAGTAACCAGCTCACCTGTTATCCATTCTGATAAGGTATTGAGAAGATCACTTCGAAAATCATCATCGAAAAGCTTGAACGACATGGGAAAAGATTCGCAAAAAGCAGCGTACACTGCCTGAGCTAGACAAACGGCAAATTTCTGAAAAACAAAAAAAAGCCTGATTCTAACTCTGCTTTTGAAGCGCAGTATTACTTCAGATACCTGGTTGGTGCGCCACCAGCAGTCTTCGGTCGCAAGGCAAAGAAAGCTTTCTAATTACACGATCATGTTGACAATCATGAAATTTAGCATCTTCAATTTTCTAACTGTGACCTTTGTCGTCATTGTAAATAGTACCTCGTTTCTGTAGCAGAGTTACGTAAAGACCTGAGAATAATCCATTGTCTGCTGATGCTGCTACGATGGCAAATAACCACTTAATTTCGCTGTCAACAATGCTTTACTGCTCTAACTTACTTTTCCAAATTTCAGATCAAATCTCAAAGAGCTTTAAAAGTGTTCAAAATAGAGCTAAAGATATATGTTACAGAACGTGCGAACAAAGCAGGTAGAACCCTACAAAATCCAGCACAAGACAAGGAGCAATTAAATGTTAGTTCGAATGCCTCTTGCAAAGTCAGAATATGCAACAAGATCCCTTCTGCCATAGTAAACTTCTACAAAGCCTTTGAAATCAATTGCTTTTTTTATGCCCAAGTTGAAATAATCTAAGTCACCAAAACATTGGTAACTTTTGAGAAAAATTTCATCTATATAGAAAGCTCATTCAAGATTTATGATTTTGATTGCATTTAAGCTTTCCTTATCTCACTTACATCTAGAATCTCGTGAGCTGCAAGCAAGGCCCTTATTAGCAACAGCATCTTCCTGCTAAAAAAGCGGCTTCCTTTGCAAATTACTATTATCATTACCATAATAGTTATTGTCACTCCTTTCCAGCGAACCACAACATAGACGCTTCCTCATCTCCAAACTTTCCACTACAGCTATTCGTACCTCCTACTTCATCTTTTGCTGCAGAAATTAAACTTGGACCAATCCTGACTTTCTTTCCGATCAGACCTGCCCCATTCTATCGATCTGATATCCATCCTTATATATATTTACATTTATTTTGTTCTTTTCCCCTTTTTTATTGCAACCATAATCCAGACTGGCCAATTTCAAACTACCTATGTATTAGAGAGGTTTTTAATGGTAGCTTAAATTGAATTTCAATGAAAGGCTTCCATTCTTATTCCCTTCATTGCGTTCTGGAAGCTGTTATTGCCGTCGATTCTTCGGTTAGGCGAGTCTTAACAAACTACCATAGGCTAACAGGATGTCACTTTATCTACATTTCCGCAATATTCTTGCAGTTCCCAACAAGGCAGCCTTTTGCACTACTCCAACATTGTATGTTATCCCTAATTTGTCGATCCACCTGTAAAATTTTTTGGTGGCACTTCGCTAGCTTCTGTCAATACCGGCACAACTTCCAGATTCTTTATGTTCCACAGTCTACCCATCTCTATCTTCAATTCCGTATACTTCCTTCCTTTTCCATTTCTTTCTCTACTACTCTTTAGTCCGCTGGTACAGCAACACCAGCCAATATCCTTTCTATTGCAGTTACTATTGTCATCATTATTAGACTGACACAAAGAATACTACACGATTAACTGTTCAGTGCAATTTAAGTGAATACAAAATATTTCCCTGCTCCCAATTTAGAAGTGCCATATTTTTACGGCCATTTCCTCATAGCCTTCATCGATAGCCATACACTCACTACACTTTCGATTATTCTTCCTGCTATGAATTCATAGATAAGATTGATCTTATTTTAGTGATAAATAATGCATTGTAAGAAAAGCATGATAACTATATTCTACTCATCACCTGAAAAAACAAATCCTTGCCCTTCATTGTTATCGATAAGAATAATCCAACAAAACTATCTGAGAGCCTATTGAATAGAGATGCTTGACTTTCCGGATTCGGCTGAAAAAATGACAGTGAATCGGTACATTATTAACGCAAGATATTTGCTAATAACGAAGAAAGTGACAATGAAAGATAGAAGGCATGATTATTTCTCAGGACAAAGTCAAACTGCACAGCGACACGTTTATCTTCTTGCTAATAATATTGCTCTTGAAGACCGGCCTGGATTAGACATCGAACACATCATGAGAGTACGAAACAACAAAGAAGTTTGGAGAGAACTATAGCAAAATAATAATAATAATAATAACAGTAATAATAATGATACGAATCTTTATACAGGAATTGACACTTCAACATATAATGCTGTTATCAACGTGCGCCCTGATTAAATTAAATAGAAAATTGGAAAAAGAAAACAGTAAAAACCTAACCTACTATAAAAATCTCCAAAAAATTACTTTGGTATTAATTGAGCTACTGAAAACGGCGATAAAAATATATTACATGAGAATTTAAAACAGTTCAAGTGAAATTTTTCTTGAGAAGTTTATTGTAGTCGTTGAAAGACTCAATCTTTCCGATGTCATTAGCACCCATGAAGCAAAAGGAGTTGCGAGCATATTCAGTCCTTACTGATGCGAAATGGTTCCGTGGCGTAGTGGTTAAGCATGCGAACTCACAGCACAAGGGTTGTCAATTCGATGCCTCCATGTGTCACTTTTAAAACGCAATTGGTAAGGAAGGCAACGGGAAACCACCTCATAAATTCCACTTCCATAGAAAAAGCTCAGAACCCTGTCTCTTGTTTCTGCTACGCTCCAAATCGAGTATGCTATGTAATTCTATGAAATACTACTAGCGAGGGAAGCAACGGGAAACCACCTCATGAATTCCACTTCCTTAGAAATAGCTCAAAGCCCTGTCTCTGGCTTCTGCTACGCTCCAAATCGAGTATGCAACGCAGCAGACTGATACGAAATATAAATTTGTGATCCCAGCAGCAGCAGCTAAATGATTATGATGATGATCTCACTCTAAATTTTCCTGATTAGCATAGATGGCATAAGGGAATTATTCTTATTGATTCAGCATTTGGCGGAATATCTGGCGTTTGCATAAAAGACAATATTCTTAAAAGTGCCATACATACAAGAATGACAGTATTTCGAAAATTATCCTTCAAAGTATCAGAACTAAAACAGGACCGAAGGTAGCTTCTAGGAAAATATTCAACTAATAAAAGGTCTTGTGATTATCGTATACACCTGAGAATAATGATAATAGTGTAGCTTTTGATATGATAAATGATAAAAAGAAACAATTTTGAGCAGGGTAAAAACTTCAAAAATTATCGAATGCTTTTGTCAATGCTTAGCCCGTAAAAAAGTGAATTAGAATGGAATTCATTAATAATATTTGGACCCATGTAGAAAACGCCTGCCCTCGCGAATTCTCTCCTTATCTGAGGAAGGCACTCACAAAATTTATAGTCATCCTTGCTACCTAATAAATTTAATTCGATTAGGGTAATATTCTTGCAAGGCAGAGATCGCTTCCAACGATGTGGGAAAGCTGTTACGTCACTTATACGAACAGTTATAAGACAACATGGCAACATTTCACTCACCTGGAATCGATCCAGGAACCACCACCAAAAGGAATCCTATGACGAATGAGAAATTGAAATGTTTAGCAGAGAGCGAGGCATAATTTGCAGACATTAAATATTATCAATCAGTCGTAGCCTAGAGTGAAATATGCAGCAAAAAGTCTGACTGCAAAAAATAGTGAGCTCGGCAAGATTAGTCCACAATCAGACATATTTTTATTACTCACTACACAGCAAACCAGAAAGGGGAAAATAAGCTTGAAAAAATTGGGAACCGAGCAGTGAATCTGAGTGATATAATTTACGATGTAAATTTTACCTTTTTCTAGTGAGTTATATTGGGGAAAAGGCCATGGTGGCCTATGCAAAGCCCCAACAAAGGAGGAAAGAAGAAAGCAAAAGACTAAGAGGAGAGAGAGATCGGATCAAGTTTATTGATCTTAGATTGGAAAATGGCAACTTATAGGGTTAAGGAAAGCAAGAAGAAGGCAAGAAGTTCCATAAATTGCATGTTCTAGGGATGAATGATGATTTGTGAGATAGAGTTCGTGGGCTGCATGAAGGTGAATCTTACCTACATTCTCTTGAGGGCAGAAACTCTACGATTTTGAAAGCAAGATCCAGCTGATCGGAAATATCCTTTCCTCGCTACACATCACCTCACACTTCTAGCCCAGATACTCGTTTACTGTCAGGTGGATGGGTAGAGGATGTCTTAGAGCTTTGCACCGAATTCAACAGCTACAGCAGAGTAGATTTGTGCTCAAGTCATTACGTGAGCTGCTTGGGAAAATCTCTCTTACTCGTGTTAATGCCTGATCCCAGATTTAGCAACGATAAATTTTCAGAGAATTATGCAAAAAGTATAATCCGCTTTTAGCCAAAGTGAACACATTCCGATTTCGCAACAGGCTTTGAGGTGAGCTGGCTCAAAGTTCGTGAAGTAGGCAATGAAACTTGGAAAAAGTGTGAATGAATTGAGCTTATGGTGGTTCTGAGACGCCTCAGAGGAACAGGAATAATTTTCCTGATCCCCGGAGAGGAATACCCGTGAAAGTATCCGTAATGCTACATCTAAATCTATTCAGTAACTTCCAATGATCTCATTATTGTGATAATCTGCACTTCTAATGCTGATCCTTGCTTCCTTAACGTATACAAACTATATTTGTCATAACTCAGCAAATCGTGTGTGCTGCTTGTTAAAATACACAGTTAAATGGCTTTGCACCAAATGATACACAGTATCACTACAAGTTTCAATAGCACCAACTTCAATGGAATATCTTTGTCGTTTATGCTGGAATTTTAGCCTAAGAATTAATTGAAGATATATATAAGCTCGATGTATCATCCTTGCGATAGTAGCACACATGAGGTGAAATTTTCAGCCAAATTTGGGACACAATTGTGTAGAAAGACTTCTTATTGAAACAAACCAGCCATAGAGTTAAAATTGAAGAATTGAATTGAAGGATGAGAAAGTGCATCCCAACTCTATGATGGTAAAAAGTAGACTCAGATGACCTCTGGAATACGGTAGCATCAGATAGAAACAAATACTTTTTCATACGATTTCATGTCTTTCAATCGACAAGATGATAAATGTGCAACTGTAGTAAGGATTGCAGGCGACATTTTAGTGCCGAGCAATCCGTATTATTCAGGCTGCGGCGAGCATCTTAATCTGAGAGCTTAAATTCATAGCTCTTTTGCCTTAAGCCGAGTTAAGCAATCTCTAGAACTGCACCAAACCGCTTACCAAAGTCTGAATTCAATCAGTTAGATTTACTAAATTTCCGCTGGAGTTTTGACATCTGCATAAGTTGCATTCAAAGCTACGAAAACCTATGGCATCATATCTATAGAAAATGATCAATTAATAATCCATTTTCTACGCCCGCATGTTATATTTTGCGGCAAATTAAGCAAATTTTCTTGACCATATATGCAATGCTTCCAGTGATTGTTCAAAGACAATATATAGTCTTGTTAGAAGTTTTTCCATCTTTTAAACATACTTTCACGGGAATTGCTCTCAGGAGATCAGGGAGATTACTCCTGTTCCTCTGAGGCGTGTCAGGACCACCAGAAACTCAACTCATTCACATCCTTTCTAAGTTTCACTGCCTAATTCACGAAATCTGTCCCACAAGCTATCATTCATCCCAACAACATGCAATTTATGGAACTTCTTGCCTTCTTCTTGCTTTCCTGAACCCTATAAGTTGCCATCTTCCAATCTAAGATCAATAAATTTGATCCGATCCCTCTCTCCTATTTGCCTTTTGCTTTCTTTTCTTCCATTGTTGGGCCTTGTGTAAGATGCGGTGGCCTTTCTTCAACATAGCTCACTAAAAAAGTGTGCAACGGCGGTAGATGATTTTGCTTGTTGAACTGACAGACTCGTACAATACAGCAGCCTTCGTCTTTCAAAAAACATAAAAATGCAGGCTAAGCACGGTGTAAAAGATGCAAGTGCTTTACAAAGATGCCTTGGGATAACTTTGAATTGATTCGCTTGATTCCTCCAACAAAAACCAATGAAGCACACACGAAGCTAAGCGGATGGAGAGGTTGTGAATTCTAGCTAAGAAAGAAATAATGGAAATACTCCTCTCACAGCAGATAGACATCATATAAACGAAATTTGTAAGATACCTGGAAAATGGCGACTGTTGCTTCAGATAGAAAGTAAGACTTCCAAAGCTTTTTGAAACTCCCCTAGAAAAGGAGATAGAATATAAAGACATGTTACGATGTTTTCAGGAAGCCACTGCAAATGGCATTTGAAATACAAGAGCAATTCTTCTAAGACAAGATTTTTCTAGGTAAGAATTCGATCATCGTTCGGCAAGAAAAGGAATGAATCATTTTGCACAGCATATCAAATGCTAAGATGGATGATGTAGAATTTCTTATACAGCGGTTAATTTCCGAGAAACTTACTTTAGTTTGCTTGCAGATAAAAATTGTGCTTTTTACAATTGAAGTTTTGTTAGACCAATAAGAATTATATTTACCAGAAGGAGATGAAAATAGATTTAAGTTTGATATCAAGTCTTATGCTATTAAGTCGTCTAAAACTCCAGTTTATAGCAACTTAAGGCAAAATTAACGCATTTTGCAGCATTCCTCTAAAATAACTAGGAAAATGAAAGCAATCAGTGGACTATAACAAGTGCCTGGATATGCTTTATTGAATTTGACTTTATCGTGAAAAATAATCATTCGTATCAATGCCTAGGGTATGATCGATGCTATCAGATATCACCCTGAATTGACTTGCAAATCTCGGACAGAAATGACACACAGAAAGGAAGAAAAATTTGTCAGAATACTGAGAGTATTTTCTGAGCTTCACGTTTATTCAATATTCACTTTAGGATTCTAGGCCTAGAGCTCAAAGGATTCAATTCTGTTTCGTTCGCGTTCTTGCGCGCCGCGTTCTACTCACCCGAAAACATTGAATGTTTGTCACTTTATTCAATAACTGGGGTGCTTCAAGAGAACCTGGCAACGGTGTCAACTCGTTTGATCGAAATCCAGGAAAGGGCGTGCTCTGCAACGATATTAATATAATTGTGTAAAGCTATGTATGGATGGTTATGTTAAGAATGTACGGCTATGTATGAGCGGTAGGTAATGTATGTGAGACTAAGCATGTCTACATGGCTATGCATGTATGGCTTTGTAAGTACACATCGCTATGTATGCATGCATGTATGTATGTATGTATGTATGTATGTATGTATGTCTGTATGTATGTATGTATGCATGTATCTATGTATGTATGTATGTATGTATGTATGTATGTATGCATGTATGTATGTATGTATGTATGTATGTATGTATGTATGTATGTATGTATGTATGCATGTATCTATGTATGTATGTATGTATGTATGTATGTATGTATGTATGCATGTATGTATGTATGTATGTATGTATGTATGTATGTATGTATATATGTACGTATATATGTACGTATGTATGTATGTATGTATGTATGTATGTATCTATGAATGTATGTATGTATGTATGTATGCATGTATGTATGTATGTATGTATGTATGTATGTATGTATGTATGTATGTATGTATGTATGTGTGTATGTGTGTATGTATGTATGTATGTCTGTATACATGGTTAAATATATCCATGACAAATTACTTACATAAACGTAACCAGAAAAGGAGCAAGTAAGGAATCACTGGATTATTTTAGGATAATTTGAATCATGTAATCAAGAAGGATAGATTACCTCGACAGATCTTTTTCTTGCTTTAATTATACTGTGAGACTAGAGAGCAAAAAATTGTGTCAGGGGGGACATTTCTCTCACGGACAGATTTTGAGTGTGGGTAAATTATTGCTCACTTCCTGTACAACACAAATCAATAAATGTTATCTCCTTCAATTCTTTATAAAAATGCAGTGCGGCAAATAAATTACGGCATTCTTTAAAAGAAATCACGGAAATCTTGAAACCTGCACATCATGTAATTTATGATATACAGTTGGATACCTACGAATTATGATGAGAAAATGTGCCATTACTGGATATAGACTTGCCAGGCTGATGAGACTTATGCATCATAAGGAACTTCAAAGCTACGCTTAAGAAATTCCATGATATCAGACTAGCTTCAAAGAAAAAGCAAGATGGGTCTACCCACCTCCGTCAACAAGTATCTGGCAAGCACAGTTGGACAATACAATGTATAAGCATTGAGCAAGGCGCTCATCTTATGGCTGATCAAGACTACCGCATATAAATGAAAGTGTTTCAATAGCAGAAAAGATAAAAACACCAAAATTTACTGCTTTACAAAGGAGATGATACCAGTCAGTAAATCGTGGAACATAACTCCACAATATTCACAAAAACACTTTTAACCAACCATTTTCTTTTGCCGCAGCACTGCCGCCGACATGCGTTCTGACATCTCATCAATTGAATCTGAATTAATCAAAAATTGAGTTTGAAAATATGGAAAAATAGATGGCTTTCGATTACTGATGATAGATAATAAGTCCTACTTTTTTATATCTGATCATTTCATTCATATTAATGAATGTACTCATAACTTAATGAAAAGTATATTTCTTCAAGAAGATTTTTGAAAATATGAACCGATTTTTATACCCTTTTCATGATAAAACCATTTCTTTACTTCCATGTCAATATGTTTTATATGATTCTAGCTAGATGTCAAAGGCAAAAATTTGGACATTGAGAAGCTTTTTGCTTATCAAGCAATCCAGGTCCTTCTTGTTGGTGTGACCCCACTTGGTGATTCCTACGTCCGGAATAACAGAGAGCTAGCAACTCTCCTCACTGTAAGGGAAAGTTTAGCTGAGATTGGACTCAAACCACTGACCTAGGATCAATGCGCAAGAATCTTACTACAGATCTATCCTAACACCAACACCAAACACTTGACATGCATTATGACCATTGTAAAAAATTTAAGCTCATTGAAACTGGTAACAAAGCCAGACATCTTTCCGCTTACCATCTACAGTTGGATTAAGGATGGTATGATCGTCATCCTTTTCCTTCTTGATTTCCAAAAAATGGTCTGCATATCCATTCATAAGGTCCTCCAAGCCATTCACTCTCTCAAGAAAGTCATCCAGTATATTAATGTCAAAAGCTATGTAAACTGTGTTAAAGTGATAAATAAAGACATGAAATTTGAAGGTATTCCTTGCTTTATTTGTGGTAAAAAAATATTTGTGGTAGCAATGTTTATTAGCTAAGTTGTTACAAGCATTGTTTATCATAATTTCTTATAAAAAATGAATGACAAGGGATCAAGCAAATTATCATCTCACATGAAGCTCTAGCGGTCTTCTGATTTGCATATTATTTGAACTTTTTCACAAATGAAAAAACTTCATCTCTCCTTACCTATCAGTCAATGATACAGGCCGATAAATTTGAGGGAGAATCTTTGCAGAAATGTGAAATATTTGATATTCTACTCACGCTGAGTGCTGCTTTGCTATTAAGTTATTTTGAGGACAAGCAAAGATGGCATATATCGAGCTCCAACAATGAAAGATAAAGGTTCAAAAATGAGGAAGATAACATCAATTTTCTAGATTTAGAAATTAGAATTAGACAATTCTTAGCACTCTGGGAAGGAAGACAAGGTAACAGGCTCCACACAGTACAAGTTATTGATGAATTTGGGAAGAGTTTGACTAGGTCCAGCTTCTCGTCACTCTAATCAGTCCCTCCTGGCAATCCATGGTTACTCTTACAGCTCAACTGGAATGAGTGACATTGGCTCAAACTTCCATTGGGTGATTTTACAGATTAAAAACAGGGAGGATTCACTACCTAGATAACAGTCTATTCTCTATAGCAACTGGTAACACCCATTGGAGAGGCACAACAGTCCAGTGTAATGCTCCACAGTCTATGAAGACTGCAGGATGTCATAAAAATGGCATCAGTTTCTGACACATATAAGGATATTAATTATAGTACTTCTGATTCCCTGGGAGCAACCTCCATGTAAATATTCATGATAGATGGAAAGGTCTAAGCCAAAATTTGATGAGAAGGAGGCAAATCATATCTGGCTATCTTTCCCCCAGACTGATGCATGAAAGCTGGTAATGTGAAAAGTACCATCACTAGAAAAGATACAGGTATGCTTTTTTAGATCTGCAAGCAAAAGGTCCTTTGTTTCAAGCCTTTGTTCCATACTAGATAGGTCTAGCTCCCCTTCAGATGGCATTGGTTCAGGCCAAATTGTTAATCCCTCTCTTGCAAGCCACTCGTCAGCAGTGCGAGCAGGTGGTAAATCTTTCTTAACATGCTTCACAGCTTTGCTCTTTTTTGTATTATACATTGTCTGCAGGTATCATGAAAATTAATGTAGTCATAAATAAAATATGCATAAAACATGGCAAGAATTTCAAGAAATTTTCACTACTTTTGGAAGCCTGCTGACAGAGCCCAGAGAGTGGCAATAGGAAATAGAATAGAAGAACTGTGATTCACAATGGAAATTCTTTGATTCTTGGTCTTCAATAGCAGGGAAGGCGTCTGGCCTACTGAGGAACATACCCCATTAGATTGTCTCGGTAAAAATTTCCTCAATTGTAAAAATTGAAGAAATATCGCCATTTTCTGGAATCAAGTCCAATTCAAAGTTCCTTTAGCTGACTCTCTTCAATTGTATTCCAATATCCATGCTATGGGTCACCTTCTTGTGACCAGCTCGCGCTAGGATATGACAGTAAACCCTGATACTATTAGACAAGTCTCAGTTATGATTTTTTATGCTGTCCAAGATTTTGCTCTCTAATCTATTATGGGAAGACAATCTCATTGATCTTTCAATCCAAATTTAAACAAAAAGCTGTCAGTAAATGACTCTCAGTACCTGTTATTAACTCCTTGTCTTCTTGTCTAAATCAACTAAAGAATAATTGAAAAAGCTGTGATCATCGAAATTTCAAACCTTTCCCTCTTGCTTAACTGCTCGTGGGATGTAGAAGATCAGCATTCACTCCTAAGAAGGTGCATCGAATAAAAAGGACTCAAATACATTTGGATCTACGGTTTAGGAATAAAACTCATATCAAATTGTGACAGGAAGGACTTTTCAACTAAGAATACATTCTACATTGACGATAGTGCCAGAAGATCAACAAAAAATCAGTCGAGCCATTATCAAATTGCCTCTTCTTGACGAGTTGCTATAGGCAACAGCCTTAGGTTATATTACAGTACGTATATTTCAAGTATAACGCAGGGTAGAGGTACAATCTCCATTCTGTGTTTACAGTAGCGATGGAAAGTAATAATACTGAAAAGGAAAAAAATGATGATTTTTCAAATTCAATCTTTTCTTCATATATCTTGAAATGATTCAAGTATCTTGAATCTGCAAGTTGACTTGTACTCGACTGGCTTATGGTAATAGCAAGCCTATAAAGAAACAGTAAATGAATACTAAATTGTCAATACATTTTCAGTTGGTCAGTGATTTACATCTTTAACAGAAAATGTAGTAAATGATGCAGATTTCATAGTTGATATTTAATTCTTTTAAACTGGTGATGGAACTAAGATGACATTGATTGATGTCTATAACTTTCCACATCTCCAGAAAAGAATCGTTCAGCTGGCCAATTATGCTTGAAAAACTGATAGACAAGTATACAAACTTTACTTGCCAATAGCCATTAATTAGATCTCTATGAAGGGGGGCATATTCAGCCCGTTTTCATCGAGCATCGAAATTAAAATCTTTTTTAATCCGACTGTCAATTCAAGCTTACCCTTAGCTCTATATCAGAGTGAATGAAATTTAAATATAACTCAAAAGACTCCCTCAATATTTTTTACCTAAATCTGGACTTCCGGTTGTTTTGCAAGGCTTTTGGTAAATCCGTATCATTGAACTAAAAATAAGAATATTAGGTCCTAATTCCTATCATTAAGTAAATGATCCAACTGAAAATATTTCTATTCAAGCGAAAGTGAGGCTAGGTAAGACGCTGGTGTTCAGTGTTGCATTATGTGGGGTGAGACCTGGACGGTCAAGGAAGTAAACAGGAAGAGGATAGATACATTTGAAATGTGGTGTGGTGTTGGAAGAAACCGCTACCCATACTTCGGATTGCATGGGAGAGGAACGAGTTTGTTCTAGACGCGGTCGGTAATCCCGAGTGACTGGAGGGTAGATTGACCTTAATTAAGCTCAGGTGCTACAGCCACTGCACCCGGAAGGACGGCAGCCTCTAAAAGGACACCATGCTGGGAATGACGAGAGGAAGAGGGAGAAGAGGAAGACCACGGCGGAGATGGCTGGATGCGCTGGAGAAAGACTCGCAACTTGAACTCAATGCCGCAAACAATTAATGCAGAGACCATGCGGGTTGGCATCGACACATTCGGGCAATCAACAGGAGTCGGCGCCGATCCGATGGTCTCTAGAGAGCCAGAATGATGTAAAGGTTATTACAATCAAGTCAACTTTCAACATTCTTTTAGCCATGATTTAAGCAATGCTCAATGCCCTATGAATTCTTTGCAGCACGGTAATTAACTTCATCACTTGCAAACGAGACGGTGTCGTCTTGTACATCACTTAATGAAAATCATCTATCGTTATTTCAAATAAGAGAGGCCGTACAGTTGATCCTTGAGGCACACCGCATGTAACTTTCTCGTATACACACATTAATTTGCATGGAAAGCTACAAAAATGATACATTGGGGAGTAGATTAGTAATTATGCACACCGTTGCAATTACACACTCAAAGGGTGGGTCCAAATAGCACGTACACTCACATACTCTGGTAATGGGCAAAGCAATAATCAAAGAAATAAAAAATTTCAATATTTTGCTACCTATTGAATTTTTTATTAGCATCTCGATGAAACCTACGGGTGAATTTTTCTAGCATTGATTTCGGAACATTTCTTCATGACTTTTTTCTATGAGTAGGGCCCTTTCCTTTTTGCCGTGTCTATCCAACAGTGATAGATTACCTGGTGTAGGGGTATATAGTGCAAACCGGGAAGGCAAGGGGAGCCATGCCCTCATCTTTTGGCAAACTATGAAAAAGTGCCTGTTCTAAATAAAAAAAATATTTGTTGCATAATGATATTTTTGCTCTTAATTCTCAAACTTATATGAGACCCCGAAAGATATTTGTAATCGAAGCTTTCTATGAGAATGATTGTCAGCATTGTTTCAATAAATTTTGCATTGTCTGTGGTCAGATTTTGTTATTATCGGTCATCTCTATTGACTTAAAACGTGGTCTTCTTGACCAAGCCCTCACTTTTTAGATGCTACGTCCTTGACCTGGCGTCCATCTTGTGGAAAATTGGGGTGATAGAAGAAACTAGCCTGTTAAGTGTGGGAGTCGCCTTTACTTTTGAATGATTTCTGCTTTATCCATTGATTATAATTCATAAATTATCTTTATCTATCTTCATGGGTTTCAAGATGCTATCATCCTTTGGTTATCGTCAAGTGTAGGAGAACATCTCGCTAGAGAGATATCATTGTGAGGCAATGCATGACCAGTTTCTTTCCCCAACACACTTTACCCCCATGTTTATGCCTGACACCTATTTACTGCTGGGTGAACAGAGATAGGGCAATTGAAAGCGGGCAGGAGGGACACATTGTACTGACAAGAACCGTTCTCACTCAGCAGGACGAACAAAAGATTTGCGCTGCGAAAGGTGATGTCATCAACTGACGCATGCGAAGGAGCATAGTTTCATTGCACTTGGATAGGCCTGCCTCCTGAATCTTTTTGGGTTTGGCTAAACGCTCTGTTAAAGATGTCCGATCAAGACGTATACCCCTTTGCAGATCCAAGTGATGTCAACCCATTTGCTGTAAGTTCTTTCACTGTTTGCTCATTATCAACTTCCCAAGTACCAGGAAAGCTTGCGTCCTTTGTGAAACTCAACTAACAAGTCAGTACGCGACTAACAAGTTAGGCCGTGCAAGGAGCTGCCCACCACTGGCGAAGAAATTTACACTCAGATGAAGAATGAGTTAGTTTAAAATGCACTGAATTCAAATTCAGACCTCAGCTTTTCCCTCTGTGATTAGAATTCAATTATATTATTTGTTGCATTGTTCAGTTTTGAAGAAGCTTTCAGGAGAACTTTGCAAGCGTACTAGGGTGAACCTGTACATGCATGTATGGAAGGATAAGAAAATTCTGCAATTGGTTAGTTTTCTCCAATGCTTGCAGTTCAAAGAGGATGACAACTTGGCCAATTCTTCGTAAATTCGAAGGTTAAAATCTCGAATACGGAGCCTTTTATTGCAGTATGGGAATTCAGCCAATGGGTAGCTGTTGCAGACCCAAGTGAACCAAGAACATTAACAGTTATAAAATTCCCGTTTTATCATGAGTTAAAAGATAGTTTCAGACTCTTCTTTAGAGTTACTGATAACTTGCATCGTTTTGGATTTCCATGTTGTAGATGTAATAATATAATATAGTGGCGATGTGGGAATCGTTGACTGGTGTTTGCAGCCCCTGACCTGGGGTGGGGTGGGATTTAAGCCAAAAGAAGAGAGAAGGGTTCAGATCTTATATAGAGGCATATCTTTCCACTATTTGGTTAGCAGAGTGTGGTAAAAGCAGCAAAAGTATTCTACTTTTTTTGACCATGCACAAAAAATTTAACTTGTTCCGTTTTTGGGATTTGAATATCAAGGCAATATCGAATGATATAGCATTTTGTAAAACTACAAAAATTTAGTTGTTGAGGCACATTAGTGTTGCTGATTATGTGATAAGAAGTGCTAAGCCAGGTAAAGAAGGAACATCTGCACTCAGATAAGATGAGAAGGATATAAGTGAGTCAGACATGCAAATGGGAATATCCCTGAAATGGTAGTTGAATTTCTTGCTTTATTTGGCCTCCCCAGCAAGGAATTGAACCCTGGTCTCTCCTGGGACAGGCAGGGATACTCACCACTATACTACTGAAGACCTGGTGGTGCTTTGGTGTAGTGGTTAAGCTTATGCACTCATAACACAGGATTGTCAGTTCAATTCCTCCATGCATCACTTATAAAACACCATAGGGAAGGAAGACAATGGGAAACCACCTCATAAAATCATTTTTCCTAGAAAAAGAACCCAGAGCCCTGTCTTTATTTTCTGCTATGCTAGAAATCAATGTGTTTGTGTGTGTGTGTGTGTGTGTGTGTGTGTGTGTGTGTGTGTGTGTGTGTGTGTGTGTGTGTATGCGCGCGTGCGCATAGAAGTGTGTTGTATTGAACGATAGCATTATATTGTTGCAATGACCATAAAATGCGCAAGGCTATGGAACTTGATTACTTCCGCCAAGAATACTGAGGCGCTTTCATACTACATCATGATCTTCTCCTGGCTTTAATCCTACTTAAGTAGGGTTGCTGCTGGTTTAGGTTGCTCACTTACACCATACGACACATTTACGTACTTCCATAATATATCTGATAATGTATCATTTTTTCAAGGTGCTTTTTGGTATATTTTGTTGTATTTTTTCATTCCTTGTAGGATCCATCCGTGCAATCAGCTGCTGGAGGAGGACAAAAAGGTTTAGAAGATTATAACCCTTTTGCAGAACAAGCAGCAAGAAGCCAGCCGGTTCAACCAGCACAAACTGTAATGCTCTCTTGAACACTTTTAAACAGTTTCATTTTTTTATCAATGGTTTTTGTTCTTGATGAGTTGATAGAGTATGATCAATGCTTGATACATCAAATTTCCTGTTTAGTTTCACTACTTAGTGTCATAAAATATGAAGAGCCACCAGACAAAACTTTGACCTTGAGATTGCTAACCTCTACATTTTTAGACTGTGTATGAGAAAAAGCTTCTTTCAACTTTATGAACTGTTTGCAATGCAGTGCTCTATTAATTTTCATATGGAATGTTCAAGCCAGCATTTTTTTTAGTTTCCAAATTTTTGATGTTATGACTTTTTAACAATCATTTTGAATCCCATCCCATTCTACAGACTAGTCCTACTCCTGTGTACACGCAGCCAGCTACAATTGAACCAACAAGAGCTGAACCGCCCCCAACATACGCTGCATACCCTGGAAGTGCTGTATGTATAAAAGATTAATCCCTGATTGATAAAAATGCTTCAAAGTATATTTTGAATGCCTTTGCAGTTTTTAAGTTGTCTCTGAGGATTTTATCCATAATCAAGCAATTATTGTGTCCTCAGTTAACGCAGCCATTTCTCTTTGGATGATCATATTGCTGTCTAGGGCCAGAATTTTGGCTAAAATCTCCTGAAATAATCAGCAGGGTTACCAAAGTTCCAGACTTTGTTTCCAATTTACATTGATAGCAAATCCAGTTTGAGCAGGAATCTCAAATGGCGATGAATTAGGGCATGCTTTGTGAAACAGCACATGAGTCTCTTCACATTGCAATCCGCATGCCTGTATCCAATATTTAAATCAACTTGTAGTATACCTCTCACCCAAAATGGCATATCTGAAATGTTCCTTCTATTTTATGTCTTAATTAATATAGCAAATTTCATCTAAAATGAGGTATAGCAAGGGCATGTGTCTTGGCCCTGCAATGAAAACAGTAGATTGTGACTATGAAAATAGCTTTTATGTGGAGAGTTTGGCAGTGAGTGCTTTCTTTTAGTTTTACAATTGGCCTAGAAGTGTCTTAAAATGTCTTAGAATCTTTGACTTGCAATACATTGACGATAAGATACCACTGGAATCCATAGATCATGGCAGTAAATTTGATTTGAAAGCATCTCTTGCAAAATGCTGCAGAATTCCATTTTTTGTTTCCATTAGCCCACAATTTTTATTTTGGCTTGACGACACTGTCTTTCATTTCAGGAAGATGATCTAAAAAAGAGACAGGAGGTAAGTTATCATCAAATAATTTAATCCTCGTGTCAAATATGCTAACAGAGAAGCTTTCAGTATCTAAGTTACATAGCCTATTTTCTTGCATTGTCTGTTTTGAAGTTTGTCATAGCGGTAGTAGCTACTTGACTTATGTGTCTAACAGAGAAGATTCAAATCTCTGGACGCTAAAGATAAACATCTTCATTAATAGATTTATTCGTCTCTGTTACGTGTCAATCTGAATTGCGGAAAAAATTATAGAATTAAAAATAGAATTCACATGTGGATCAGCAGCTCTGTTATGTGCCAGTCACATTTTGGGTCCTAGGTAACATTATGTAATAAGTGAGAATAGTCATATTTTAGGTCCTAGATAATTATCCAATATTATTTCAAAAATGAGAATAATTGTTCCACTTTTCAAGGACCAATCAGACTTCAAGTATCTTGCATGAAAATTATAATTGTTCCTAATTTAATTGCTCTGAATACTTGCTATTATTAGTATTTAAAAACTGTTCTGAAATATTAAACAAACTTAGCAGAGATGGAAAGTCGAATGAATTCTGCTTTATTTGGATGTGTAGCTTTTAGTCGTAATATTGTTTTAAAGCACAATCATCATTTGTCACCTCTTTTTTCTTATCCTTTTTCTCCGTTGAAATGCTTAATGGAGGGGTGGGCAAACTGTGGCCCACTGCATGCTTTTTGTGGCCCGCCAAGAACTTGTATCAAGCAGAAACAACTCTTCCGTTATTCTCGTTTTGTAATCGCTTGATACCATATAAACATATTGTAAACATGTAAAGCGTTACCATGCTGAGGATGGATGGTGTTGTCAACAGGTTTAAGCATATTTTTCATTTTTATTGTGAAAATTATTTATTAAGCATATTTTTATTCATTTTTTCATTCTCATTTAATTTTCCAGGAGTTAGAGAAAAAGGCTAGTGAGCTTGAGAAGAAGGAGAATGCTTTGAAGTCATTGCAGCAGCAAGGTAGGTTGATTAGAGTTTTCTTTAGTCAGTTATGTTGAGGAAAGTCCATGGTGAGCCTATACAAGGCCCAAACAAAGGAAGAAAGCGAAAGGCTAAGAGAGGAGAGAGAGATCAGATCAAGTTTATTTATCTTAGATTTGAAAGATGGCAAGAGTTGGGTGGATGATTTAGGTCAGTTCAAGAAACTTAAGTACCGTATTTGCCGGGCTGTAAGATGCACCGGATTATCAGGCAAAGCATCAATGAATATGTCAATTTCTGGTAGCAGCAAAATGTGTGTCGGATAAGTCAAAGTTTATTAGACTAATTCTCAATAACTCTCAACATTGTTCAGTTGTAGGCTAACAGAAAAAATAGAAAACTGCTGTGCAGTTGCTTGTCTCTTAATAGATGGCATTTTGGGGACCTTCTACACATACAGTAGAATTTTACTGGTAGCCTATGTTGAATCACAGTAGACCTATATTTAGGCCAACTTATTACTACGCGATGCTCCGGTCTACAGTAGGTGTGGGCCAATGCGTGCCACATAAAATCGCTTCGAGGTTATCAAACATAACCAAAGGTCATATGTAAGGCGCATTGTTGATTTTTACGAAAATTTTTAGGTTTAGATGCGCCTTATAGCCCGAAAAGTACGGTAATTCCATCTAGGAATCCTTCTAAGTAGAAGGAGTCAAAAACGAAAGTGAAATCGTCCAGTTTTTTAGGAATCATCCCGCCCCTTCTAAATTCTCATTGCATTACCTTGTGTACCCCTTTGTGATGCAGAACCTTTATTTTACATCGCACATTCAAAGACTGCTCGTAATTTTTATCATTTTTCCAATATCGCATTGGCCTTTCGAAAGTGCCCTCGCACAAAGAAAAAGGAAGAGTATCAAGTTAGAGCACTTCTAGTTGTCATTGATCCATGCCTTGAATTTCTCCACGTCTGTTGATCTTGAGCGACTACTGCTGCTTGGCCAATTCCTCCCGAGATTCCATGCCTGCGAAGCTTTGCCTCACAGCCATAACCAGGTTGTTTCTGGGACGACCTCTTTTCCGTTTTCCTTCTCACTCTACGATCGTAATTCTCACTCTGGAAATTTGTAATTGTAAGGCTTAACAGCCTTTAATTGGTTATTTACGAAACAACGTTATCTTTTCAGAGAATACGCGCGAAAATGTCCGTTCACCGTATTTGAAACTGACACCGGAAGCAAATAGAGCCTTGCTGCTTGGATATCTACTTGTTATTCTCTAGCATGAGACGTTGCTCGATTTTTTATGCGATCTTTTGAAAAAATATTTTTTTTTCCATTTTATAGTACAGCGTGAGAACAACTTCCCACCTCTGCCGGCTAAATTTTGTTGCAAGCCATGCTTCTATCACGACATTAGTGTCGAAATTCCAATTGAGTTTCAAAGAACTTGCAAGATGATGTACTACTTATGGCAATGTAAGTATGTCCCAGTAGATACTTATTGGTTGTCACCAGACTTAGAACTGTGTGGCAATGAAAGAGTTTTACAATCAATTGCCCCCCCCCCTGCACTGTTTTCCAATAGTTTTACAATCAATTGCCCCCCCTTCACTATTTTCCGCTGCTGTGTCTTATGTTCAAATTGCAGAATCATGAAATGAGTAAGAGCAATTGTTTAGGTCAAGGTTGTCCGGGTGGGGTCTACGAATTAGCTCTTCTATAAGATCCCGTCCCATTTAGTTATTCAAATTTAATGTAATCACTTTTTCTTCGTTTCAATTTTTGGCATTCAGTTGTTGTTCTTTGATTCAAAGTTTTTTTCTAGTTTACCTAAGTTTTCATTAATCTTACTTATTGTTGATTGCGATTCCTTGTAATTCCTCTTTTGGTTAAAATCAAAAATTTATTATGCCTTATTCTTATGTCGTGTGTCTTATTCCAACTTATGACCTGAGTGCCATATCGTAACCCACCGTGTTTCTGACGTGGCCTGCACTGAAGTCAAGTTGGTCAAGAAATGTATTTTTGCATGTAAATCTTGGCCCGCCAACTATAACCAACTTGTGAAAATGGCCGTCCTTGAACGAAAGCTGGACGACCCAGGTTTAGATTACCTGAGTATTTGTCTATACTTTGTCGCATGGCTACTCTTTCATGTATTCTTCCGCTTTTCTCTTGCAGTTTACTCACTGACGCTGTTGTTCAACATGCTCTGCGCCTTGGCCTTGCTGTGCGTTGGCGGCGCCAACGGTGGTGAGACATTCGGTGTTTCCCTGGTGTATTTGGTTATCTTTATACCCTGTTCGTTCGTATTCTGGTACCAGCCTCTCTATAAAGCATTCAAGTAAGTCTTTCGATATCGACGCATACCATATGTTTCCTCTCTGCATTGCGTACTTGTTTTCCCAATGTCAGCCGTGAAAAGTTGTGCCCAAAAATATCAATACGGGAGTTGAACATTTTTCTTGTAAACCCGACAGATGATCAGGATATCCATTCAAACGTAAGCATTACCTACAGTTGAGACTAGGTGACTTGCTGCATACTTCCTGCTGTGGGTAGTGCAGAGAAAATAAAGCCCTTTTTCGCCCAGAATTGTTACAGAAAAAAAGTCCATTCAAATCATTAAATGCATCAAACCATATTTAGTGAAGTAGCGTCCAAAAGAATTGATTGCACCGAGAATTGATGATTGATTCATAGCTTCAGTAAGAGCACGTTCGGTGCGATAATTCACACTGTCACACTTTAGAGTGTTATTCTTACGTTCAGGATTTTTATTCCTTTCGACTTCGTTGGATGATTCATCAGTGCCTTTGTTGATTCCCGTTTTCTTCGCCGTAGAAACGACAGCTCCTTCAACTACATGCTGTTCTTCTTCGTATTCTTCTTTCAAATTTGCCTAGCCATCATTTATTCACTTGGTATACCAGGGTTTGGAACGTGGTAAGCCACACGCCTTTACGTTGCACTTTGTATATGTTTGCATTCCACAACTGAATTGCTTGCTGTTTCACCTCACTCCTAATGCTTTGCCAGTACCCGTTGCCTTCACCGGTATTATCGAATCCAATCCGCAATTTCTAGCAAGATTTCCCCAGAGGTAAATCAGCCTGGCAAGTTCAAGGAGTCGAGATTTCGAGATTTACCCATCCTTCGAAACTTCTCGCTGAAGTTGCAAATTTAAAATAAGAGAACGCGCAGCTCAGTTTTCTGCCGGCCACGGCTCCGGTGTCCCAGCACCTTCCATTTAAGCGATCCTTTTGAATGCTATCATGACGATTCGTGTCACCAAAGTATCGTAACCTTGCCTTGTTCCGTTTAGAAGTGCACCGTGTCTGTCATTAGCACCATTGTCATGCATGTCCGGCAACAGGTCGCGACTGACCATGATCAATCGAATGACGATGAATTCGTAATCGAGATATTGATCGAGGATGTCTGCTATTTTTCGCGTTTCCTTCGGTCTGTTCTGACGAATCTAAGTCGCAGAATTCCGCAGCGTCTTGTTCTCCGTTAGTAGCTTTCAGTTTCAACAAGAATTCAATTGAATATCTGGTAAATTTGATTCCTGCAAATTTCGTAGATATGAGTATAGACTCATGTGTATCGTTAATTTCCTAGTGGATGGATCAACGGAGCCAAGACCCTTGACCAGAATCAAAAGACTGTGGCTGGCATGATGTTCATTAGCGGTGCCTTTTTCTTAATCATTGCAATCCTGGCAATTATTCTACTAAAGAGGGTAAATACGTATATATTTATTATCAAAATTATACATCTATCTAAGGCAGTCACTATTCGTGCAACGCTTTGCATCAGCAGCGCTTTGCATCAGCAACGCTTTGCATCAGCTTGATGCCAAGCGGCAACGTTTAAGTACTTATTGCCATCCAGAGGCTGCCTGAAAACCGAAATGGTTTTTTAGTCTTTCTGACCTTCAGCCTGTCATCTGCTTGGTAGGCCATGAGTATGGGGAGTAGACACTCCGTTCATCTTTGGGCCTCTGTGGTGGATTCTTGAGTTTTATTAGGAATTTTCTCACCGAATACTTTTTCATCATCGTCATCATCATTATGTTCAGCGATTGAGTTCGTTTCTAGACGTATGATTTCCCCAAATTTTTCCAAGCCGCCCGATTTTGGGCCCGTTGGTACCAGTCTGATGTTTTTTTGTTTTTGCTAAATGCATTGCATTCTCAATTTCGAGCGTAGCAGAAACCAGAGACAGGGCTCTGAGTTTTTCGAATGGAAGTGAACTTTATTGGGTAGTTTCCCGTTTCCTTTCGCACCAGTGGCGTTTTGAATGTGACACATGGAGAGGAGTCGAACTGACATCCCCTGTGTTTTGAATCCGCATGCTTATCAACTACCCCACAGGACCACTATATTTTTACTACGTTGACAAAATTGGGGATTTCATCCCGCCAACATGCTTTCTGTTTTCCCCTGTGTCTTTCGTTTCTCTAGGGGGGGGGGGCGGGGTCAATTGTTGCAATTTCGTTGTCTATCTATTGTCTTGGATTATGCCTTTAAGTCCTGCTCAGTTCCATCCTGGATCGCGACATACTCAATATGGAGTCTCGTTTTGTCGTCATGAGCTTTTAAATGCTAGAATCTGCTAGTAGCGCCCACCTTCGCACCAGTAGCTGGTTCTTAACTGAGTAGGGTGATTGTCCACATAGGAGAAACGAGTTCTACCATTGTTGTCAGCAAGCTGACAATCCTCCACTGTAACTGCCATCCACCACTGCTGCTGCCCAGTGATTCCGCACGTGACCCTGTGCTCCGTTGGATTAGTGGTGCTAATCCTTTCCCAAGAGAGTCGGTTGAGGCAGTAGTGCCTTTATTTACGAATTCTCTAGATAGCTTTAGTTTTTTCTGAGTATTTTGGTATTCTTGTACGTGCAGCTGGACGGTGATTGTTGAAAAACAGCCGTAGCTGAAGAGTGACGTTTCCTAAATGAGCGAAAATTAGAAAATTTGAAAAGATGGAAATGAAAGAGTCGTTAAAAAGTTAGTTCAGTGGTTAAGTATGCGGACTCATAACATAGGGGTTGGGAATTCGAATCTTGCATGTTTCACAATAAAAACGCCATTGGTGAGGAAAGCAACGGGAAACCACCTCATAAATCCACTTCCATGGGAAAAACTTGGAGCCCTGTCTCTGGTTTCTGCTACGCTCGAAATTGAATATGCGACGTAGTCTAGGGGATTGCACTACAACGTACACAGTGAAATAGTTTGAAACTACCACGTATCACACTTAATGGAACAATTCTTCTTTTGTGGCAAATTTGTTCATACACACGTATACATACATAAATGGTTTTTATGAGCATATCTGCAACATAAGTGTGGCTCTTCAATTCTAACTAAAAAGGTTTTTTGCCCCTATGTTTACAGTTGTATTAAAAGAATAGTAAAATTGAAAATGAACGAATTGTGAAACGTCAAAATGAACAGTTAAAAGATTAGAGTAAAAGTTAATTGCCAAGTAGTTCGTTAGCTTGCATTAAGAGCTCTTTCCGCAGGCTGTTACAGAACGAAGGCAGAGTTGCTTGGTGTCGAACAGTAGATGGCAGTCTGTTGAATTGTTTGCTGGTTTTAATGTTCTGGTCCTCCTCGTGTAACTGAAATTCTCGACATTACTTGGAGCCCTTAGCAAGTGGATAAAATCGATTCTTCCGTTTGTTTTCAAGGTTCATCGCGTCTACAGAACTACGGGAGCAAGTATTGCAAAAGCTCAAGGCGAATTCACGCGAGATGTCATCAGTAATAAGAATGTTCAAAGTGCTGCTGCGGAGGCGGCAAAGAGTGGCTTGCAAGCCCAAGCATCACGATACTAAGTTCACCTTGGTTTTCTTTATTATTTTCTGCATTTCGAAAAACTTTCTTGTATCGGAGAGGATTCAAGCAAACGGATTTACTGACATGGGCACTTGCTCCTCCTGTCAGATGGTGGTGTAGCTAGAGTACTTTTTGTTGGTGACTAGCTGGTACATTATACCTCGTCTAGTTCTTTCCATATTTCATCGTGTTGTTTGATATAGTGAGCAAGATACGGTAATAGCTTGACGCCTGAGCTGCTATTCATTGCGGGAAAAGGGAACTTACCGTGTATAGTTTTGATAGCAGTGGAACGAGGAAGGCTACCCTTTGTAGACTCATCCTTTTTATCAGTCTATTGAATAACCTCGACGTCTTTAGAACACATCGCAATTTTCAATCACTCCTAATTTTTATCAGCTTCACTCGATGCTCCAACTGACTCGATTATACAAGGCATGATTCTGTATTCCTTTTCTACCATTTATAAGTATCTTGTCGAATCTTTACCATTTCTTTACATGCCAATTGTTAAGAAGGGTTAAATGCCAAGGCTTAATTTATTAATTTCAGTGGTCAGTATGTTTGCAACCAACCCTCCGGCTAGTTAGTTTCTCATTGTATTTGTACTATTTACTATTTCAATCAATAAATTCGCGGTACCCTGCATTTTTGTCAAAGTTATTTTAAAAAATGAACCTCGGATAGGCTGATTGTGACCTATTCGTCTGCACAAGACAAATGGTCGTTTTTCTCGTGTTTAGGCAATCATGTAGATTAAACTTAGCGCTATTTCGAACGAATAGTAAGTAGCTGGTTGTGATTAATCATTTGGAATTTGAAATTCGCTCTAAAATAAGTTATGCGATACATTCATAAGCGCCAGTCAAAGTTTGGCTTCACTCATCTTGTTGTGTCTCTTTGTTTGCCTAAAATGGTATTTCAGATAGTGTATAGATTTTATTGCTTGCTTTCCGAACACATCCAACTGGTAGTTTCTTTGTGCAATAAGCCCTTTTACCCTAACTTTCCCCTCCAACCATTCCTTTCGATTTAGAAAGTATTGTTACAATTTTGTGCATGTGAAGTATCAAGTGTTGCTAATCTTCCTTTTATCTATATAGAGTCTCGCTTTGCCCCCATCGCTTTGATTTTTGCATAACTGCTTCGTAGCTAATTTGCGGATTAAATAATCAGAAAATCCAGCAGGAACTTTGTTATTGGCATGTTGCTAATTTTCGGTAATTCGAATTAGTCTACAAATTTTACATTATTTTGAGATGATATTTCTTGATCTGATAGAAATTATCACCGACACATGGCCACGTAGAGCGTACAAAGGCATCATTGGACGGCTGCGGGCTTCATGCGCCCCTTTGCTTCTCCTGCCCGGCCCGTGAAAGGTTAATTGGAAATTACGAAATAAGAGTTTTCTAATTTCAAATGGAAAAGGTTACAATGCGTTTGTTTTGAAGTTGTTTCTTATTCGCCTACTTAATGAAGCATTCGTATATCAAGACGTGCGCGATTGGGTTGTTGTCGAAGGCAAGTCACAAGATGATTTAGGTGTCAGGATAGTTCAATGGTAAGATTCTTGCGCATTGATCCTATGGTCAGTGGTTCGAGTCCTGCCTCAGCTAAACTCTCACTTAGAGCGAGGAAAGTCGCCAGCTCTCTGTGATTCCAGGCGTAGGAATCACGAGGTGTGGTCACGTCGAGAGGAAGGAGCTGGACACTGCTCGATAAGCAAAAAAGCTTCTAGGTGTCCAAATGTCTACTTTTGGCATCTAAGAAGATCATCTAGGTAGAATCATCTAGGTAGAATCATGCGCATAAAAAAAATTCACTTGTTCTCCTTTGTGTCGTTCTTGTGCAAAGTGTGGTAGATTTTATAGTAATCCAGTTGGCATTAGAGTGTAAGGAAGAGAAGACGCACGTTTCTTGACCTGGACACTGCTTGGCAAGCAAACAGCTTCTCATTGTCCAAATTTCTACCTTTGACATCTAGGTAGAATCATGTGTGTGCGTGTATAGGATTGTGTGTGTGCATGTGTGTCGACCCATTAAGAATCGTGTGTATGAAAAAAATAAAAAAGATGATTTTATCCCACAAAAATGCTCATTCATGCTAGAAGAAAGAGCATGTGTCATGCGGGGTTTTCAACAAATATTTGACTGCAAAGTATCGTCAAAACAGTGGTATTTATTGATATTTATGAAGAAATACAATCGATATCACACGGAATCTGGTTCAGCCATTCGGCATGGCCCTCCAAAATATCTTGTGCTTCTCATATGGCCTCTAGTGGTGCCATGGTGTGGCAGTTAAGCGTGCGGACTCATAGCACAATGGTTACGAGTTCGAATCCTACACGTGTCGCGATAAGAACACCATTGGTAAGGAAGGTAACGGGGAACTTCATGAACTCCATTTCCCTAGATAACGAAGAGCATGTCTCTGTTTTCTGCTACGCTCGAAATTGAGTGCGGCCCGTGTGAAGAAATGGTTACCCACCCCTGGTGTAGAGTCGATTATTGATAGAAAAGTTTGCAAAACGGGAAAGATGCAAGCTTAGTTTGCGTACGGATGCAATCATGATTTCAGGCTTTGTTGCAACATTTCAAAGGCACATTCGAAGGGGTCGGTTGTTGTTTGAAAGGCGACTGTTTCCAAGTGTTGTCCAATACCGTTTTGTGTTCGAGGAGTATCAATTGTGGTTCTTTCTTAGAAAAGTTACACTGCAGCCCGACCTCTGGTTCCGCCCCGCATAAAATGCAGCGTGCTATGCAACAGATCGTGCATCAGTCTTTCTTCTAGTGACATCACCGATGCGGTGTTGGATGAACACGGAAGTCTGAGAGCTGCACCATACGAGGTCCACGCGCTCTTTGCAAAGCCGTCCGGGTAGGTGGTTCAATGGCCGCCTCTTTCGCGCTTTCCTTCAAACTTCGCAATCAATTAAGCATAGGTCTTCGACTGCCTGCGTCCTCATCGAGGGTCCAAGAAATTGTTCTCAGGTTAATAGCAGAATTCAGTTGACGATGAAATTCAGGAGCTCTCTCTCAACGCACTCTCCCGCTCTCTTCCCAGTCGCCTATAAATATCAAAATGTGTATCAGTATTTTGAACGTGTAACAGTCCAAACAAAGTGTTGCTTGATACAGGACGACAGGCACGTGATCGTAAAACCCGAACCATTTACGAAGCTATGTAAATACATACGGTGAGATATAGGCACTAGACAGTCCCGTTGATGCTGTCACAAGCAGTCCTGTAAGATAAGATCTGGTCCAAACATTCCCACTGAGACACTACGTCAAGGCGTTGCCTTTGCTAGAGGAGCTAGAGATAAAGAAGAGATCGAGAAAGATTCACCAGATAAACAAAATCGAACTTTTTGCGGCATAATATCAAGCGATTATTTCAACCCCAGAACTAAATCAGCTCGCCTTCTCATATAATTTCATAACCAATAGAATATAGTCTAAATTCTGTAATTTATATGCTATATATATTTATGTGCGCACTGCGCTTCATTCATGCTAATTCAATCATTTAAAGATTACCAATATATCATTGCACTCACATATAAAAGATCAGATAAATCGCAGTGTGAAAATTAAGTTTTCGGCTGAGAATGGATGGATAACAATTTTGGTTAAAAAACGGGGGCAAATTTACTGTGAAACATTGCAAGTGATTTTTTACCTGTTCAAATGTCAAAATACCTACCTATGCGAACATTACAAGACGCTACATCTGAAAACCATGCCCTTATCCAGTCTGCTGCCTGTTCAATTTCGTCCAAAAAGATTGAATCCCTCAAGAAACTCACATTCGTCATTGCCACCCCTCATAACTGTGGTGTTACAAGAACTAACTACGTACGGCCTCAGCATGCATTTAATTATCATCACTAGTAACTTTTCAATCACCTTGCATAAGAACGATAACCTTTATTAAAGCAATAAAATCTATGAAATAAAGGCAAATGGTTAGCTTTGTATAAGATGATTTTTTATATGTGATGAGTCTTCTTTGGCGATGCTAAATCAAGGTCTGATACACTTGCAATCGCTTGAGATTTCGCGACTGCTTTCGGTGGGTTTAGGATCAAATTACAGCCTTCTTTCTCTGGGCTTTTCTTGCATTCGCGATATTTCTTTAAATGGCTCTCCAAGTAACTCAGAGGGGACGAGCCCTGTGAAAGTGCTTGAAAATGAAACTCCTTCAAGGAAAAGATGTCGCCCAAGTAGCTCTGCGTCTCATTCCGGTATCGCCAAATATCCAATTGGCCTATCATGTAAGCAGTTGCTTGACCTGGGTTGCTTTGGTAACGCAGTACTTCCTTCGTAGCAATGTCTGTCTTGTCCCAGGCGTACTTACCAAACAGATCAATGGCCTGCTGTCTTGTAAACCCTTTGAAGTGTAAACCAGTGTCGACAATCAATCGAAGAGCTCTCCATATCTACAAGAAAAATTGGTATTCAATACTGGGTGACAGTGTACTGGTTCGTTTCGTATTTGTAGAACTCAAGGAATCTTTCGACACAGTTCGATAACATAGCATTTCAAAGATACAGCTAAAACTCTCAGACGCAAACAATCGACATTGGAGTACCACAAGATTTATGTTTAGGTCCTCTGCTGTCAGTTTGAAACTAACTTGAAGGTTCAACTTCTTACTCAATAAACCTGCTGCCATTGGTTCCAGTCTTACGTAGGATAAAAATCTGATTCACGAGATTTATCCGTGGATCTAGTTGTTGGGATCACCAATCAGATACAGCAAGTCCCCGTATATTAGAAACTCAAATTATGAAATCAGGCTGTGCGGCTTCCCATTTGTGAGAAAAATTTTTAAAGTCCCTGATTTTCTATACGTCCATTGGGACATGCTTGTTGATAATCCAAGGTGCCATGCTCATTTGTGATAGATCGACAGATAATATATGATGAGAAATGCAGTAACAGGGTATGGACATCCCAACCAGGCAGTGGTGATGTCACAGGTACACATCAGCTGTATAGCTGCAGACATACCCGGCCTGCATTAACAAAAAAAGTTCATTGCTTGCCTGTTTGCCTGTTTGCCTGGACTAGACAAGAAACAGCGTACCTTACAGAACTGTATAATTCCAGAAGATGGAGAAACATACCCCCTGGAATCACCAAGAAGATATATCAAAGAGGTTGATAGCCTAGCTTCATTAAATACTGAGTCTTTCTAAAATATCGTTTATCTTGAGCGTGAACGAGTCTAGATTTCATGGTCTTCAAATTCATATTCATTTGCTGAAGCTAAACATGCATCAAAGAAAGCGCTATTATTATCATTATCATTATATTTGATAAATTCATATCTCAGGGAGGTTCTTAAATGCATTGGAATTTAAAATGCGACTAGCGACAACTGCCAGTCATCAAGGGAATTGCACAACTAAGTGCCAATCTTGATATCCGGACTGTTCCTAAAATAGCTGTATATTGTGCATGTTCCGTCTTCAATGTAATTCAAATGTATTTTGTAAACTTCTCAAATCAGGTAGATACTGCTCCTTTATCATTATAATCCTTATAAGAAGTATAAAAACCATTATGTTGAGCATCATTATTATAATTTAAATCTGCTTCGGCTTGAGACTGCTCTTAATAATGACGCCAGCAGAGATTCCATTATATACTGTAATTCTCTGACTGATCTATCACCCAAACACCGCCACACTACGTCTATCCACAGGCTCTCTCGGAATTCTTGCACAGCCGTGCGATTCCTTTATTCCCATGTATAATGATCAATCAATCAACCAACCAACCAAGCATGCCAGTTATGATCAAATTGATTAATCTAATTATTCGCGGGACCAAGTAAATTTTTTGCATGAGGAACAGACTTTGCACTGACCAAAAACCTTTAAAGTACCAACATCTTCCTTTCCTATCTTTAGCTTCTTCCTATTCATATTATTCACTTTTCTCACTTACTATCCTCTTTTAGTCTTGTGTGTGTGCTTCTAGAAGCCTCTCCATTTAGGCAAGCAAGATGCAAATTACCTAACATCAGAGGGATCTGCATTTGCTTAGCTATTATAGTGTATCAGAATGAAGTCTAAAGATTTCAATCATGACAACTATCATCCATTATCTAAAGAAGTTGATAGACAGTATGCCGCAGCGGATTTAGGCCGCAGCCAGGGCAAAGGGTGGAGCAATAGAATATTAAATCAATAAAGAATCCTTTGCAGCTTTGTTTCTTTCAAAACCAGTTTTTATGCACAGAGATGTTAGAGAGAGTTAGTCACATTCTTGCCTTACAATTTTGTTCATAGTTGTTTTAGTTGTCATATTTTCATGACTTTGCCACATTATCTTGTTCATCCAATGTGGCTCATAAATTTTGACCACCAGTACTGGATAACACCATCAATTTGACTACCATCATCCATGTACTGGAAGCTGGCTTTCCTTTTCAAATATATATATGAAACTATCCAGGGCTAACTGTATTTCTTCCGTTAAAAAAGATACCATTCGTCAGTTGAAACTCTCTTAATGAGTACATTTTTCAATTTCTGCTCCAGACATGAACAATGCTCCAGGGTGGAGCTATTTACAATTGAGTTTTTGACGTATTAAAGGTGTTTGATAACTGTAATCCTTTCCAGTAAAAATTACCTATTAAAAGGTACTCAAGCAAAATGAAACATGATAGTGACAATAATAATGATGATAGCAATTTACATACCTGCCATTTAAGCATGCCATACTCCTGCATGGGTTCCTCCTTGTATACGTCAGTTTGTTTTGCTATCAATGGGTTTTCCGCATACAGTGCCCAGCCCTCTGTAAACGCAGTGTAATAAGTACTATCGTCCAGCCATTTGATTTCGCCTCCGCAGTTGTCCTTGAAATGCTCCACGTTACCTTGGACCTAAAGCAAATGGAATTTATCTTTGTTTTTTTCTATAGCATCAAATTTTAATGCCAAATGGAACGAATATTGTTTGCAAATTTTCTATACCGTTCGCAGCAGAAATGGACATAAAATTCATGTGGTTCTAGCTATGAACGGCATTAATACTTCTTTTAAAAATACTTCAACAAGAACAACAAACAAAAATGACAAAACAATCTGTGTACCACGGCACCATCTCAAGATCATGTGGTGTCCGTTATGGGTGAAATTTGTGGTTCCAATAATTAATTTCAATAAACTTGAGAAGAATGAATAACAACAAAAGGCAATGAAATTAAAAACGAGCAATAACAGAATACAGAAAAAAGCAACAGACAAAAGCAGAATAAAATTATGCTACAAAAAGAAGGCGACTGTTTGCAATGATGAGAGTTTCAATGGAGTTGCTTCTAAGACATTGACCCTATTTCCACAGAATTTAAGAGTTACAAGAAGGAACGTGCAGTACAAGAAAAGACTTACATGATGATTACTATTATCATTATGTATGATTATCATGATTATCACTATAAATGATAACAATAATCATAATCATCAATACAATTATCACAATCACTTTAATCATCATCATCTTTTCATCATCATCTTTTTATCATCATCATCGTCATCACCGTCGTCATAATTATCATCATCATCATCATCATCATTAATATCATAATTATCACCACCATCATCATCATCATTGTCATCATTATCATCATTGTCATCTTCATCATTAATATAATAATAATTTTTTTTTTTTTTTTTTTTTAAACTTCATTTTGATATATAAGCTAAACATACAAATACAAATCTCTCTAGTAATAGGTAGTTTGTATTCGGCTGACCTAATTACAGGTATTTCTAGTATAAAAAAAATGAATGAATAATTATACTAATAAGATGACGAATAGAAAAAATAAAGAAAAAAAAAAAAAAAAAATTTAATGAGAAGAATTAAAGGTTGCAAGGAGACTGTTAGTAGGAAAGAAGGTCCGGGTTAGTCCAGGGTTTATTACGCATACAGAATATGTAGTAAGTTGTGCGAATGATTATAGTTGATAATTTAGTAATGATGTAGTTAGTGTGTGCCTTGTCAATGGTTAGATCGCTACACATCTGAATGAACGAATCGCAAGATTGTCCAAAGATTCCAAGGGAACCTATTGACAAGTTTACAAATTCAACGTGGCGGTATTTCGACGTTAGGTCATTCAGAAGGTAGCGATATTTGGAAAATTTCCTATCAGCATTATTATCAAGGTTTGTCTCAAAGCCAACGCTCAATTCTAGAACATAGAGAGTGTTAGAAGGAGTGGAGATGAGCATGTCAGGACGCAGGTCGTCACCAGTGACGAGAGAAGGGGAGAGATATAATAATAATAATAATAATAATAATAATAATAATAATAATAATAATGATAATAATAATCATCATCATCATCATCACCACCATTATCATCGTCATCTTCAAGGGTCCATGAATGGAATCTAATCTGCAAGTCAAACATCATTTGAAGTTCTCGGCCTTCAAAGCATGCGTCAAGTAACGAAACAAGAACTTTCATCATCGATATGAGAACGGAGTGGATCTAACTAGACGATGGTACCGTTCCAGTGTCGTAACCTTACGCATTTTGACACACAAAAAAACAAAACAGAAGGCTGGTAATCTCACTTGAGTATGATGACCTGGTCTTGCTTCGTGTGCATTTACAGAATATTCAGAGAACTTCGGACCAAGATTTTTCAAGAAGAATGGAATATTGTATATTGAATTCGAAGAACACTTTGCTCCACTGCTTTGGTAACTCTGAGCTGCTGTTGTCGGTCCAAAATCCGGCTTGAGATCCACTGGGCAGTTTGGAGTTGTATGCTTTTCTCCGCTGAAGTAGAACATATTGATAGTTTTTGGGTCCAATTTCGCCATTGCCTGAAAATTCAATAGAAAAAGGTTTATCCATTGAGTCCCACTTACTTGCAGCTGCAAAAATCTAGTTTGATCCATTTCTTTATTGCTTAATTGGCGAATTGGTTGAATTAATCTACTTGATTTACACATTGCTTGATAATTGATAGATTGACGTGGCAAATTTTTGAAATGATTGCATTGATCAAATAAGTTCTCATGTGTCTATTTTCGTATTTCTAAATCAGATAATTTACTTGTATCAAATATTGTAGCGATCACAGTTGAAAATTGATCTTGGTATCTAGACAAGTCAAAAAGTGCCGTATGAAGAGTTGGATATTCTTATCTATGGATCATAGACGCAAATCTCCCGAAAGCTGATGAAATTCACAGATTCCTAGCAAACTGACGAATACCCGGATCAGTTAAGAGAAACATTGCACAATGCAAAAGACATTCATGTAAGTGAAAAGTCCTTCAATGAGTTTTGAGTTTTTTATATTAGAATTTTCAAGTCGATGAGTGTATCTAACAAGGTGAGTTGAACTGACGAATACCCGGATCAGTTAAGAGAAACATTGCACAATGCAAAAGACATTTATGTAAGTGAAAAGTCCTTCAATGAGTTTTGAGTTTTTCAAGTAGAATTTTCAAGTCGATGAGTGTATGTAAGAAGGTGAGGTTCAAAGGTTAACAGCAGCACGATATGAAAGAGAAGGAAGCAGATTTCAAATGCATGGAGGTTTCGCCGTTGCTTTATTTGTGAATTGAATGAAATTTTTCCTTGCACGCCATTACCAGCCCACTCGAAATCCGCCCTATTGTAATTGCCTCTGTGTCGCGCTTCTCATTTAAGAGAAATCTAGAAACCTGCTTTCGCGTTGTCATTGCAATTCTAGAAAGCTCCTGCAGGGGAGCATCACCTACGCAGCGAGACAGATGGCCTGAAATAGATTTCTTTTCAAGCTGTACATTCACATTTTTCTTCACCCATGTATGGAAGCTGATTGCCATTGTCGCTAATAATCCCGGGGGCAAATGCAGATGAAAAGAAGTCCCTTAAAGTTAAGTGTTCGCTTTTCTTTTACTTTCAACGCGGGGAAAAACAAAGGATTGCCATACGTTTTCGAAAATTTAGATGAAGAAACATGCACCCCTGATCTCTTATCTAAGCGTGCAACAGGTTTTGAAAACAGCATTCTCTTCAACGGGATGCCGTTACATTACATTTCCAATCCATTAAGCCGGCTTCTATTCAGACTTATTTTTAGTAGCAAAGCCCCAACAAAGGAAGAAAAGAGAAAGCGGAAGGCTAAGAGGAGAGAGTGGTCAGAACAGTTTAATTTATCTTGGATTTGAAAGATGGCAGTTGTAGGATTCAGGAAAGGAAGAAGAAGGCAAGACGTTCCATAAAATGTATCCGATCCTTTGGACGAATGATGATTTGCGGGATAGAATTGGCGTGGCCCTTCCTCAACATAATCCAATAAAAGAATCTGACATCAATTTATATAAACAAAATTTTATTGCTACAAAAGTATACAGTGATCAGATTTCCTACCTTTCTTGCAAAAGAAAACCAGTTCTCCATTGCCCTCCACCTGTTGGGACAGTATTTCTTTGCTCCTTCAATCGATTTGCACAGCTTGAAAGCGTCCCCTTCGCTTTCATTCTTAGGGATAGGTTCAGTGTTGAAATAGCTCACAGAGATATTTTTGAGAACCTTCTGAAACTCCTCAACCGCTTTCGTTTCGTTGTCACTGATCTTCGTAACCGCCTTTGCGATTCTGATTGCCTGTTGATAAAAACATTCGGGCTTTTGCTAAACCAACGCCATATTGTTGCATGAAGTATACAAATTAGGGGAATCTTTTTTTACCACGCTTGTAAGAAGAGGGAATAAAAAGATCCATGCCACGAAGCATTGCGTCGGTGATGAAAGAAGCAAAAGAGGAAGGATCATTTGAAAAGCCTGAAGACCAAGGGTAAGAAGAGTAAAAAGGGCGAAGGGAGTTCCAGCCAGCCTTGCTGTAGTTGAAGACTCTTTGCGGACAACTTCAGCCGGGGAAAACTGTAACCAACTAAAAGCAATTGCATCTGGTTAAGCGTTGGTAAGTAACTGTTTGACTGGTAACATCGAGATGAAGGCCATTACATTTGCTTTCTAAGCATAAGCTTCTTACCCCAACTGTCAAGTTGTAGTTCCTTAAACACAGCTATGTATGTTATTTGAATTTAATACGACCATCCACGTGTTCTCGCTTAGTGCTAATATATCAATTCCAAGGATATATAGATTAACTCAATTCTGTCGATGTGACTTCTCAGACCATTGACTAATAATTTGCATTGCTTTGGGAAATTTATAATCTATGATATAATGGTATCTTAAAGGATGCCTCTCTGACTACGGGACGCCATCCAACTTTTAGTTGCTACATTTTCCTTACTGATTAAAATGTACTTTTTCTCCTTGGCTTTTATAGGGGGGGTCCCTCTCGATTAGTGGGGGGGGTCCCTCTCGATTAGTGAACCTATTTAGAGAGTTCCTCTATAGTCAGCCAATGCTAAAAATTCTATCACCAAAAGTGGAATGTTTTGATGTTATATAGGGTGGTGTAATCATGTTTAGTAACTTTATTTGCGTACTTTGTTTTTATATTGCATTTGGGATTGATTGTTGAGAAAAAAAATATGACAATGAAAGAATTAGAAACTTAAATGCTGGTGCCATGATGGTGTTGATAACGACGAACTTTTTCACGTGGGGAAAGATCTTCAAGGGTAAGAAGAATGGTTAGGATACGGTTCGACAAGGGCAGCTAAATCATCATTCAAATGGCTTAATCACACAGTTTACCTCTGGATACAGCTTGTTCACCATTTGCCATCCTAGCTTGTGTACCGCATCTGCTCCGATGTCCTTAGTTGTGAAATACCCTAGAATCATTTCGTAGCTCTTGCTTCCATTTATTGGTTCCTTTCCGATTGGCAAAACCTTCGTGGTCCGCTTGCTCATGTCAGGCACTCCGTTATTGTATACATAATCTACCGGCAATGCGGATAGTCCGCCTGCCATTCCTATTTCTGGTCTGCATTTGTTGTAATGCTGAAGCTCCAGGTACCTAGTACGAAGAAGCGCAGACGAGTTGTTAGAAAAGCAAAGCTTCTTCCGCTGCTCAGTCTGTTAAGTGGGGAAAGGATGAATTCGTCTATGGCAAAAACCCAAAATGAAATACAGAGACGAAGGCTAAGAGCAAATTGAGATAACTTCACATTTATTGATTTCGAACTTTCTCATTTATCCCCGGGAATCAGAGCTTACCCGATCTCATAGTTTCTCTGATTATTCTTAAGTCTTATTCGATTGCTCCCCTTCTTAACGCAAGGAAATGTCCCGTCACGCGGAACCATCTGCTCATTCAGGCGACTGACACAACATCGAGTGGCCGTAATGCGCATTTCATTGGCCGCCTCGAAGGAGGGTGCGGTGCCATTTGACGCATGCACCATAGAAAGAACGGGCAAACATGCTTGCATCAGCAATCAAGAAGAAGGCTGCTTCTTTCGTTAGAAACACCCACCTCGTCTTACCAGCATTATAACTCTTTGTTCGCCTACTTAAATTTCTGCTAAAAACTAATTGATATCAAACATCGCTGTGTTTTACCGCTGGAATGGCAGCAATTGCAACAGTCATTCCAAGATAGGCAATTTTGAGTTAATATTAGCCGGTTCTGATTTTCAGTATTTTTTCTTTTCTAGAAAAATTTTGGAAAATGGCGGCATGATAGATCGATGACATTGCTAAAAGACGTTTTGATCAAGAATTTCAATCTCAGAATTTGCAAACTGGTCTGCTGCAAAAGGCAAACGTTGCCCTACACTTTTTTGAAAATCCTCAATGAAAGCGGGAAGATGACAGCTCTTAACAGCCCCACGTGCAACAAGCTGGTAAATATTAAGGCTTGATGCCAAGAGCTGGCTGCTACAACATCAAAAAGATACGCAGGGTAATGAAATTGATTTCAGCTTACTGAAGAAGAGCATAGATTGGTTTTCCAACGTACGATACAGCTCCCTCCCTAATCGCTTCATTGACAGTTTTTCCTTTATCTTTCGTCCATTTGCTTTTGGCATCCGGTGGCAATTTCACCAAAAATTTAGTCGAATTAACAATGTTCTTCATGAACCAAGAATCCAACACCCCTGAAAAAGACAGAACGAATTCCAACAGATACAAAATTAGCTGATTCATCATGTTTTTCCCCTGGTTTCATCCAAATTAATAAGTTTCGTCGGTCTTTGGGCTTGGTCAACTATACCAGCACATCATGTATGTTCTGGCAAGGTGGGGATGCCCTTGCCAGCACTGCTGCAACAGCCCACTTCATCCCTTCCCACTCACCGGGGCTTGGCTCGGCACTAGCAATGTCAAAAAACTAGCTAATTAAGCGATAAAAATCGGAGGGATTCAGATTAAAATTCTGGTGTGTTAGGGCTTTCGAATTATTTGTTTCTATTACTATGTTAAGGTGCTGTCCTCGTTTTCTATTTTGCGTGTTTGTTTTCATGTGTTTGTTTTCATGTGTTTTTGTCGCATTGTGTCGCTAATGTTTCCTCCCCGGATGCCCTTGTCCTTGTTGATGCGAAGCTCATGAGCTTCCTTTCACCGTAGCTCGTTAAATACATTGTTTGTTGAATTGAAGTTGAGTTGAAGTTGGACGTTTTAGATAGGGCTGCTTCTATTCGTTAGCAAAGGCCTAGAGTCCTTATCCGCTGTTTTTTCATGCTATCAATAATAATAATAATAATAATATCATAATTATGCAGGTTCAAATCCTTTAAGAAATGCTGTTGTCAACCGACGATCTGTCTAAATTATACTAGATCATGCATAAGTTGCTAAGAGAAAAAAGTTTTGAAATAAGAAATATGAAAATATAAGACATGGCTGGGACGAAATTTCAGTAAACGCTGAATTGGATACGCCGTATGAGCATTGGAAAACACATTTTTGGAGAGGTGCAATCGTAAGTAACGGCACTGTAGAGAAGAAAGTTGGCCAGTTACTTTCCTTGTCTTACTTGATGATATTGTGTCAAAAGAGTTGGCATTAATTAGCATCGAGCTATTGGGCACGGCAACCTTAAATAAAGATTTTATCATCATCGTTATTACTATTAATATATTCCTTAATATTATTATCATTACTATTAATGCTATTTAATATTATTTGTATCCAGCCGTAAACGCACCAGATGTCCATTTAATGCTGGGAGGACAGTTTAAGGGCAAAGAGAAACGCGCTCAAGTATTCCTTCAACCCGGAATCTTTAGCATATTTTTTTTCTATTACAAAACTGATAACTACATTAATAAATTCAAATCTCCTGTGACTAACATAGACGGGAAGGAAATCTTGTCGGCGAGTTCCATCTACGACAATCACAAAATGACTATGCAACATAACTTCAACAAAGAAAGAACAAAGAAAGCAAAAAGAAGACGAAAGAAATTAAACTAATAGTTTCAAACAGGTTTTTCAAAAGAGGCTCACACACCTTAAAGCACCTGTAGAGCAGGCCTTAGCTCAATAGAAATAAGATGTAAGGTAGGTGTGTGGCCACCCAAGGAGACATGATAAATTTGTGCTAATGGGGCATGCTTGCCTGGTGCAGATTGGAGTAATTCTTTGCAAGACCCTGATTGAGATATCACGCATGAAGAAATGAAGAAATGGGAATACCACAAATTTCCACTGCTGTGTTACATCTCAAATAGGAAGCCTTTTCGCATCTTTATTAAAATGAATCGTTCCTTCAAGGCTTTTGCACACTAGATACTTGCTCTAAACCAGTGGTTTCCCCCAAGGGTGCCGCTAGTACATTACGGGGGTTCCTTCAAATGTTATACAAATGCTATGATCAACGGTACTCTTTGATTCTCCTACGCAGATGCAGACTGAAGTTTTTCGCAGTAATTGTAGATGCAATAATGAATTGCAGGTCTACCTTCAAAGATATTTTTACAGCTAGTATTCTTACTGTAAACGAGTCTCAACATGAATATTTTCATTTTCTTTTACTGATTAAATCCTGTTTTTGCTTGAGGCGATTGAGTTATTGCACCAGGGTTCCTCGAGCCACTGGAATCCTTCCCTAAGGTTCCGCACCATCAAAAAGGCTAAAAACGATTGCTCTAAGCACCAAGCCAGCTGCCCCTCTGAACGTAATGATAAATCGTAGAAAGCAGTGTATCATTAGCCTCAACACTCACCCTTTGGTCCGTTATCAGAAATCTTTTCGTATGACTTCTTAATTGCGTTTAGTCCTCCCAAACATTCAATCTTCGTTCGTACCATCCCTGCTTCGATACCAAGTTTCATGTTTGAGATGTACTGTCTTATCGTAGCATTTATATCTTTGAAGTGCCTTATGACGTCATTTATCTCACTATACTTGGTGGGCTTCATATTGCCGATGTTGCTATATACATCGTAGCCAAGATTGCATATGGGTTGCCAGCAAAACGAATTAGGCCCTAGCATCCAGTCGCCAGCGTAATAGTTCTCATCATACGGTGTCCCGAACATGTACTTTAGGTAATGCTTGGCTTGAAGAAGTGCTTTGTACTCACGGGGCTTCAACAGATTCGGGTTCACTTTCTGAAAGAAAAACAAAGTGAAAGTTAGTTAGCTCAGAATACGTCATCATCATCACCATTACCATCATCATCATCATCAATAATCAATCATCATCATCAATCATCATCATCATCACCTTATCACCATCATCATCATCAATCATCAATCATTAATCATCATCAATCATCATCATCAATCATCACCATCATCATCAATCATCAATCATCAATCATCATCATCAATCATCAATCATCATCATCATAATTCATAGGGGGCACACGAACCCTTAATGAAAAACCTCCAAGTTTCTTTCTCATTCATGATCGTACTCACTTCAGCGAGACTGAGCCCCGTGTCTTCAGAAAGGAGCGTGGCGTAGTCCAATTTTGGTCCTCCAGGATTTCTGTAGCCATGGTTCGGTTTCAACAGACCAATTTTGCGACTGCTTCATTACTAGGCCGGCAAATCACTTTACTGCATGGGAAACTAGCATAGACAAGTTCATTCGCGACACGTCATTATAGGGCCATTACTGATAATGAAAAGGCTCACCCTGCAAAAATACTTTGATTACCATTATTATTGCTTAAAGACTGGGAATGCGATCAAAAATGCAAGCATTGCGCAATCATCACTAGTGCCTTTCTTCCTTCTGGAATAGAACTGTGCAAGCTCTTTTCCATTTTTCCGGAATTCTGCCTAATTTGTATATTGGTCGGGTCATTTCGGTTAATGATATTCAAAGGTATGGACAGTTTTCAAAACAAACTATTGAGACCTGCATTAGGGGAGAGGGACTGTCTGAAGTTTTAATTTTTCGGATGACGTTGGTGACTTTTTCGTACGACGGGGGTTCAAAATGGAGAGGACGTTTGGTCTTTCTAGGGGAGAAATCCAGTTGGGGGTCACAAGTGTCCTATTATGAAAAGGTTTTAAGGAAATGACTTGTGCACGTCTCTACATAAATAGGCAAAAATTTTGATATCTTTTCAAGAACGGTTTTGAGAAAAAACTATTCGACGGATTGGATGTGGACTGGAAACTTGATCTGAGTAGATGAGCAAAGTGTTGTACTTCTGTGCAGGATGCAGGAAATTCGCTTTCATCGTTTGTGTCATTTCTAAGTGCGTGAACTGAATATTTTTGTATTATGCAAGTAGCTCCTGACCTACGTCTTTGCTAACAGTCCCATAGTCATGTTTAAAATATTCGCAATGACGATAATGGTAGTGATAATGATTATGATTGCATTACTGATGATGACTCATCATTGATGAAGATGATGGTGATAATGATGAAGATGATGATGAAGATGATGATGAAGATGATGATGTCGATTATGGTGATGATGATGATGATGATGATGATGATGATGATGATGATGAGGATGATGATGATGATGTTCAAGATAATAGTGCTTGTGATGATGATTGATAATGGTGACTGATAATGATGATGGTTATGATGGTTGATGGCCATGATGGTGATTGATAATGGTGACTGATGGTGATGATTGATGATATGAACGATACAGATGAGTGAAATTTTTTTGTTGATAATTAGGTAGATAAGAGAAAGGCAAAGTTTCAAGTTTTCATTTTTGTATCTTGGAGATAGGCAAGCCACAATTCACTTCATGGGCATATCTTGTAAGACCATCCAAGGTGAATTTCGACCAATTTCTGTTCTTACTTATGAATCATCATCATCATCAGTCGGACACACCCGAGTCTACATAATTTCTCCATAACTCTGTCTGACATGGCTGTGCGGAGTTCTTCGTTAGTAAGGCCGGTATTTTGCGTGAGGAGGGTCCCATAGTCAAGTTTAGGTCCACTGGGTCTTCTGGAAACACGTTTTGGTTCCCACAGTATTAGGTTTGCTACAGTTTTGTCACTTCGATAGCAGTGGCCGGCTAGACGTAATCGTCGTTGCTGCATAACGGAGGAGATCTTAGGAACGTCACCATTTAAGTTTTCATTTGTTACTTGTTGTCTCCACTTGACGTTAAGAGCATGGCGAAGTAGGCGAGTGTACGTGCCGTCGATTTCACTATTCATCGTTTTGGTCATGGTCCATGTTTCAGCGCAGTATAGCAAGATACCTTCTACTGTTCAGCGAAAGAAATTCATTTTTAGTTGGCGTGGTAGCTCGGATATCCTTATGTTGTCAAGTTTTCTTATTGCTGCCCAAGCTTGTGCTTTTCTCGTCTTCATGTCTTTTTCTGAATTATCCGCCCAATAGCCTAAATATTTGAAATCGTCACTTTTTGTAATGGTTTGTCATTAGCAAGAATCGTGTCATTTCTCGGACTCGGTGTGTTGTAAGACATGTACTGTGTCTTATCCTCGTTTATGCTGAGACCGACCTCTTTGGCTGTTTTAATGACTAAAGAAAGCAAACATTGTGCGTCTTCAATGCTGTCGGAGAGAAGAGCGATGTCGTCTGTGAAATCAGTATCCGTGATCTATGTAGCTGAAAATCTTAGACTTAATCTCTGTGTTATTGTGAGGTCAAGATTTTCTCAGTTTTTGGTAGAGGTTCGCATCAAATAATTGATGACGATGGTGAATAAATACGGTGCAAGCGTGTCACCTTGTCATACCCCAGCCTCAATGGAAGAAAAATCGGTATTACCATCTTCAGTGATTACTTGAGCAGAAGTGTTGGTGCATGCTGCTCTTATAGCTTTGATGATCTCCTGTGGGGCACTGTATGCTGCTAGAATGTCGAAAGCCTTTCCCTGCTCAATGAATCAAACGCTTTGCGGAAGATTCAAGAAATCTAAGACTGCTGGTATGTGGCTAATTTGAGCTTCTTCGATGATTCGTCTTAGAGCTAAAATTTGACCGATCGTGGACCTGCACTTTCTGAAACCAATTTGATTCATGCTGAAATTTTCTCGAAATGTGGTTTGATACGGTTGTGAATAAGCCCTCTCAAATCACAACATTTTCAACGAGAGTTTTAACTTCCGCGTTAGCGCCGGTCTGCACCAGCCAATTCGATATCCCGCAGTCTCACAACAACACTGAAAGAGAGGAGAGAGGAGAGAGAGTGAAGAGAGAGAGTGAAGAGAGAGAGTGAGGAGAGAGAACGAGGAGAGAGAACGAGGAGAGATAAAGAGAAGAGAGAAAGAGGAGAGAGAAAGAGGAGAGAGAGAGAGAGAGAGACCCTGAGAGAGAGAGAGACCCTGAGAGAGAGAGAGACCCTGAGAGAGAGAGAGACCCTGAGAGAGAGAGAGACCCTGAGAGAGAGAGAGACCCTGAGAGAGAGAGACCCTGAGAGAGAGAGAAACCCTGAGAGAGAGAGACCCTGAGAGAGAGAGACCCTGAGAGAGAGAGAGACCCTGAGAGAGAGAGAGACCCTGAGAGAGAGAGAGACCCTGAGAGAGAGAGAAACCCTGAGAGAGAGAGACCCTGAGAGAGAGAGACCCTGAGAGAGAGAGAGACCCTGAGAGAGAGAGAGACCCTGAGAGAGAGAGAGACCCTGAGAGAGAGAGAGACCCTGAAAGAGAGAGAAACCCTGAGAGAGAGAGACCCTGGGAGAGAGAGACCCTGAGAGAGAGAGACCCTGAGAGAGAGAGAGGTGAAACCTGCAACACGTACTATGCGAATGCCTGGTGCTACATCTGACGGGTGAAGGGGACACAGATAATCGTGTCGGCATAGACTTCGTTGACTGGGTTCGGCATTTTCCTGTCAAGCCTGCGGTCGCATAGAAACGAACATCAGCACTCCAGACTACCCTCCCTTGTTCTTCCATTAAAACCAACTATGTTTAAGAAAATCATGAAGAAATAGGAAATGAAATAATCTTTATAAATGTTGGCAGCTTCTGCTCACCTTTGCGTTGATTTCTTTTAGTAGTGAAATAGCCACATCCGTCCTCTCTTTTATCTTCGCCGGCGTTGGATCATACGCTCGGTATTCTTGTCGTATTTTGTCTGCATTCGCTTTCGGATGCCAAGCGGTGTTCTCTGGTCGAAGCTTGTAAAATTGATCCTTAATTTTCTTCAAAAAGGCACCTAGCCCTATTTTATTTGCCTCGCTGGAATAATCACACTGAGCCTTCCAAGCCTTTGAAGCTGCGGTACCCGACTCATCTTTCACCTCGCATGTTTTAGTCTTCGCCATTAATGCAATACCCGCACACAAACATGCTAGTGCAATAATGCAAACAGCTGCAATTATGAAGATGCTTGAGCGACCAGAATTTACTGCTCCTTTGCTAAAAGTCACCCCAAACTTCTTCCCGTCGTCATCTACCAGCTCAGTTTTGGATGCAAATTTGGATTCTTCCATGTTGAAGAACACCGTTCTTGTAGCACGACGGTTTGGCTTGCCGTTCTACACAGAAATAAAATCAAAATACCTTTACTCCAAGGTCAGTCAGATGCTGAAGAACGGAGCAGTGCGTGCATCAATTGCAAAGCAAAGCAAACCACGAGAGACGGTAGCAGGAGATTCACGGAACAAAGGATCAACGTGGTGTCAAATAACGCAATTTATAACGGCTGCTCAATCATAAAAGGCGTCCTGCGGAGCAAACGAATATTTGGCTTTGTCTCGTTCTCATCTTGGTGTGCACTTGGATGTTGACTGGCTCTTAAGCCCTTGCGAAACGCCATAAACATTTCACCAGACAACACCTAACGCATTGCCGAGTGAAAAGTCGAGAGCATTCGGCCACCTTGTTGAACGCTGTTGAACCTTGGCTCGCAAAGTTTTGCTATCTCCGAAGTTGCGCAAAGCTTTCGACAAATCTATTGTCAAACGGTGCTTTTGAGTTGTTCAAATGCGTTTGGTCACGTTTTAGATTCTTCAGGACAGTAATAATGCCAGAATGGCTTAGGGATTGGCTAAGTGACCTGTGATACCTTGGTGCAGTAGTAAAGCGTGCGGACTCATAACACAGGGGTTGTGAGTTTGATTCCTGCACGTCACATTGAAAATCCACTTCCCTAGAAAAACAACCAGCTCCCTGTCTCTGGCTTCTGCTACACTCGAAATAGATTATTTTAAACGCCATTGGTGAGGAAGGCAACGGGAAACCACCTAATCAAATCAATTTCCCTAGAATAAACTCAGAGCCCTTTTTCTGGTTCCTACTACGCTCAAAATCGAGTACGCAAAGCAGTTGTTAAGTGACTTGCAAGAGGATACCCAAGAACTAGGTGCTTTATAAAGTGACATGAAACATACTGAATATTGACAACATATTAGCCATTGCGGTCATTTGCCTTTGATGCTGTTCTTCCTACCTAGAAATATTGTTTGACAGAAACAACATATCTTACACAATATTTAGCATGACGTTCTGGTGCGATTCTGAGTTGTGAAGAAAGCTGTACTGATGGTGTTGAAAGCAAGATACTTGAAGTGACGCTGAACCACACCAGGAGTGATTATCAAAATCTCCTAACAGCTAATCTAAAAGTTGAAGTGTTTCATCTAGTATAAATTATCGTAGTTCGTTCGTAATAAAAGCCTCCATAATTCGAACCTCTGTAATTCGAACATTTTGTAATTCGATAATTTTTCTCGTTCTCGTCAGAGTTCGAATTAGACAGAGTTGACCGTAAAATGTAAACTGTATATACAAATACAAATCTCACGATCATTTGTAGTCGATTTGCCTGATTACAGATGCTTCTTCATTGAGTCTTTCCCTCAAATGTGCTTTGAGGGAAAGTGGCTGCATAATCGGTTACGAGCCGACGAAGAATGAATTGAGATCACTTTTGGCGGTCGACATCCAGGGACACCAACGTGGATGTTTCTGCATTTTCCCCAGCTGCTTATAGAGAAAGAGGGCATAGCACAGAGAGAATAGATAAAAGAAAGACAGAGAAAATGATGTGATTTTTGAAAAAAAGCGTGAGCTAAATGAAGGACGAGACGATAGAAGGTCTGGTTTAGTCCAAGGTTTGCTACGCATGCAGAATACGTAGCAGGTTGTGCAAATGATTGCATTATTTGATTTCGTAATTATCTAGTTAACATGCTTTAGGTTGATAGCTAAATCGGTACACATCTGAATGAAAGAATCGCAAGACTGTCCGAAGATTCACAGAGAGCCTATGGGCAAGTTAAACAATTCAACGTGGGCATATTTGGATGATGATCATTCTGTTTAGGCAGGTGTCATGTCTTCAATATCCAACCCGGACGGCCGATCGAGCACTTGTTAGATGTAGGTTTTCCTATTTCCTTGACCAATATCAAGTGCTTCTGGAAGTTGCCTTACTACTAGGTTCTCCAAAGGTGGACTACATCCTGTGCAGTGCATGCAGTGGCCAATGAGCTGTATTCACGAGTTTTGCTGGTTGAGGTAACCTTTGGAACATTTCCGTAGATTTTTGCCTGTGTCTTGTGGTCCTTGTAGGTACATCCTCGTTATTTCAATGTAGGTTATTCAGCAGGTAGAAATGTCTAGCAAAATTTCTACTAGCGTTATATGATGCAATTTTCTTCAAAGTCAGCACTCAGTTTCATAACCTAGAGAGTATTACAAAAAGTTGAGGGGCATGTGAGGACGGCGGCCATCATTAGTTAGTATGTGCTTTGTAAATGGTCAGATCGCTACACATCTGGATGAATGAATCACATGACTGTCCAAAGATTCCAAGGGAACCTATGGACAATTTAGAAACCTTTAATTGGCGGTATTTCGATGTCAGGTCATTCAGAAGGTAGACAGATTTTTTATCAAGGTTTGTCTCAAAGCCAACTCTTAATTATACAACATCAAGAGTATTAGAAGGAATGGAGATGAGCATGTCAAGACGCAGGTCGTCACCAGTGACCATAGAGGAGGGAAGATATTATAATATTGACGGTGATGATGATGATTGTGATGATTACGATAAACTTTAAGAGACCTGAAAATTTTGCTCGAATTGGCAAAATTTCGAAATACACGAGTTCGAATGAGACAGTTGACTGAATGTATAGAAGTGAAGTTGTATTATTTGTACTTCATGGGATTCGTGATTCGTATGATTCAACGCGTCTTCGGGTGTTTATTTGCTCAGGGTTATTACTAACTGTATACTTCCTAGTATACTGCTGCCAAAAGGCAGCGAACACTAGAAGCAGAGGTAAAGTTCAACTCCGAGAAGTGGATCTCTTCGTTGATTGGCAGCTGTTGTTTATCTGTGACTTGTGTTAGACGCAACATTCTTGGAGCTGTGCCCTGCCCCTCCATTCAATCATCACAATAACCAATGAACTCGTTTAAAATTAGCTCAAAATAAACGGTATTCATCTTTGAGAGTGCACAATGACATTTTGAAGAATGATATTTCATTCTGTGAGATAGAATTACATGCCAGAGGGAATATGTATTTGCAATATCAATCTGAAATACCAAAGTAATAGGTAGGGATGGCCATAATATGCTCCTTTCAGAATTTGCAGTTTGGAATGGCCTCTTCGGGGAGGTTACTTTTATTGAAGATTGTTACGATGTTGGTTTACTAGACTTTGAAGCTTAGCTATATGAGACGGAGAATATGACTGGATAGATGGTTCCGCAATTTTGGCGCTTTTTGATGCATGACTCGAAAAGCGCATGCGCAAATCAGAACATCAACCAGGGTTCAACCCAGGTTTGCGCTTACACTACACTTTCCAACATCTAATCCAGGTTCAACCAGCCTCCGGAGAAGGATTGGCTGCGTTTGAAATACAAAATTCCTAACGTAGGTTAGCGTTAACCCAGGTTCAACCCAGGTTGAAAGTTGCATTGTAAACAAGGCTTTAGTTAGTCAGGCTACCACTCAAACTCATCATCTCGCTGGCTCCATGTTCTCTGCACGTCAAATAAGATCATGAAGGCAAAAACCATCCACAAAGGTTGACGCAAACAGCCATATTTTGGAAGCAACAACAACAACAATGTCATGGTTCATAACTGGTGACCACGACGTGACCCTTAATCGTACGGTATTTAGAGGAAGTCGTGTCCCCTTCACAATACAGTTTTTGCTGTGATGGAAAACTGAAGAAATTAAGGTAAAAATATATACACGCTACAATTAGCGATCTATAAATCAAGGGGTTGGGAGATGAAAAGTTCTTTGGGGTTCGAACCTCCTTGTTCCCCAGTCATTACAGCAACGTTTCCTACCCGACTGCCTACAGCCAAGACACGCAAATTCTGAAATAAGCAAGCATTTTTTGGAAACAAAAAACTTGATCAATTTCCATAATTCCCTCAAAAAGCAGTCGTTTCTTGGTTCTCTCCCTCTCCTTACGGAATTCATGAAGCTGAGAGTTGCTCAAGTTGACGTCATTCATGTTGCATTCCTTGGTCAGAATGAATACAAATGGGATGCTTCCATTTATTCCTACGTCACTAAAACGTACTGGAATTCAAATCAGCAGACCAATTTTCTGAAATTGGAGTAGCAAGCCAAGTCATAATTAATTTAATTTAGCCAACCTTCACTGAATCGCCACTCATTCATTCGGTATGACAGTGAATGTCGAGCTCTGTATAGTATAAACTCAATAGGAACTGACCCGAGCTTTGCAATTGGAAGGAGTTGCTAATAGGTTGATTTACAGCGGTAACAGCTGTCCATGATGAATTAGCGAAGGCAAGTTTCTAATATAAGGAATCTTTAAACATAATATACACTTCAGCATAAGATGCTGTTATCAACATGTGTCTTTGAATGAAATTGGAACCGCTGAAAAGGAAGATAGAGTTTCAAAGAAGTTCCTAGGGGATAAGTTGCACGATTAAAGGAATAGAACAGAACAGACCATTTTTGTGCCTGAAAAATGTCCTTCCGAAGGGACAGAGGCCAGTTCCCTATTCAACTCTAATGTCTATATCCCTACGTGTATGAAAGTAATAGAGGCCTTCTCGCTGCTGAATCCTGTGAGTACCTTAACCGAGCAGAGAAACTAACTCCAACACTATTTTTCCGAGCTGTTAATGTGAGAAATTTTGAGAAAAACGAGATAACAAGTGCTGGTATTCATATCTTTCTGAAGTAAGTTTTAATCTCCTCCTGCTTTGCGTTTGAAGTGTTTCATATTCGGCCTGGGACGGTACGTCGTAGCAGAGCACATTCAGCACGTTATCCCACAGACCTTTCAATGCATTTGGCATCATTTTGACTTAATGTCTAAAATACTACAAATGATTCTTATTATATATAATAGTTATGCGATAGATACAATATTTTTAACGGTTTGGTTTCTTCACCTGATATTCATCTGCCGCGACCCATGCCAAAATATATAACCATGATTATAGTATTAAATATTAATTAAGTGTCAACAATAAAAGTCGTTACGAAGTTGTAAAATCATACGCAAATACCTTTTCAATTGTTATTTCAGCACGAGCAAGAAGTCAGATAGTCTGTTACACCTGAAATGAAAAATGTGTCGTAGTTGAAGTGGTATATGTGGTATTCACACTCCATACCACTACCTGCATTACATCATTACGATCTACCAACATGAATTCGACAAAATATGTCAGATCAATGACCATTGACGAAATACCTGAGCCTCATGGAAGTGACGTAGATGTAAAGCGGTTTGTTCAAATCAAAGATAGCTTCTGTAAACGTCTTTAAAAAGTTTCAAGTGATTTGATTTTGCAACGTTTCCAATGACTCTCACTGTGATTTGATTTTGATTAAAAACGTGAAGTAAAGAAGCGGTCAGTCACATTTTTTTATCTTCATTTTTAGTCGAATTATATTTAGGAAAGGCCATGGCGACCTATGCCAAGCTCCAACAATGGAAGAAAGAAATGAAATGCTAAGAGGAGAGGGAGATCAGATTAAGTTTATTGATCTTAAAAGATAGCAATTTGTAGGATTCAGGAAAGCAAGGAGGCAAGAGTTCCATAAATTACATGTCCTTGGGATGAATGATGATTTGTGGGATAGAGTGCATGGATTACGCAGTGAAACTTGGAAAGAGTGTGAATGAGTCAAGTTACTGGTGGTCCTGACACGTCTCAGAGGAACAGGAATAACATCCCTGATCTACTGGGAGTAATGCCCGTGAAAGTATTTGTAAAAGATGACAAGACCTATGATTAAACTCCCATAATTGAAACAGGAGTAGAAAAGCACTTTTTGCTTTTTTTGAGAGGCACACACTGATGCACAATATTTTTAATGTAATGTAGCCAGTTCTGTGGAGAATACAAGTAATAGTGACTCTTGTTTTGCTCATTTACTCATCATGCGGCGTTCTGTTGTTCTTATTTTCACTCGTGCTGTTTCCATGCTTTTTTAGATTTCCACTTGTGTTTTATGTTCAAGTTGAATCAATACAAACAAGTTCCTTTCCTCAATGCATTTTACCCCTAGTTTTACGTCAGGTAGTCACTTACAGCTTGGTTGACAGAGCAAGGGCGAAGAGAAACGTGTAGTCCGCGTTGTGGGCCGGTTCATCTAAACAATATGCAAACTGCTCCCCTTGATTACGATTATGATCATGATTAATCATGATTCGATACGGTTCCGATGATTAGTTGGATTATGATTGGTATCATATTTCTTAAATGAAATGCGTTTTTTGATTTCAATGAAGAACACCTCTTCAATCGATTCATGTATAAATTATTCGAATTGGAACATGAGCTTGGAAAATCGTAGATAAAAGGGATTTTATTTTACCTTGGAGAATTTCAAGTAAGCCTGGGAATACAACATAGAAGCAAAATGTTACGACACAAGCTGACAAAGGAGCGCCATTGTCAGAATCGAGCAATCAATGGCATTATTGCGTAAGTCCGGTCAAATGTCAAGACTTCAGTTTGGTTAGCGACAAACCTTTCATGGATTAAATTGAAAGAAAAAAATAGCTGATTTAAAGCCGAGTGATTGTCTGTCTACAGCTTCCTAAAAGATTTCGTGTCATTCATAGAAGAATTGTGTTTTCCAACGTCTGAACTTCTAGCAGCAATTCGTAGAAAGGGTGTGAATGATTCGAGCTTCTGGTGGTTCTGATACCCCTCAGAGGAACAGGAATGATATCCCTGATCTCCTGAGAGCAACGCCCGTGATAATATCTGTAAAAGTTGGAAAGATCTCCAACTAAAACTATGAGCGGAAATCAACCAAAAGCGTACAAATAGTTACATGCCTCGTAATGTTTTCTCTATTTGCAAGGAACTACGAAATGGGACGTCCAAGCAAGTAGGACAGACAAGCTTTACAATCTGATGTCAAAACTTTCCTATTACTCACAATGCATCTTGGTAGGAAGACTAATTGTTGGTTCTATGATAACAACTAAACCAGAAGTATAACGACATAATTATTGAATTATTCATTTGTTGTGACTATTATGTCAAGGGGTTGTTTTTATTTGCTATGTTGCGTGTTTGTGTCATGTGCTTGTTTGTTGCATTGTGATGTTAATGCTTCCTTTCCGGATGTCCTTGTCTTTCTTTGTCTTTCATGTGAAGTTAATCAATGTCCTATCGTTATAGGTCATCATATAATGCTGTTTGCTGTCGGACGAGAGCGCATAGTATAGATAAATCTTCGATCAGAATTAATCATGTTGAGGAAGAAATTCTAGCTAGAGCTGGTTCTCTTTTTCAGCTAAAGCCTAAGGGCTTTATCGGCTGGTTCTCTATGCTTTCAAATAGAGCTCCTAAATTTTATATTTGTACTAGATTGATATCATCGATGCTTATAATCAATTATGAGCAGTAATTTCTTTTAACATTACTCATTTAGGCCCGAGTAGGCCCTCATCATTATTCTCCACCTTCGGCAGATTGGAAGTTTTTGCATGCATTTTCCAAAAATGTTTTACTTACATTAGTGATTCTGCCTAAATTTGAAAAGTATAAATTTGGACACTGAGAAGCTTATTGCTTATTGAGTAATGTTTAGACCCTTCCTCTCGATTTGAACACACCTCACTATTCCTACGTCTGGTATTACAGAGAGCTAGCAACTGTCCTCACTCTGAGGGAAAATTTAGCTGAGGGTGCATTCGAACCACTGATCATAGGATCTATGCGCAAGTATCGTACGACGGAGTAATTCTGACACCATAAGATGTGTGATCCATGCAAGAGGAAACTTGCAATAGGAACTTTGGAAGAACAGGGCTAATGACTATCTGACTGAATATTTGAAATTCTTCTTGCTAATAAGTCGATCGTTTTGACCTTCCGCTTCGTATTGAGAGGATTTATTCATATTAGGAATGATTCCAAAGAAATCTTATATTGAGAATGAGAAAAATACTGAAATAATTAATGACCATACCCATCAATTAAAATTGGTCTGTAAGAAATTTGAAAAACCACTAGCGATAAAATGCAGCCTTGGGATTGCGCCAAAGGGGATGGAATGAGAAAACAACCCAGTAATTGACTGGTTTTGCTGAGTTATAGTAACTGAATCTTTTAGAGTACATGTAGTGAGCTATGTAGCTACGGAGAAGAAAAATCGTGAGGTTTTTTGATATTCTCGAAATGAAGTCGACGAAGAAGGAATATTAATAGACGCTGATAAAAAAGGATTTTTGATGTTTGTGTTCAACTTTTGATCGATGTTGCTTATCGCTGTGAAATAAACACAGGGTATTTTTTAAACGTGTCCTAATCATCTCGGTTACCTTGTCTTGATGGTGTCCACTTGCTTTTTTAGTGAATCATGTTGAAGAAAGACCATGGCAGCCTATACAAAGCTCCAACAAAGAAAGAAAGAAGAAAGCGAACAGCTAAGAGGAGACAGAAATTAGATCAAGTTTATCGATCTTAGATTTGAAAGATGGCAAGTTTTAGGATTCAGGAAAGGAAGTAGACGGCAAGACGTTCCATAAATTTCATAATCTAGGAATGAATGATGATTTGTGGAACAAATTTTCACTATAAATCCTCTTCGTAAAACTTACTCCTTGGTTCACCACGTTTTCTTTGGCAAGTGGGATATAAAAATTTCTCATCCCACCAGCGTAAGATTAACAAAAGTTATAGTGGCAAGTCGGTCTTTTCTGCAACCCGAGGCAAATCCGCAGCATCTGTACCTCTCTAAAAATCATGAAATTTAAAAAAGTTTCTCAGGAAATCGGAATATCCCTTTAACGAGGAATCCATATTTTCAGGATTTTTGCTGAAAAATTAGTCCTTTGGATGCAGAAATAACTTGCTAAGTGTTTCCGAAATTTCTTGTTTCTCTTCATGAGCAAACATTTGGCAAGCGCACATAGTTTTGTTTAGAACAAAAACTGTTTTCGCTAAGAAAAGATGTAAGATTGCGCAAATTTTGCGACTAACTTAGCAGTATTATTTGACTAACTAATGGCCGATTTATATATGCAAATATACCAGACTATTCGTAATGTAGCGATAAAAGACAAAGCATATATGGCACTGCATTATTCTCTTAAGACAATCGAGAGTAATAATTGGGCATCAATTTTATCCAACTAGCTACATGATCAAATCAGTATTTCCTAATTTCGATATTTCTATCAAACATTCGAATGTAGAATTATTAACACTGAGAAGCTTTCGGCTTATCAAAAAGTGTTTAGGTCTTTCCTCTTGATGTGACCACACCTCGTGATTCATACGCCAGGAATTACATAGAGCTGGTGACTGTACGCGCACTCGATGTAAAAGTGTCATTGAAATCGATATTTTCTATTTGAAACCAGTAAGAGTTTTCCAGCTGTTTCTATTCACACTGAGTTATCACAAATTGTTACAAGAATTCATCCAACTCCATGTTTATACATGCCCTTGACGGATAGCAGCTTTTTAGCTGACCAGTCATCTTGTACATGAATGGATGATTGTAATTATCATTACTATCATTCTGACAGTGCATGCATTATGTTATGATTCCTAGTGAACGAAGTATTTGCTATACTGTAGCACTATACACTTCAAAAATATGAATTGATTTTATCACTCGTAGTAACTTCATCATTATTTTCCGTCTCCTGGCATTCTTCGGTCTAGGCATAGCAAAACCATCGAGAGGATTAAGTCCCTTCTCTTCAAGGCCCTTTTTATAACAGCAATGTTGCTGAAATAGCAAATATATGAATAAAGAAAAAATTGTTATTATCATTTTCAAGAAGATCATGGCGGTTTCAATAAAAAATTCATACTGTGTTTTCTGACGAAGAAATTAGGACTGGGATGATCTTGAACTCATGAAATTTTGGAAGCTCTCATCTTTATCTAGTAGCTCTTTTCCTTTATATTTCTTGTTTATTTTTGTTCAGTAGCCAATTGCATGCAGTTGCATGTTAGTATATATTCCAAAAAATGAACTTCGAAAAAAGAAGTCGTTCTTATAGGAAGACCGTCCCATAGGTAAGGAATTGGCTTAGCAACTAATGGTGACAGCTGCCCTTTACCCCCATTAGAAAATCTAAATGATTTATTTCTCGAAAAAGTTGAGCAATTGAAAGATAAAGACAATAGATACTCTGAAAAGTAATACTGTCAATTTTGTCTAATTCGAACATTTGTTAATTCGAGCAAAATTCTCAGGTCCCTTGAAAATCTTCTAACAAGAACTTCGATAATTCGAATCCTTGTAATTCGAGCTTTTTGTAATTCGAACCCTTTTAAGTTCCCCCAGAGAGGAGTTCAAATCATACAGAGCTGACTGCATATAAAAAGCCGCATCCTTGGCATATCTTCAGAATAGGAGGCCCCCTTGGAGAATAGCAAATCTCAAGATTCAAAATTGAGAAGAACTGGTCTGTGGTCTAGCCCCCTCAACGAATTCTGCTCCAGAACAATGATGATGAAAATGTACACGCTAGCTGAAGAAAAGAAGAAATACTGTAGTAAATTCAGACTCTGCTAAGACTGTTTACATTGTTTCTGTTTACTTCTATCATTTTTTATCATCATAATTGTTTTTCTTGTATTTGCTGTTTATTTACATAAATTGCTTACATATATTGCGTTTTTCGAAGTTAGTTACTATGGTTCGCTGAGAAGGAAAAATGTGTCTTCTCTGAGTATAGCCCTCCGATATACAAGCTTTTTTATAAGAAAAATAAGATTGAGATTTTATTGTGAACCGTACGAGTCTCAATCCCAAACGCCAGATTTACTGATCTCACATACCAATGCGCAATACTACGGCACATTACCTTTTCATTTGATGATACCCACTATTAAAACAACAACGACGGCAAACAAATGTTACGTCAATTTCATTTATGCTTAAATACCTTGTCTAATCCAAATACTGAGGTGATATATGATTTTGCATTAAAAGAAAAAGCAATTGCTGATCTCTTTCTAATGCGATGGACAATACTTCCCCCAGAGTTTTTAAACCGGCAGGAACTTAGAACGAATCAGCAATCCAAGTTTTAGATAGAAAATATCACCAGGTCCTTAAGCGATCTCTTTTGATTGCTTTGACATCATCATCATTATCATCACAATCATCATCATTATTATCATCATCATCATCATCATTATCATCATCATCATCATCGTCATCATTATCTTCATGATCATCATCATCATTATCACCATCATCACGTCATCATCATCATCATCATCATCATCATCATCATCATCATCATCGTCATCGTCATCATTATCATCATCGTCATCATCATCATCATCATTATCACCATCATCACCGTCATCATCAACATCACCGTCATCATTATCGTCATCATCATCATCATCATCATCATCATCATCATCATCATCATCATCATCATCATCATCATTATCATTATCATCATCGTCATCATCACCATCATCATCATCATCAGCATCACCGTCATCATTATCATCATCATCATCATCATCATCATCATAATCATAATAATAATAATAATAATAATAATAATAATAATAATAATAATAATAATAATCATCATCATCATCATCATTATTAAGCACATATGGAAAGTTGCCTATCTCTGTCCTGTGCCAGCCGCTCTGTGTGAACAGCTAATTAGCTTTCTAAACAGCTACTAGAGTTTATGAATATATCATTTATTATAAATGAATTATCATTTATTCACAAAGATCCTTGAGCGAGCCTTGGGTCTGCCACATCCTCTAGGCACCCTGCACCATGCCCATCAGTGGAATAATTTTCAAATGCATACCCTGTTGTCCTACCCGATAGCTTATTCAGGTTCTGGCCTACAGCTTTCTTCAATCGTCCACTTCATTAGAAGCTGTGAAGGCAATTTGAATCTTTTTACCGTTCGTAACAGCTCAAACAAAGTTTTCAGATGTCTCTGCAGAAACATGATGGCTTTTTTGACCGCATCACTCTTCCAGTGTACCTATCTTGATTAGGTATTTCTACACCAATCTCTATCTCAAAATGGCTCAAATTAGACCGAAAAGTGCCTGTATGATTTGAGACACAGGGATGTTCCGTCAATCTCCTTGCCAGCGAACGATGTTTAACAGATTTTTTACTGATATTGCGCTTTTCTAACGAGATTCCACTTCATGTGTACACTTCAACTAGCTGTTATAATCTTTTAAAGATCCGTTAAGCAATAAATCGGCGTCTTGCTATCCTTCTATCAGCACTTTGAAGTGCGACATATTTTGAAAGGCCTGCTCTTTTTCATTGACTCTTTCTTGATATGTTCTAATTGTGCCTGAAGTACTTGATGACGTCGCTTTGAAGTTTGGACACTTTCAAAGGGGTTCTATGCGAAGGCGGAAGTAAGCCAACAAGCTATCACTTCCACTGGAACGCATGGTAGCGGACAAGCAAAAATGCCTCAAAATAGCAAGCAACTTCTCATTTTGACCGGCGTTGTTGCACTTTGTGTCGTTGGCTTCTCTCTGATGATAGCAGGGATTGTAGATCATGGCAAACCCGGTGTAGAATGCAGCACGAGCACTGCTTCGAAAAGGGCTAGCAGTCCGGAATTGCTGTCATTCCTCAAGAAGGTGCAAAAGACCTACTACAAGATGAACCCCAACAAAATAGTTTTCATGCCGGACGTAACGATTGCCACGGTGAGACAAGAGTTTAGTGCATACGATGCGAAGCCCAGCTCGATCAAGAAGAGAACAGACGCAGCAAGGAAATTGTTGGCAGAGATTAACGGTATGAAATTGAACGAGAAGAGCATGTTGCCGCGAGAGCGAAAGGCTGTTGCTCAAGTTAAGCATTACTTGCAAAGCAATTTCGGCTCACCATACGATGAGAACTATTACGCCGGTGACTGGATGATGGGGCCGAACTACTTCTGCTGGCAGCCAATTTGCTCTGTGGGAAGTGATATCAAGGTCCACTTCAACACGAAGTCGTACGGGTTCCAGCCGAAGAGTGTCGATGACGTCGAATTTGTCATTGAATCAATCAAAAAGCACGGGAAATCAGTCTTGCAATATGTTGAAAACATGAAATACGGCGTGAAAGCGGGCATGCTTCGATCTGTGGAAGACTGTAAATCCGGGCTGAATTCTATCTCAAGCAAGTTTCCTGAAATCTCTCGAAAGAGCGAGACGGGTATGTGTATATCCATGCTATGTAGCAGCTATTGTAGCTGGTATAAGCGATATTCCTATGTTTTCCTGCCTCATTAAGTCCTTACAAGAGAAATTGCATCCTTAGTGTGCATTCTACTCTATGTTGACATTTGCTTACAATGTGTTTTAGGTGTGGAATAGTGCTTAAACATGCAGACTCATAGCACAAGGGTTCTCAGTTCGATTCCTCTATGCGTCACAATGATACCGCCATTGGCGAGGAAGGCAACGGGAAACCACTTCATAAAATCCACTTCCCTAGAAACAGCTCAGAGCCCTGTCTCTTTTTTCTATTTTTTTTTAGTGGGTTATGTTGAGGAAAGGCCATGGTGGCCTATACAAAGCCCCAAAATAGGAAGAAAGAAGAAAGCGAGCAGCTAAGAGGATAGAGAGATGAGATCAAGTTTATTTCTGTTATTTATGTTACTCTGGTTTCTGCTACGCTTGAAATCGATTATGCAATGCTGTGTTTTTGGTAGCGTCACTTTACAGTGTCAGGTACCCGGTCATTAGACTCTATTGACTTCACATTATCACGTTGCCTGTTGTTTTATTCACATATGACGTTGCTGCTTGTGATAAATCATTTTGAGACATTCATCGTTGTGAACCCAAAGTTCTTTTGAATAGAGTAAGCTAACGACAGTGAAAGCAAAAGGATAAGAGAAGTGGTAGATCAGATGAAGTTTATTGCTCTTATATTTGAAAGGTGGCAACTTATAGGATTCAGGAAAGCAAGAAGAATGCAGGAAGCTCCATTAATTGCCTTTTTTGCAGACACTTTCACGGGGATTGCTCTAAGCAGATCAGGGATATCATTCCTGTTCATCTGAGGCGTTTCAGAACCACCAGAAGCTCAACTTACGGACACCTTTTCCAGGTCTCACTGTATAATCCACGAACTCTATCCCACAAATCATCATTCATCCCAAGAACATGCAATTTATGGAACGTCTTGCCCTCTTCTTGCTTTCCTGGATCTTACAATGTGCCATCTTTCGAATCTAAGAGCAATAAACTTGATCTGATCTTCACTGTACCCTTGAATGTATCTGTAATAGATGAAAATATCTCTAACTAAACGACGATGGGAAAGAGGTTGGAGCGATTTGATGAGGTTAGGATTGTTGATGAGACGAATGGCTTTGGACTGGACTTTGTCGAGAAGACAGAGAGTAGATTTTGGAGCACCACCCCAGACGTTGGAGCAGTACTCTAAAGAAGCACGGATTTGGGACTTGTATATAAATAGAAGGTGAGAAGATGAGAAAAACCCACGGGCTCTGGCGAGGAAACCGAGCTTTTGAGATGCATGTTCAGCAAGGGAATGGATGTGAGTTTTCCAAGTGAGATTAAATGAAAGAGAAAGACCAAATTATGTGAGAGAAGCTGAAGTGTCCAGTTCATCACCATTCATGAAGACAGCTGGACAGTCTTGGTTGTCTTTGCGTGAAATGGCAGCCCGTTTCGTCTTGCTTTGGTTGAACGAAACTAGGTTGCCTTTACCCCACTTCTCAATATCCGTCCGATCATTGGAGAGAAGAAAGACTGAGATGTTTCTATGGAGTAGGATATCACAAGCGGTATGGTCGTGGATATGGCGAAGTATCATCAGCAAAGGAGTGAATGAATGTACAATTTAGGATTTAACCTTTGTCATTCGATTTATTTTTGGAAGATGAAGTGTTTCAGGAAGCCAATTGATCAATCATTGGATCCTAAGCGAGAAAGCAAATTTAGGAGATTTTACCTCCTATTTACAAAAGGCTTGCAGGGGCCGCGACCAGGTTTTCATTTTGGTGGTGCCAAGTTCGCGTAGTAAAGAAACATCTTGCGCTGTGAGTAGTGAAAGCAATTAGGGTCTGGGGCGCTGCAAGCCCCATTGTGGGCGAAGCCGAGGAGAATTTTCGACTTGTTAGTAGTCAAGCAGTTTAAGTGGTGCTTTCAAACCTTTCTATTTTTTTGTTATTTTAGTGAGTTATGTTGAGGAAAGGCCATAGTGGCCTATACAAAGCCCCAACATATGAGGAAAGAAAAAGGCGAAAAGCTAAGAGGAGAGAGAGACCAGATCAAGTTTATTGAATACAGCTGTGAAAATCAGAACCAGCTGCATTCCACATTAATATCTACTTCCTTCTCAGTGAAATTTCAGAAGCTTTTGCATCACGTTTGACTGTATAACTTCCAGTTTCAGAAATCACTTCTTTGAAAATCATTGGGGTTGCAAAGGCCATCCCGGCCACCCCTGTGTCGCGGCCCCTGACTCTTGACCCCATTTTGCTTTGTTGGTTGACGCCCACACTTTTTTACAATGATCTTGCTTCAGCTACATGCCGTAGCGAATCGAGTCTGCCAAGCTGTGAATTTCAAGATGGCAGAGCTCTCTCTTATAAAACCATAGCATATTGGAAAACTCACATCCATTCCCTTGCTAAGCATGCATCTCAAAAGCTCGGTTTCCTCGCCAGAGCCCGTGGGTTTTTCTCATCTTCTCACCTTCTATCTATATACAAGTCCCAAATCCGTGCTTCTTTAGAGTACTGCTCCCAAGTCTGGGGTGGTGCTCCAAAATCTACTCTCTGTCTTCTCGACAAAGTCCAGTCCAAAGCCATTCGTCTCATCAATAATCCTAACCTCACCAAATCGCTCCAACCTCTTTCCCATCGTCGTTTAGTTGCAGATCTTTCCATCTTTTACAGATACTTTAACGGACATTGTTCTCAGGAGATCAGGGATAGTATTCCAGTTCCTCTGAGGCGTGTCAGGACCACCAGAAGCTCAACTCATTCACACCCTTTCCAAGTTTCACTGCCTAATCCACGAACTCTATCTCACAAATCATCATTCCTCCCAAGAACATGCAATTTATGGAACGTCTTGCCTTCTTCTTGCTTTCCTGAGTCCTACAACTTGCCATCTTTCAAATCTAATGTAAATAAACTTGATCTTATCTCTCTATCCTCTTAGCTGCTCGCTTTCTTCTTTCTTCCTTTGTTGGGGCTTTGTATAGGTCATCATGGCCTTTCCTCAACATAACCCACTAAAAAAAAAAAATATAGCGATTCCAATAGGTAACAAATCTCGCCTACTACACTTGTCCAAGATGAACTACTCGTTGAACCATTAAATCATATCTTTTATGTTTAGCTCCGTCAAGGCTAATCAAAAGAGTGTGTGAGCAAACAGTATCCCTTGTTTGACTTTCATTTATCCAAGCCATCCTGGCACACCATCTCAAGTGAAATTTAATTACCGTAATTTTCAAATCCAGAAAGTTTTGCAGTAAAACGAGGTTATTATTACCAGATGGGGACTTTTGATGCGGAAGATAATGTTTAGGTTGCAGGGTGGATCAATTGTAAGATTCTTGCCTATTTATGCTATAACCACTGACTCGAATCCAGCTATAGAAAAATTATTTGAAAATGACTCTCAGAATCGTAATGAATACTTCCTTTTTCAGCAATATTTGAGGAGTCGTTCATAAAATCTGGAATCAAACATAAAGACTATCTGAATAAACTTGTTAGCTCTGTTTTGTCGTCATGGAAAACGAAGCACAAGAAAACTGTTCAACAATCTATCGACGATGCACTATTGAATAACTTTGGAAAGCCTTTGAAAATGTTTCTTGATTATGTGAAGCATAACCATAGTAGATATTGCGTACCGGACAGCATTCTCAGTGGTCTAGGGACTCTCCCAGTGGACTACGTATGGGTAGATCAAAGGGAGGATAGATCGCAACCAACCACGAAAAAGCTACCTACTGGCGAACAGCTAAGTGGCAAAAAGGCATATGAAATGATACTGCCTTATTTTACTACCAATTCAATGACACCCGATGAGATATTCAACTTGGGCAAGAGCATGTTGGATTATTTATACCCGCAAGCATTAGAGATAGCTAAGAAGCACACGAAGGAGAGTGAGGATGGAAAAGCAGCCTCGCGTTTCAAGGCCGAAGTAATCGATAGTCCAATAAGCTATTTCAACTCCACTCCTGTCCCGGATAACGAGTCGAATGCTGACGCCTTTTTGAAATGCAGAAGCATGGAGAGTGCAAGGTTGTACTGCCCGGTTCGCTACCAGTCCATGCTGAACTGGTTTGATTACGTGGAAACTGTACTTTCTACCCTGCACCCGAAGATTCGAGGCTTTTTCTACGAGACTGGAAACCGCACATCAACGCCGAATTGCCCAGTGAAGGTGGTCGCGAAATTCAACCCTTCGTCTGGCTCGCAGAGTTATAGCAGTGCTGGCAGCGGCTGTTCCAGGCCATGTTACTACTACCTCCCTTTCTATCTGACACCACATGGACCTCGTTATAATGCAATTTCAGTTGCTGCACACGAAGCTAGGCCTGGGCACCACACGCAGGTATGTGCCATATCTATGCATTTAGTGACCAAATGATGCTCAAACGCGCATTCCACTGAACGAAATTTATTGAGCGCATCATACGTTGTCTTTTCTGTCAATAGATTTCTCATAATTTTGTGATAACCACTTTATATCTAACTGCACTTTTCATCCATCGCGATACGGGCTTTCCGTGACCTTCCTTTGCACCTTGTCTCTTCTTGCATTCCTTTTATAATCCAGCACGGTGCAAGGTTCAATTGTGACTCAAAACCTGCCAAAACGTTATCTGAGCTGACAGCCCATCTTCTAATGAATTAGTGACAACTCAGAACACCCTGTTCTTCCTATTCTCTAGCTTCCTTTTCCTGATTTCTCTCTCCTCTTAGCATTTCGATTTTTTCTTTCTTCCTTTTTTGAGGCACTGGATAGGCCACCATGGCCTTTCCCCAACATAACTCACTAAAAAAAGAATTTCTCTAGCTGCTCTATGAAAGGGGTCTACTTTCTACATACGTTTTGACAGTATGCATTCAGTGTGTCCCATAATTCTGACTGCTTGTATTTCTAAGGGTGGCTACCCCTCCTGTCAAAATTTCCTCCTATTACACCAGCTTGGCGCTGGCAACTGGGACCCTATCACCCTCAGAAGTACGATGAACTTAATTATTTATCATATTTTCTAGGGGGAAAAGGGATTTATCTTATAAAAACTGTTTCATCACTTAGGTTGGCCATCGTTTTTGAATCTGATCGTTGAATAACGTCTAGCGTAGCAGTGCTGTGGAAATGTTCAAGTGTACAATACGGCAAATTCTTTCCATTAATTTTCTTCGACTTTTTCATCCGTTAAGATGCAATGGCTTTCTTTAAAATTGCAACATAATACATAGTTAGCAAGCATGGCTATCTTTTCCGTACTCTTGTTGCAAAAAGAAACTAATGCAAGGATTACATCGGTAGCTTTCACAATGTTTTTTCTCTGTTTGCGGTTGTATGTCATCCTATTGAGTCAGTGCCCATTGTAACAATACCTCTCTAAAGACATTTTGTATCAAAAAGTGTTGAAGGCTTAATTTTTGAATTGATAGGCCAACGCTTGAAATTCCGCCTAAATTGAAGTTTATAATTTCAATAAGAAGGTATTAAAGGTTCACAGCATTGACTCAACAGCAAAAATTCTACTTTCAACGAAATTATATAGAAGTTATGGCAACCTATGTATTGTTAAGAAGATCAGAGGAAATTTAGAGTCAATAGAAGTTCTAATTGCACCCTATTTACATAGGAAGCAATTTAAGAAAAGTTCTTCAAAAATTTTTCTAGAATGCTCAAATTTTCCTGTGTAGAATACTCATTGGGTATCACATGGGTAAACAGCGCGAGAAACACTGAGGTATATCAGAGGATAAAAAATCTGATTGGCAAATTCGAAGGCCTGATGAACACCGCCAAGAGGCGAAAACTACGGTGATCCTTAGACACACGCAAACAGAGGGCACGTTGGCGTACATTAATGTACATAGAAGATCTGAGGGGGACAGAGGAAGGGGACAACACAACACAAGGGGGACAACACAAGGAAACGTGGCTTACGGGTATCAAGAAGTGGATTGGCCTGAAGCTAGCAGAGGCTATGGGTGAAGTGAAGGACAGAGAAGGGGGAAAGAGGGAATCAAGGCCCTTGAACGTCCCCGCGATTAACGAGATGCCCTGACCCTGACCTGAGAAATCTTCTATATGCGATGTTTTACTAAGCTACGTCTCTCCCAACGTCACCCTTCAACACGATTCATAATTAAACCTAGATTGAAATTCATAATTTTAATGAGAAAATATTCAAAGGTTCACGACATTAACTCAATTAATAGATTCACAGTGTCATAAAATCTACCTTATGAATCATGATTATATAAATATCACCAAGTGTCTTCACATTGAGATGAAAAACCAAGGTACTGCTTTATAGGCATAGATTCACAGTGCCATTAAATATATCTCATTCATTGCAGGCATGGACTAGGGAGTCGCTCTTGAACTGAAGTTTCTCAGTGCATCTACCAAGAATTGATTTTAGATATGATTTAGCTTATATAGTTTGCCATTTGCAAAATTCTTCATGTTATTTTCTCCAACATGCAGGTGCAAGGATTCGACGAGCACTTCTCAAAGACTGGATCAAAAGACATCGTCGATTGGTTGAATTCGGAGACGTATTACACCGCATTTACAGAGGGATGGGCTCTCTATGCGGAAAACCCTTTGCTGGCTCAGGGCACAGATATTTACAAGATACACCCACTGCAGAAGTATGGTATGCTTAAGTGGCAAATATGGCGGGCCTTAAGACTCATGATAGACACTGGATTTCACTATAAAGGTAAGTGAATTTACATTCTGCAAGCCACCAGTCCTAACTGAAATATTTCGCTTATATTCTCTGAAATCAATTTTTAACTTCAATTGATATCTGCTGCAAGGTTTTGTATACTTTTCGAGATTTCAAGATGGAAAATGTAACTTCTCAATCGCTTTCCTCACCTCCATTTCTCTCCTCTTTCCTTCTATTTTTGATTTCTCCCTCTTTATCTGTCCCCCTTTACTTATGCCCCCTCCCTCTACTCATATCTTCTTCTATTACTCTCCCCTTCACTATTTAAGTCCCTTGCAACAATTCAAATATCCTCTCCCTTTTGAAATCCCTTTCCCTCCTTCACTTTACTTGTCTCCTCTCCCTGTTTTCACTCATCTCCCTCTCTTCATACCCTTCCTCCTTTTCTTTCTCTCCCCTCCTCTCTGTTTCCCTACTTCATCCTTTCTTTCAACCCAGAATAGCACTTGTTTAGCATGCACTTGCTTATTCACCCGTCAATTTACATTATACTGTTAAATAGCCGTAAATGCATTGGCACCCTTATATTGATTTTTTCACTGCGCTTTCTATTCAAATAAATTGTCCTTGGAAGCGCTGTGCCATGCTTTTGAGACAATGCGCGGATGGAATTGATTGAATCTTAAAAGGGATCATATGAAACAAATAAATGGGTTAGGAATCTTTAAGAATGAATTACAAAGCGCATGAAGTTGACGCCGAATTCGCATCACTAGATCAAGTACTGATAAAACATTTAAACTGCAGTCCAAAGAGATTTGTAGTTGATCCTATGGCAAATTCAGTTGATACTTTGAAACTCTTGCGTAAAAGAGAAGAATTCTTTCATAGCTTTAACAAGAATGAAAAGCAAGCAAGAAATTTCCTTGTGAGTTGAAAAAGGCCCGTCGAGTCAGTCACTGATTTGGCATAATGGTACTGTATCGTATCAAAGCTAGCGTAGATCGACATGTTTCATCATGTGATCGGATATTGAAGTAAGCTTTATTGAGGATCAGGTGCTTTCTCCTTTTAAGATCTTCTCAATGTCACGGAGATCTTAAACGCATTAATCACCTTACAACCTTGAACTCAAAAAGCGAAGCTCATGCAAATGAATCATTAAGTACATTGTACATCACACTCCTGCGAGAAAGGAAATTCTTGACAGATACTCGTTAGCTATGGTGTAGTGGTTAAGCATGCAGAGTCGTAATACAGGGGTTGTTAATCAAAACCCTGTATGCTAATCTTTTCGTCGTTTAGTTGCAGATCATTCCACTTTTACAGGTACTTTCACGGACATTATGCTCAGGAGATCAGGGATATTATTCCTGCTCCTCTGAGAAGTGTCAGGACCATCAGAAGCTCAACCCATTCACACCGTTTCCAAATTTCCCTCCATAATCCACGAACTCTATTGCATAAATCATCATTTACCCCAAGAACGTGCAAGTTATGGAAAGTCTTGATATCTTCTTGCTTTCCTAAATCTTACAACTTGCCATCGTTCAAATCTAAGATCAATAAACTTGATTTGAACTCTCTCTCTCTCAACTCTTAGCCTTTCACTTTCTTCTTTCTTCCTCTGTTGGGGCTTTTTATAGGCCACCATGGCCTTTCCTCAACACATCTCACTAAAAAACCATTAGATGGACTAACAGTGAAAAGACAACGGGATGCAACTTCATAATAATCCATTTCCCTCAAAGTCCAAAACCTTCTTCTGGTTTCTGCTCAGCTAGTAATCGAATATGCCATGCAGCTTTTTTCGCACCGTACAGAAACACGCAATTTGAGTATCACTCTAGGGAAACCTTGTTTCGAGTAACGGAATGAGATCAAATTTCATCATTTTAAGTTTTCATTATATTCCAGTTGATACCGTATTTTCTTGAGTAGAAGCCGCAGCTTCTATTATTTTCAGTAAGGAACAAATGTGGCTTGTAATCAAAAGGGGCTTGCATCCAAGGGCGGCTTTTATTGGTTGGTTGCAACTCTGAGGAGGATCAAGTATAAATCCTGATGATGTAAGGAGAGAAATACGCGACTTCTGTCATTCTCAGTAGGGAAAAATCGGCTTCTATTCGAGGGCAGGTTGTATTCAAGGGCAGATTCTATTTAAGAAAATACGGTATACAGTAAACACCCGCAACTAAGAACCTGCATTTTTAGGAGTTAGCCTAAACAGGTTCTTAAATGAATGGTTGTTAACAGAATTTTAGGCCATTTAAGTTCATAACATGGGTTCTTAATCCTGGACAAAAAACAATTAAAACACAGCTGCAAACAAGTTGGCAATTAGTTTGTATTTTTTCTAGCCCCACCCCCAAATGCCACCTCCCCCAAAACATTTAAGAATATGTCAAGTTATGTATTTACATCAATTATATCTTCAAAGCCAACTCAGTGTTAAAATGCATTGTCTTCAAGATATTTTCATATTACCGTTATTATATTACTAGCTTTAATGCAAATGGTGTGCTGCTTTGCTTTAAAAAACATTTTACGGCAGTGGCAATATGTTGCCCTCTTCAAATCTGATTCTTGCAACGCAGCTGCAATCTACTAGTTTGATTTTAGAAAATAAGAACCTGTTTTAAATTTCTTAGGCTATATGTATAATTGAGAAATTTTCAGCTAATAGGTTCTTAATTTTTAGGTTCTTAGTTAGGGGTTTTTACCGTATGGCTCGGTATGGCTCGCTTCAATTTTGCCCAATTAGACGTGAATTCACAGTGCAACGTTAGTTTGATGTGCTTCGGATTATGGGTTTAATCCGAAGGTATTGCACCTTGGGAGTTGCAAATCGGACCGGTAGCCAATAGAGCTTTCGATTAGGATTGTCAACTCGACACGGACCCCCCTCCACTCAGGTTTTGATTAGCACCGTTTGATTAATCTTGAACATTCTGATGACTTGTCTGGGCGAATTCTTTTTAGTGAGTTATGTTGGGGAAAGGCCATGGTGGCCTATACAATGCCTCAACAAAGGAAGGAAGAAGAAAGCGAAAGGCTAAGAGGAGAGGGAGATCAGATCAAGTTCATTGATATTAGATTTGAAAGATGGGAAGTTGTAGGACTCAGGAAAGCAAGAAGAAGGCAAGAAGTTCCATAAATTGCATGTTCTAGGGATGAATGATGATTTGCGCGATAGAGTTTTTGGATCAGGCAGTGAAACTTGGAAAAGGTGTGAATGAGTTGAGCTTCTGTTGATTCTGACACGCCTCAGAGGGACTGGAATAATCTCCCTGGTATCCTGAGAACAATGCCCCTGAAAGTATCTGTAAAAGATGGAAGGATGTTTCTCCAAGGGACGACGAAAAAGAGGTTTTTGAGACATCTTGTCAGGTTCGGATTGTTGATAAGAAGCGTAATGAGGGTTTGATGCTCCAGCTCAAAGAGAAGTCTCTCCTGGTCAAATGCAAGTGAAAAATGAATAGACTTCCTTGCTGTTCTGCATTTAACGAAAATAGACCACTCCAATCAATCGAGCTTTCATTCAACTAGCTTTGATTCAAATGTGATAACGATTGATTAGATTAGATTCGATTAGATTCGATTCGATGTGATTTGGTTTAATCTAATTTGGTTCTTTTCGATTCGATTATTTCTGTTCGATTTAACACAATTTAGCTTGATCGATGAAGCAAAGCCCTACTACATGTCATGCATTCGACAAACCCTGCCGTAATACTTGAACCAAATAATGAAACTGTATGGAAACATGGAAGGCAAGCTAAATTAACGCTAACTGCAAAATGGTCTCAAATGTGCAGATATCTTTGTTACTTCGACAGGAATGAAGCGACCAGAAGCAGCAAAGCTGTTTGCTGATTATGCATGGGATACGACCGAAAAAGCAATCAAAGATCTCACAAGATACCAGAGTGATCCGGGCCAAGCAACGGCTTACATGATAGGTCAACTTGCTATATGGAAATTAAGAAACTACACAAAAAGTGCGTTGGAAAAAGCGAAGATTCCGTTTGACGAGAAAGAATTCCATTTCCATGTACTGTCGCAAGGTTAGATTGAATCATCCCTAAATCTTGTTTACATATGTGTCACAATAGCTCAGTAGATTGGTCATTGATTTCATGGGTAGTCTTTGGTTCGAAGTCCACCCATAGCTTAAAATTGACGTGAAGTAAGACAAATACTGCCGATACAGTGTAGGTTATGCATACAGCTTTCCCATTTTTAGGTTTTCATGACTTTTACCGTTTGTGCTTTTTTACTAGGGATTGGTTGGATTTTATTAACCATTTGTTGTAATTTAAATTATATTTTGTTCAATTCTACTTTTACATGCGCATTTATTTTACTCAAGCAAGCCAATTCTAAGCTGCATGATTATAGAGAGGTTTAAATTTGTATGTTTAGTGTATTCATAAGTAAGAAGTTCAAAAAAAATTATCATGAAATGTATGAGCTTCTTGGAAATGCTTAAAGACTTCGGCCGAAAAAGCAAGCACTACTCAGTCAAGAAGATAATGGCGATTGCAATAAGGACTTCTTACTCCATTTTCTGCCAAAGAAATAAGGACTGGGATGATCCCGAACTTATGACATATCCATTTTTTGCTAATAGCTTTTTCTTCCTTTGTATTTCTTGTCTGTTGTCGTTCAAGTGGCCGATTGTAAACTACATCTTTTGGGGAGGTTTGCAATTGTATACTGTATTAGTAAAAATCCCAAGAAATAAAGTTCGAAAAAAATGTTATCATAATCCTTAGTCAGGGGAAAGAAAATGCTACACGGATGAAGTTATTGTTCTCCGTAGCTTCTGTGATGTAAAGAGTAAGTTGAAAGGGAACCATATGTCGCATTCATGTTGGACATTGTGTCCTAAATCTGTTTGAAAATTAACATAAATTGATACACAGGTTTGGAATGCATGCATGATCATACATGACATCATAGGTAGCTCAAATTTTCCCCAGCGACTGATGAAGCTTGTGAATAAACTGGCTCCAATGTGAGAGCTGCCTTTCTTTTAGGTCATGGTTTGTTATAGACCTTCACCGGCGTACTTATTGATGGAAAACTCAATTTCTCGATTTCTCGTAGGTTCCTCTCCACTTGACTACCTTGATTCATACATAAAAGAATTTGTCGCTTGCAAGATAAACCCGAAGGGTGATGGATGCAAGGAAATCCTAGAGTCGAAGAGAAACATCAATAAATCAGCTGGCAAAAGCTCCAAAAATGTGATTGATTTTCCAATCGAAGAAAAGCCATTCTTTGATAAATATGAATAGTTTTTTTTTTACAGTATTTACTTAGTCAATATTCAACTTTGTTTCTGATTTCAATTTGACCAAAGAGTTATCGTTTTGTGTAAGACTTTGCCAGGGCTATTGCATAACATATGCCCTGTTTTATCGATAGACAAATCAGTCCCTTTAATAATACAGCATGTATCTAAAACCCCGAAATCATTTCATTGAACATTGGACGAGTGCGTTTATCTAAAGGTGCTTAAATCTTTCAGATGCTGAATTCTCAGAACAAAATTCGTTTTGCACAAAAATGTCTGCTATTGTTAAAACGCCATTTCAAGCATCCGAAATTAGGATGGGTCCACAATATTGAAAGTATATTAAGTCATGAATGGTAAGGTATTGTTAAAACAGTGGAAATAAGTTTATTTCTTTTGGTGTCCAGAAATGTAGGGAGGAAATTTATTTCTGTCATAAATAAGCCATGCTATTGATTCGTACAAAGATATTTTTATCACCAATTTGTATTCACTGATATGAAATTACAAGAAAGCATATTCATGCTGCAGTTCTCTAATCAATGATTTCCCTTTTCTTCAACTGATTTCCATGTTGATTTGAAAGCATTGTAGAGGAAGCGGTATTCAATCAAACAAACCTTTACTGTACTTCAAGCAGTAGGAATGAATTACTGAGACAGCTTGTTGCCATGGTAGGAAAGACAAAATTGCAATATGTCCCATGGATCGAATACAAGCTTCTATCGCAAATTTGGTTACAAGTATTACAAGCTACACAAGGGGAAGTTTTAAATCGGGGTCGAAAAACTAGATTACTGCTACTGCTTACGAATTTCCAAGTAAAGGAAAAATCTCAGTACAAAGCCTCCATCCTTGAATGACTACCATAACGTAGAAATCTTGACCGATGGTAATTTTGTGGTATCCATAAATAAGTTTAACGTTAAAAATTGCAAAATGAAAGCAATCAATGGCCAAATAGATTTGATTATTCATAAGAGAATAGCACACAAACGATTACTGATGCTATTTATCTTGGACTTGTCAGTATAAAAAAAGGCTGTACTACGTGAAATAGAATTGATCAAAGACAAGACCTATTTACGACTGGAAAGATGTCAGAGTAGCAGAAATTCATCTATTTGAATTTAATCAAGCTCTATGCTTGAAAAAATCTTACATTTTATCATTATATTATTATTTTTGTTATTATTATTATCAAAACCCCCCACTCTTTTGATTTAATATCCATCTTGCATTTATTATGGTATTTTATTCTTGTTTTAGTTTATATTGCAAACCCTAATCCAGGCAAGCCAACTTCAAACTACCTATATAATAGAGAGGTTTGTAATTGTAGTTCACATTGAATTTGAACGAAAGGTTTCCATCTTTAATACAGGATTTTTCTACAGTCATATCATATTTACGCATGCTACATATATATCCTGTTATCACAGAAGTATATGCTGTGAAATAAATGAGAAAAAAGCAGAGGAATATTACTTGTAAGATTAAAGTAAATGTTAATGAGTCTGATTTCATATTCTTTGGAAAGATTTTCATTAAACTTCTTTCCTTATATTTATAGGAAGCTCGGTTAAATGATGGTGCCGTGGTAGTACGTGGATTTTCTAAAATTTCAGTAGCACTTCTTTCAACGCCATTCGTGCATCCTTCTCTGTCTTATAGGTATTCTGCCTAAAATTTTTGCAAACGGAAGACTCTTTGTCCCTTTTTCTTATACTGCATGGCTCTTGTTTGGATGACCAGGGCTTGGCGTGGGAATGACGACGATTATAGAAAATTGCTGTGTTTAAGGTTGATAAGGTATACAGCACTAAGATGACTAATGGCTTTCATTATTAGTACAATGTAGAACCTAAATTTACAATAAGACTCTCTCTCACTTAAGATGAGTGGAGTTAGGGATTAGTCCAGAGGTGGCCAATTAATGTTTACCAGGGGGGGGGGGGGGGGGCACATGAGAAACCTGAAATATTTCAGAGGGCCACCATTATTCATCCATTGGGAAATGCTCTAAATTGAATATTTTGAATAGCCGGTGCTGGAGTTGTGGCGATTTTGAAATGATGTAACGTACTGACAGCCCAATCTCTGAAAGTGTGAAGTTTGAACAAATCCTTGTTGGGTTTTTAGTTTTGCAAGCAATGCATCAGACTCCCTTGCACTCCTTTCGTCAGGAATATTTATGTATTCCTTTTTAGACATGGTCGCGTATGCGCTTGGGTTCATGCATAAGATACGTAACGCAACGCTACAAAATAAAATTTCAAAATAAAATAAAAAAAAAAAACGTTTGTTTGATTTATGTTGCTTATGACTGGCCTCACTTGAGCCAGGCAAGGAGGTACGAAGGGGTGTATGTGTCCCGCGGACCATAGTTAGCCCAGGTCACTCATAACACAGCACAAACATGAAATTAAACAAAAAGTTGATTTAAAGTTGGTGACTACCATAGGGAACATACTAATTAAGGTCAACTATCTGAAGTTAAAAATACGTTAAAATAAGTCTATATTTGAAGGTAAATGAAGCCTAATATTGCAACGAATATTTTGCAAAGCCTGCAGATCATTCACTCAACTCATTCACACCCTTTCCAAGTTTCACTACCTAATCCACGAAATCTGTCCCACAAATCATCATTCATCCCTAGAACATGCAACTTATAGAACGTCTGATCTTCCTCTTGCTTTCCTGATTCTTGCAACTTGCCATCTTTCAAATTCAAGATCAATAAACTCGATCTGATCTCTCCCTTCTCTTAGCCTTTCACTTTCCTCTTTCTTCCTTTGTTGAGGCATTGTATAGGCCATCATGGCCTTTCCCCAACATAACTCTCTAAAAAAAGGTATTTCTTTCTTTTTCAATTTTTCATTCGTCTTTTAAAGACTTCTAAGTCCCAAGGTGTACTGATTTGGGTGTTTAAGGTCAAATGAAGATGATACCTTTGAAGGAAAAGAAAACAGATTAAGGTGTCAACGAAAGAAATCAAAAGAAGGTATGGGACATTAGATAGCTTGCTGAGAATCATAAAAATAAGAAAATTTAAATGGTATGGACATATGATAATGGGAAAAGCGATAATGAAGAACATCATAATGCCAGGAAAAGTCGAGGAAGAGAGAAGCAGAGGAAGGCAAAAATGATTATATGAAGATGATATCAAAGACTCGACCAAAGAAACCACGAAAACAGGAGCGAGGAACACTGAAACATATTGAGAGGAGGGGGGGGGGGGGGCTGCACTGAAATGGGTGTACCAACGGCCTGCCAAGATAAGTTTAAGAAGATGATGAAGTCTCAAGACTCTTTTACTTATTTAGATAATTTGGTCTGCCAAGCCTACTTCATATGTATTGGATGGTTTCGATGCCATGAGCGGTTGTATTTGCCCTTAGCACCAGAAGACCATCGTGGTTTTTGAAGCAACAGATATTGGTTTTTTTGATGAAAAAAAAGATGCCTTCAATTTTGTCTGGTTTCACATAATTCTATCATAAGTAACCGTAGTTTTCTTCGGTGAACTGAAACCGAGGTGCAAGGAGAACGCCGGCACAAAACCGCAAAGAAATCGTCTTGCTTTCCATCGGATATTTTAGTTTATCATACTTAGCTGACATTAGTTGACAAATGTTACGCGAATCTCAAAATTATGATTTTCTGTTGACCCTTGCTTTGACTCCGATTGACGCGACGGGCCCTTAGTCCCTAAGATAGGATTGACAAGGTATGTTGATGCAACACCATTGCTTCCCAGCAGTAAATGTTTGGCTGTAACTCTTACCGGAATAGGTTATTCTCAAAAGCCTTCTTCCCATGCAAGAAGAACTTGAACGACACGGTAGCGCAATAATATGTCAAGGATTCGACGAGGAAATTATGTTCGAATTAATATTTAGGATATGTATGAGAATTCACTGGAATAAAAAAAGCGACCAAGGAGACATTTGCCTTGAAATATTCCTATTGTAAAATGAATGAGAGAGATGACGCATTTAAAATGCGCAGTTGCATAAACAAAGTTCAAGGAGCTGACTAATGCTATTAATAAACTTCTTCTTCTTCAACTGGCTTTCTTCGCACACAGGTGCGGACTAGTTTCTTCCAACGTGTTATGTCCTGGGCGTCCACACGGGTTTTCACATGGAATTTCGGGTCTTTCTTATATGACAAATGCCAAGTATGATTGCACAAAATTAAAGAAATTTCCTATCTGCTTCTAATTGTTGGGTGAAGGAAAATGGGAAGAATTTTTCCTTGCAATTTCTTTCTTTTCAAATAACAAAGCTAATCCTAGCAATCGCAACAGTGCGTTTTTCTTACAAAAGGTTTTCCTTTTGTATAAGATATATTTACTTCTAGGGTGCCTTTCTTACTTCTGAAAGCAAATTCAGTTCTCCTCATATAATATAATCAATTTATTTCTTTGATTTAATTCCATTCGATTTATTGCTTTCAATCAGCTTCAATTTATTGAACAGATGAATCCAGTTTGTAAAACACAACTTCCAAGCAGATCACCTTTATTCCTCCCAAGAAAGCAAACGCCTTTTGCTTCCATTCGTTGATATTTAGTTTTGAAAGCCTTTGGAATTGTCCAGGTCAAAACTAAGCAGTCAGTGAATTACTTTAGAAAGCTGTAAATTTCTTTCATCTGCCCCACGATAATGGACAGGATTAATTTTAAACACAACTTTATTAGAGAATTATAAATATTTTTTTGCAATTAAAAGATTATTTGTTTTTATAATTGGTGGCTAATTTTTTCGATTTAGTGCATCAGCTGTCAAGCATGTGACTTATAGAAATAATTTAATCATCAAGTTGACTTTGTTGACTTTTATCAATACATCTTTATTGGTCTTTAATTGATTTGCCACTTGGAAGTTGAGTTTAATGTTGGAATAATAATTTCTTTGACTGAAAGAGGTCAACCAACGATGATTTGGAGGAGAAAAAACAGCTAAAAGTTGGAGGCAACAAGGGCCTCTTCAAAGTAAAAACCGTTCTAGATGGGGCTCAACTGATACGGTTTATTAGCAATGTCACACTCAAATGAGATGGGTGACCAGCTGTTCGCGCTGGCTATCATTAGCATGACGGTCGAAAGTGAAACACGCTAGCAAAGCCATGTTGCATACGTAATGCCGATGACTTGGCATTCAAAACTATCCAATGAGGGGGGATTTATTGGTCAAGTAGAGGAGTTCCCTTCGCACATGATTACAATACCTTTCACCTATATGAGAAGTTGTGTTCTAGAAAAAGTAATCGCAAGCGAAGCAGTGCGTTCTACATGCTTGGATGTTACTCAGCTCTGCCTTTGAGGAGAAGGGTGCTAAATTTTTTTGGGGATTCTCTTGGAATTTTATTCAACGGCTGTGCATTGCAAATTTTAAGAGCCATAGACTATTTTTGGTATAGCAGAATGGTTTAGTAACTGCGTTGCATACTCCATTTCGAGCGTAGGAGAAACCAGGGACAGGTCTCTGAGTATTTCTAGGGAAATGGATTTTAGGGTTGCTCTCCTTTGCCCTCTCATCAATGGCGTTTTTTTTTAAACATTGAGGAATCGAACTGACAAGCTCTGTTGTATGAGTCCGCACGCTTAGCCATTATACGACGGGACCACGGCAACACGGGACCACGGGACCACGGGACCACGGCACCACGGCACCACGGCACCACGGCACCACGGCACCACGGCACAACGGCACCACGGCACCACGGTACCACGGCACCACGGCACCACGGCACCACGGCACCACGGCACCGCGGCACCACGGCAATAGCTTACTAGGTAGCTTATAATCTGTCCTTCAATCTTCACATGCTTCTGTATCCTTCTACATGTCCTCAAAACTTGAAATATTTGAGGCAAAGAAGATTATCAAGTATCATTGTTGACCTCGTCTCCTACGCTCTTAAAATGTTACCACACCAAGGCATCAAGAGGCTTAAATTCATAAATCATTGACGGTGAAGAAGGGAGAGAATATCAGCCATGGATCATGTCATTTGTAATAACTATGTTCGTGATTAATAATACTACCTTATGATAACTGAGCTGTCATCTTGGATATTACTTCATTCACCTAGACAAGCAATATTAACTTCTAGCAACATAATATCAATTAAGTTAATAGGAAAATTCCCGTAAATTCATTCTATTTTTAGATTCCAAGTTTTGTTCTCATCAAAGCCGTTTCGGAATTCATACAGATAACATAATTGCTACTTCTAGTGTAATTAAAATTATTGTCATCAACATTATTACACTTCTTATAATCTTGATCTGATCTCTCTCTCCTCTTAGCCATTCGCTTTCTTCTTTCTTCCTTTGTTGGGGCTTTGTATAGGCCACCATGGCCTTTCCTCCACATAACCCAATAAGAAAAATAAAAAGATGCTGTAACATTATGATGCTCCTTCTATATTTAATTCATCACTTCTGTACTGTAATTAGATTAGAATCTATAGATTAATTTTTTAATTGTATATAATATCATTACTTCATCATAATACTCGTTTCAATTTCTTGTAATATACTCTTTATGTTGGTGAATTCACAGCTGGTTATGTTGATTGATTTAGTGTGAATTTTTCTGAATCACGCCATTCTCGTTCATCTCGCATTCAAATGCCGTCACATTAAAACGTTAAACTTGTTTTTAGCTCTCTTTGCAATATTTGGCATTCATGAAACTCATTCGTTCAAATTTATATCTAAAACATTCAAAAGCATCTTAATTGCATGACATTACCAAGATATGCACTTGAATTTTAGCTTTTTACACACCAAATTGAAGTTGGAAGAATAAAACAATATATAAACATATAAACATACATAAAGTATGTATGTATACATATATATAGATATATAAAATATACACACATATATATGAATTTGATATATATATAAATACATTAATATATATATATTTATATTCATATATGTTTGAAATTTGTGTGTGACCATGCCTCAGATAAAATGTGAATATAAAATAGGCTACTTTTTAAGGCAAATTTATTGATAGATTACTTCAGACGTTTCGCCTTGTGAGGGCTTCATCATTATCACTGAAGTAATCTATCGATACATTTGCCTTAAAAAGTAGCCTATTTTATATTCATATTCATATATATATATTTTCATGTATATGTATTTATATATATCTAATTTACATACATATATTTATATTTATATAAAAATATATATTTATATATATACAAATTTATTATATATATATATAAATTTGTATATATTCATATATATATATAAATTTGTATATATTCATATATATATATATATCCATTTGTTTATCAAGCGATAAGTCAACCAGCCTTCAAAAGTAAGCTTAAAAATATCAGTATGCTTGTGTTAATCTTTTGATTCTAATTTTTCCCATTTATTTGAGATGACAAGCCGTTAAACATATTGCTTTTTTAGATATTTCTGTGCCTTGAAGAAGACAAATTGAGCAATGAATTGGACATCAATAGCCATCGACGATAAGATTATGATTTAAAAGGTGAACGCAAGCAATGCACTAGCTAGCTGTTAAGTAAACTCCTTAGAAAGCTATAAATTGTGTTTAAGAAGAACTTAGTAAAGTGAGTTTAGCAAACAAACGCAGATCAAATCTAATTGATTTTTCTGCTATGCCATTCATAGAATCTGCCTGACATATGCACATGTCAAGATTTTCCCAACTGAATGAATCGATAAGCGATTTTCCTATCACAGTTGTGTATTCTCATGCGAATATTAATGAAAAACTCAAGTGTTTATACATTTCTTAGGAAGGGGATAATCAGTGCACGCTTTTCTCGTGCAAGCAAATAACAATCGCTTTCAAGCTGATTCAGGATCAAGTTGAAAAACGTTGGCATTTGCGTAAAGGCAAGAGGATTTCGTCGTTTGTAACTGTGCTTGTAGTTCTTACGCAGTCTAATTCCATATGACTCTCTCCAATCGAAGCCCCTGGATAGCCCGATCTTCTTCTTCATCGAGTCTTTCCTGCAAATGTGCTTTGAGGGAAAGTGGTTGCGGAATCGGTTACGAGCCGACAAAAATGAGTCGAGATCACTTTTGGCGGTCAATATCCAGGGACACATACGTGGAGGTTTCTGCATTGTCCATTCAGAAGTACATCAATTCTTGGTGTGCGAGAAAATAGTTACTACGTTAGCCATCATGGTAGTTCCTCATTAAATAAGCATCTCGTGACCAAAATAGTTACATCAAAATAGTTTTGATATTGTCAGTAAATTCTTAATCGAAAGTAAATTCGTAAAATTTCAGACTCTAACTTCATGCAGACTTAATCAACTTTGCATTTTCACTATCCATGTACAATTTTCCGAGTTGCATGTCAATGCTGCCAATACCTTTGTGAAAAGTGCCAAGATCATTTCGTTTCCTCGCGCTCCTCCATTACCTGCAAGAATAAGTAGATATTTGAGCAGAAATAAGGCATTTGTTTTTCTTTCTTTCTCAGTTAGTCATGTTGGGAAAGGCCACGGTGGTCTATTCAAAGCCCCAACAAAGGAAGAAGGAAGAAAGCAAATGGCTAAGAGGAGAGAGAGATAAGATCAAGTTTATTGATCTTAGATTTGAATGATGGCAACCTGTAAGATACCGAAAGCAAGAAGAAAGCAAGAGTCATGCAAGGAGTGTTTCAAGATGGCGCCAAGGGGAAGTAGCTCGGGAGAACGAAAAATTTTGACAGCTAGTCTAGTGGTAAAAAAAAAATTGGGGATTTGATTTGCAATGACACCTAAGCGAAAGCACCTTATAGTAAGTCGTATTAGAGCGAAGGTAGTACCATGGATTTTCGTTCTTCCTCTGCATGAAGCATTCACTTGCCCACATACACTGATTATTTCTCAGAGGAAAAGAATGCTTGAATATTCATATAAACCATCTAACAACCTATCAACATAGCTCTGTTTAATTCAAAACTCGAGCGACTCGAACTTTTGATAATTCGAACAAAATTTCAGCTCCTTAAAATCTCCTAACAAAGGCCTCTAATCTCTGAAATTCGAACTTTGGAATTTCGAATATTTTTACGATCCCTAGAGAATTATATACAGTATATATATGTATACATATGCTTATAGATATATTTATATAATATAATTTTCATTATATTTGTAGACATATATATGATAAAGTCTTTAATAAGCTATTACTCATATGCATGCATTGGATTTCATTTAATCTTTTCAAATTTTCGCTTTCGTTGTATTCATCGTTTTTACCGCTCACGTCGGCATCATCAGTAGTCACAATGAAAGTGATGAAAATAGCGCAGAAATCGAGAGAGGAAGGAACTTCTCACTAGAATGCCTTTCTATCAGATTCCTCTGTCATTAGCGATGGTTGTGTATCTACAGGGTAGGTGTCGTCAGAGCATCAGATTATCGCAACCTCAATTTTAAATCTGTCTGATGAAATATATCCATGTTGGATAGAAACGCCGCAAGATTTGACGCTAAAGGCTCATCTCCGTACTAGAGGCGTTTGAGTTTCAAAAATAATCATCCGCTAAAGCGAGCATTCACCATACCCCAGCTACACAGTAGGTATTCAACCGCCTTTTATTGTCTCGTCAATTCACTGGTAATCTTGTAGCATTTTTATGAAACTTAACTACTGTGTCTTTAAATGCTGCTAAAATACGGAATAGTAAGTTTTAGATTTACTAAATGAGGAACCTTTAGGCTTTCTTAATGACCGTTTCATTCAGGTTGCATAAGTAAGTAAGCATGCATTGTCGAGAACGATAAATCTGTTTGACAGGTTAATAATGCATGCAGATAGAGTAAAACGCAAACAGTCGTCTTTCATACAGATCAGAATTTCTCCATTTTGCATGTTTTGATAGTTGAAGATACATTGAGTGAATGGACAGCAGCGGTCATTACTTCAGAATGGAATTTCTTTGAAGCTGTTCAGATCGACTAATCTAAATTATGCTTAGCCATGATCTCCATACGCAAGCCAGCAATGCTGCGAAACGTCTGTCAATACAGAGAATAATTTCCATACAGATAACGTATTCTGCTGCTGAAAAACCAATCATTCAAAATCAAGACACACCGTCCTTCCGATCAACAGCGAGTATAGTCCATCGATTAAAAAAATGTCGAAATCTTCAGCAGAAAGTTCTGCATGGCTCTAGGTATTAGTTATACGTTTCGTCAGCAAATATACCGACATATAAGATACCGTATGCTTGCTTTGAAAGATCCCTGCGTTTTGGAATAGATAGTGAGAAATTGGTAGCAATTCAATGATAGGTTAATCACCCTATAAAGGCAACAACCGCCCTTGCAAAACTTTCATTTCGAACACGAGTCTGATGAAAGCAACCAAAGCTTTTGCTTAATCGAAAATTTTTACTCTTTGAGATTTTGCGTAACTAAATTACACTTAGGGATTCGCGGCGGGTAACATTTTAGAAATGGTCCAAAATCTTCTTCTTAAAGATACATCGAATAATGAAATTATGATTGCATGAAATCATAAATGTGAACCATAGTGTTTGTCCAGCAGTTGCGAAACTTGCAATAACGTCAGACACTGATTTCTGCATCTCTTCTCCTCCTTTCTTTTCTTCTGCATGCTTCCCCCATAGTGTTGTCATACATGCCGGCTGTAGACTGCTGCTTGGCAAGTCCTTTCCTTCTTTGCGAATTGCTTTGGGATAATTTGTTTGAACGTTCTTCCGACCTGTTTCAGCTACTTTTAAGACACACAGATGAAGCACTAGTTCTGTTCTACCAGAGCTTTAAAATAAAGTTTCAGTCATCTCTTTTTGATAATTTTTAAAAGGAACATTTAGGTTCTAGAGACTTTGAGAATTTATTAAGTGCACTTGAAGATGTCATATCGAAATTGCACTATAATGAGTGATTAATTTCTAAATTTGTAGTATGTACCTCTAGAGGCACACAGATCGAAAAATTTCTACCTAGCTGGCGCATGCTTGAGCTTGGCTTAAAAATGGTCCCGTGATGCACAGATTAGATCGTTGTTGACCACTGTTCTCTACTATGTAATAATATCATCTCAAAGGAATTAATTTCTCCTGGCATAAAATTTCAAAATTGTACCATCTATTTGATTATTTTATTTTAAACATTGAATATCAATATTTTGTATCTATCTTTAATAGATCTCTGCCGTTTGGGGACTAATTTTTAAATGTACATACCCAGAGCACGAAGTATGGGTCATAGGTCAAAGGACACAGAAGAACGACGAAAATTTTCAAATCATTGAGATGTGCATTCGTTATAAATATATCTTTCATTATTTTCATTATCGCTTTTATTCTCATAATCATTACCACTGTTATACTTCTCCTAATGATTGCCATCATTTTCAAGTTCATTATCACATCCTTGCCAGATATATCAAATAAAGACAACGTTTTTTTAGTGAGTTATGTTGGGGAAAGGTCATGGTGGCCTATGCAAAGCCCCAACAAAGGAAGAAAGAAGAAAGCGAACAGCTAAGAGGAGAGAGAGATAAGATCAAGTTTATTTATCTTAGATTTGAAAGATGTCAAGTTGTAGGAATCAGGAAAGCAAGAAGAAGGCCAGACGTTCCATAAATTGCAAAATGTTAATGAATCTTGGATGTAATGATGTAATCTCTCTGAAGAGCATCCAGAATCTAAATCCAACGATTTTAGTGGGAAGGTAGTTTCATTAGCGAATACTGAACACTGTGTAAGTCTAGGTATATCCTCACATAATTTCTACGCTACGCAGATTTAGTGATATGCCATTCAAAATTAAATGCAAATTCCTCAATTAAAAAAACTAACACATTCTCTCCTTCACTTTAACTTAGTTAAATCAATGTAGCAATCGGCTTTTGACCGCTGCACTCAAAAGCAACGCTTTCGGAACCTCGGAGCTTAACTTTAATCACATAGGCCAACTTTGATGCATATATTAACTCGTATTCACAAAATGAATTCATCAATGCTCGTTCAATTTCAGAAGCAGATGATTGCCAATGCAAATTTGGTTTCTTAATGACCCGTGAAAGAAGGACAATGGAATAATTAACAAGACCCAGGTTTGTCTGTTCCTCGCTGCAATTTGCGGGCCAAATTTTTGTTGGTTGTTAATTGAGGTTTCAAGGGTGCATTGCGGAGAACTCTGGATCGTGAAAAAACCATGTATTTCGTTAGAGAAGCATGGACTCATTACCATCGCTGCGCGGCTTTGTCCCTATCGAAGATCTGCTGCTGGATATAGAATGTATCTGAATATGACGTACTCGAAGTAAACATGAAAGTGATGGTATCTCTTTGCCTGGATCAACAAAGATTGCTCTAAAAATAAATTTGTTCATTGAGCTTTGAAGTTCAGACATCAGTTTCATCGAGAGATATGCTTTTATAAACTTTAGAAAGTTTTGAGTAGCAACTGGTTCCTCTGTCCAACAATCGAAATACGCAGATTAATGGTTGCTTTTCCTCAAGAATTCATTTGATTAATGGGACGATTCACAATTGAAAGATTTTATGAATTTCATTATAGAGCTTAAACTTGTTGTATTTCCGCGTAAAAGGTTCGTGTCTGTTGATAAGATGCCTTACTTAGCTCAGGCCCGTTGGCGCCGAAGGTGCGTGTCGTTAAATCTCCCTATGCCTTTCTGTCTTCTGCCAAGCGTACCAGTTGTGCAATTGACATGTCCGCCCAGCCTTTGCTGTCATCTAGCCATTAACCCTTAGGCCGTCCCCTTTTCTTAATGCCATAACTCATACCAAGTATTGCGGTTTTGATTTATCGGTTATCCTTCACGCGACACATGTGACAGAAGAGCCCCATCTTGCGTAGGATTATGACTAGCATCAGGCAGGGCTTCAATCGTATTCTTCTCAGAACCTCTTCATTTGTCACTCGATGGAACCAGAGAATGTCAAGCAGACGGCAAAAACAGTCCATCTTGAACGCATCGAGCCTGAACAATTCTTCCTATCGGAGTGTTCACGTTTCTACGGCGTATAGCATAATGCTGAATACATATGTTTGTAGAACGTTGAGCTTGGTCTTTATTGATGAGAGGTCTGCGAAAAGCCTAAAATCTGCTGTTTGATGCAAAACAAAAGGAAGAACAGAGTCATTAAGATCAGATAAATCAAGTCTGGTGATTGGTGTAATACTGGCAATTCTCAATAAGGAAACATTGGCAATGACAAGTATAAAGGCTGCTACAGAAAGAATCATAGAGAAGATCTGATTTTTGCGTGTAACTTCAAACCTCTGGTCGAGAGCTTCGAATAATATCTCTCTATTTTAGTATCACATACACACTTCAACAGTTCATACATATATATTTAAAGATGCATTGATTTTTTGGCACTGTTGCAAGAATAGAAGTAAATGCTTGTTTAAGACGCATGCTCTAAGCTCTATGTAGCTGATACCAACGACTGTAACTTACTGCTGTTCCTTTGCCTACTGCAAATTTATGTTAGAAACATGTTTGCAAAAAGTTAAAGATTTGCTTTAAAGGACTATAACGGCTTCAGCCTTCCTTTCAAGCAAACCTAAGACGAGTAATCCCATGTCAATATTGATAAGAGCATTAGTATAGAATCAATGCTGCTAGCTCGGCTTGAATTGAAAGCAATTGTGGAGTAATGCAGTAAGAAGTCATTCAATGTGCAAATAGTTTGTCTACTTTCAGCTGTCACTAAAATGAGCTTCTAATTATATGCAGCTAAATTATCCTATTTGACACCATTAAGTGCATCTTGGTACCTCAATGAAGTTTCCACTGAATCATTACGAAAATAAGAGCAAAGGAGTTCTCTTTTCTGAACATGCGTATGGAGAAACTCTTTCAAAATTGTGCCGAAATTTGCTAAGATTTCTCTGACCTTTACCACGTACTGTATTTTTTTTCATTAGATGCAGCATTTGGATCTAATCATGCTTGAGTGGAATGCTTGAGTTTTAGTGGAGTTTGCAGTTTTTTTGAAGCAAGTTGTCTCCCTCTAAAGTTCTTGTCAAAAACTTTGGTTCATAGTATTTTATTACCGTAGATTTAGAGGCATGAAATTGCTATATCCTTTGTTAGTAAGGTCCGTTTCTTCCTTCTCTCCATAGCCCATGGGGGTTTTTGAGCTTCTCATTATACGCAAATCTCAAGTCCGTCTCTCCCTAGAGTATTGACCTATTTTCCGGGATGGTGCAAAAAAATCCACTATTTGTCTACTTGACTAAGTCCAGTCAAGAGCTATTCGTCTCGTCAAAATTCTCAACTTCACTAGATATCTTCAACCCCTATATCATCGTAGTCTAGTTGCAGATCTTTCCATCTTAAATCAAATGTTTTCTCTCAGGTAGTCAGGAATGTTATTACTATTCCTCTTAAATATGTTGATACCATCAAAAGCTGAATCCACGCACACAATTTCCAGATTATCATACCTTTTCACAGAATCTATCCCAAAATTATCATTCATCCCAACAACTTGCAATTTCTGGAACTTCCTAAATTTTTCTTCCTTTCCTGGATAGTGCCACTTGTCATCTTAGAGATTTGAAATCAATAAACTCAATCTCATGACATCTAATTTTTGCCCTTTCCGTCCTTTTTGGGGAATTTAAATTTGCCAATTGGGTCTTTCCCAGGACAAATAATCATAAGAAGGGGGCGTAGGAAAGGGCTATTAAATTAGGCTTGATAATGCCTCCAAAATATGTAGGTGTTATAGTTCTCTACTATCTAAGATCAAAATCATGTATCGCTGTTTTGAAAGTAGGAAGAAATTGCCTTGCTTGGCAATGCTTTTTTGCCACGGAGTATAACCTTTGCTCATGAAGTGAAACATTTTACTGTATGTTTGCTTCTAGATAAACTCATTTGAAACAGCGCTCCTGTGATTTGATATGCCTCAAACTCAAGCAGTCTAGAAAGTTTACAGTTCTTGTTGCAATGCTTCCCTGGGTATGATATTGTAAGCTGCGTCAAATTATGGATGATTGAATTGATAAGTGGGTATATTTTTTAATGCCTTGTACCCAGGTCAATTAACTGGTTAGAAAAGAAGTATAGACCTGAAAAGTTAGTTGTTGCAAAATATTTAGCTTTTAAATTTCATGTAGACTTTGACGCAGTCTAGCAAGCTTCTTTTTAAACATAGACTATTCTCATAAACAAGACATAAACAAATATTCTCTAAACTGCAAATTATCGAAGAAAAAATGGCTAATAATTGAAAATCATACAAAAGATATTGATATATGCAAATCATTCTTCTTGATAAATAAATTAAGAATTCTTATATGTTTGAGTTAGTTGAAAGTAAGAATATTCATGTTTATAAATCTAAAATTTAGCGAAATAATTCAAAGCATGTGATTTTGATAGAAATAATTTAGCTGCAATGACTAATATTGGAGATAAATGATTCAGAAACTGAGAAATTCAGTCATCAGCGCATCATTCTTGCGAGGTGATGCTTATACAAAATTAAATTTCTTTAATGTGTCAAAAATAGCAGCATTTACGGCTTAGTCCACTTACGTTTATCAAAATAAAGGCTGTCTCGTTAATTAATCATTTTATTACTTGATAATCACGCATCATCATGAGTTTTCCGGAGATGAGATCAATCGTTTCAAGAGAGGTCGTTTTGAAGCTGATCGTTGCCTCGCATTTATTAATTTCAAGCAGCTTGAGATCGAACTTGTTTGGAAGTATGAATGTGTTCAACTTCTCAGCAAGGCCATTCTTGGGCAGGAAATGGCTCAGAATGCTTGCAAATGGGATCTTTCCTCCACAAGAGTCAGGTGATGGTGTTAGTGTGTATTTGCAGTCTTCCACGATCGCTAGCTTCACTTTGCATTCACCGATTTGAAACTCCACTCCGTTCTCTTTGCTGTCAAGCATGCCTATGTCTTCAAAATTTTGATAGCTATCTACCTCTAGTAGGTCAAATTATACTGAAACACGGGTCACCATTTGAAGAGGCGCGACAGCAGAAGGAAAGAGAGAAGTCGATCTTTGTCGTAAAAAGACCTCAGTTTGTCTGCCACCATGCTAAAACGCATACAATGACAATGAGAGCAGAAATACACTGAGAAAAAGCTTTGAAAGTTTAGATGTTTTGTCTTGATACAACTTTAAAAAGAAACATTAGCCGTCTTTGCAATGCAGTAAAATTCTGAAAGAGAAGTCGTTCTGCTGAAATAAGAAGCTTAGTTTTGTAGTTGAATGTGCATTTTCTGTATGGAAAGATTTTGAAAAATTTTTTTCTTATAGTAAGATCATTCTGTTTCGTGCATTCCAAAACTGTGTCTTAATGATAGGCTCAAGAATTATAAAGATGTGTTTGCAAATAGCACCCCTTCAAGAACATGCATCATTCCTTTAGTTAACGGGTGGTAACGAGTCCCAGCTTCGTATAGTCACCAGCCAGTAGTTTCTAAAGCCAGTTTCAAGCTGCACGTTTTGGTGACAGAATAAGCTGTGAAAATTATTAATAACGCTCATCAATATTGTCCACATCAGTCCAATGCGTTGCACTTACCATTAGCTAAAACTAACAGCATGAAGAGAACATTTCAATACATGGGATCTGCAGACTATGATTCTCTGCCTACCTTAGCTCACCGTACAACTAATAGAAAAGGTTTTTTAGTCTAGGTTAATTCCTTAATCGGACATTTTTTTTCATCACACCAATGATTTTCTTTACCTCTAAAGTTATACGGTTTTTCTATTGGTTTTTTTCATAGGTATCAGGTAAGAATTTTCTCATTTTGTATCTCAATCTTAGAGAAAGAAATGTTTAATGCCTTATATTGTAACTTTAGGTAGCTCTACGGAAAACTATGTAGTGTGTTATTATCATTCTTATCACCTAGCAGCCGGATGAGAGAGAGAGAGAGAGAGAGAGAGAGAGACCCTGAGAGAGAGAGAGAGATGCTAGAGAGAGAGAGACCCTGAGAGAGAGAGAGACCCTGAGAGAGAGAGAGAGAGATGCTAGAGAGAGAGAGACCCTGAGAGAGAGAGAGAGAGATGCTAGAGAGAGAGAGACCCTGAGAGAGAGAGAGAGAGATGCTAGAGAGAGAGAGACCCTGAGAGAGAGAGAGACCCTGAGAGAGAGAGAGAGAGATGCTAGAGAGAGAGAGACCCTGAGAGAGAGAGAGAGAGATGCTAGAGAGAGAGAGACCCTGAGAGAGAGAGAGAGAGATGCTAGAGAGAGAGAGACCCTGAGAGAGAAAGAGAGATGCTAGAGAGAGAGAGATCCTGAGAGAGAGAGACCCTGAGAGAGAGAGAGAGAGAGAGAGAGAGAGAGAGACCCTGAGAGAGAGAGAGAGAGAGAGATGCTAGAGAGAGAGAGAGAGAGAGAGAGAGAGAGAGAGAGAGAGAGAGAGAGAGAGACCCTGAGAGAGAGAGAGAGAGATGCTAGAGAGAGAGAGAGAGAGAGAGAGAGAGAGAGAGAGAGAGAGAGAGAGAGACTGCGAGAGCATAAGTACCTTACAGTTGAATACTTTCAGGTAGCTAGCCTTGTCACCGTTATCAAACAAAATTATTTCTGGATTTTTCGCAACTAATAAGCCTCTACACCAATTCTGAATCGTACCTCTTAAGATAAATTTATATTAATGCAGCTATGAAATAAATTTATTGTCTGTTTCCATGCTACTGTGTCATTATTATAGCAATATCAAGCATTACAGAGAAAAAATATTTTTCTTTCTCCTCTCTAGGTTACTTCTTACTGCAGTCACAACGGCACTTCTCGATAGCGCATCAACCATGAACCAAAAGTCAATCTATCAGAGCCATGAACTTGTTTGATTGCTTTTGTATTGTTGAAGCTCCTTTTGCCACCTCTAATCATCTAGACGTTGGCTCTGCTTCAGACATCTGTGGATTGTGACTTCCAAAGGCAAAGTTCATAAAATTCATTCCTCTTTGCTAAACACCAGGATTTCAAACAGGTATCAAAATTTTTAGATTATCCTAATTTCCACATGTTTAAAAATTTGACTATCCTATAAGTTGCCTTCTCTCCTATATTGTGAAAAACATTGTGAACTGGTGCCATGATGTAGTTGTTAAGTTTGCAGACTCATAACACAGGATTTGTGAGTTTGAATCCTGCACGTGTCATGAAAATAACACCATTGGTGAGGAAAGCAACGGGAAACCATCTCATTAATTTCACTTCCCTAGAAAAAACCCAGAGCCCTGTTTTTGGTTTCTTCTACGCTCGAGATCGAGAAAGCAACGCAGTTTTTTTTCTTTTTTTTAGAGGATTTTTGAAGGCTTTTGGTGCAAAATTATCAGCATATACGTAAGCAAAAAGCTGATGCATTATTCACTTATTCCCTTGATATGGTTTGCCAAATGCAAAAATTTGGGTCAGCCACTATGTGCGGCGCAGGGTAAACGTCGCTTGTTTATGTAACAGAATGATAATGTACACAAAAATAATCTCACTAATTATAGCAGCGAAATTTCGTGAAAATCTAAGCTTGCGAATATCAATGAAGCGTGAAACGAGAATGATATTAACGAATGAATATTTACACTTAGCAAATGAAAGAGTAAGAAGTGCGATTTTCGCGCAGAATTTGCCACTTTCTATGCGAAGTAATTCCTTCGCATCTTATTGACTGGTGGATTCATATGCCAAACAATCGATCTTTACAGCAACATCTACGAGCTCATCAAATCTAAACTTCTTCGTTACTATCCTGCTCGCAACTGCGTTTTTCGAAATGCTTTTTCACCGGTAACTTATTCTACGACGACTGCACTGAATCGTAATAGCACTGGGTTTCAAATTCAAACTGCCTTAGAAAACTGAGCTATGATAAGACAGCATGATGTCAGCGATGCTTTTTGTAAAATTAGTAAACACATCTCTTGTTTCAGTCGAAACAATAAATGACGTTTAAGGTTCTCCTGTGCAAACCCAGGTGCACAAGAAACGAAGCAGTCTCGGCGCTCTATAACATTCTTAGCTTTTGTAAAAACACTCTACAAAATCAAATTTATAATCCATTCAAGCAATAGATTAATTGTGTATTAATTGCGTGTTTAAATGGTTTGTTTGGATGATTATGCATTAATCATTTATCAATTAAGCCTCGATTATTTTCTTGTTTGTAAAGATTGTTTTAGAAATAGGTAATGCTTTCATATTAAATATTAAATATACTCTGGTAATTATGAAAAGCGGTTTTCGAAGAAACGTTTTCAGCGTATAGTCTGGAAGTTTATTATTCTCCTTCGAATCGAATTCCACCGAGATTATGAAGTTTCATATTAATACATGATTTGCTTCTCCGCCTTTTGTTGTCACAACAATAATTAGATGTGTACCGAGTAAACCAATCTCTTAATCGCTTTTCAAGAAATTCTTCTTTTCGAATTCCCTTGTTTAACTGTGCTTCTTTCAAGACACCCTCTATGAGCATATATTGATGTCAAACATGGCCTACAACTTCCCGTTAATAAGTCTTGACTTTGCACAACCTCACGCAGATCAAAGCCTGCCAGCCATACGCTTTGTTTACAGATGTGTTTCACAGCAATAACTCTTACCATGAAGTTTTGCCGCAATTAAGGAGCAAAATTTTCCATTCCATCCGAGTCCTTCATCAATATGAATGACAACCAGGCACCGATAATCGGAAAAGAATCTAGCCCTAGTTCCACCTATTCTCTCCTTTGGCCGCCAAAAATTGATGTCCTACTATTCTCATACCAAGAGCCTCCAAACCTCAAACAGCTGAAGCCTGGGCAGATCTTCGAAAATGAGAGAAAATATTTGACAGAAACCAGTGATGTTCTAGCACGTGCTGCACTGCTTAGTGCTGAAATTATCACAAATCAGTACTGTCCCCGCGTGGCAGTCAATCTCCTCAAATTGAACAAAAAGGTTCCGAAGATTTTCCATAGAAAAGGAAGGCAGAAGCCATTGCGGTAATCCCGTCACCAATCCTCGCTTTCTAGCAGTCTCTGTCAGGGCAGCTCCAGTCGGTGGCTTGGGGCGCAGAGCCCCAGCTGTCTCGAGAACAAGAATTGATTTTTTTAGTGAGTTATGTCGAGGAAAGGCCATGGTGGCCTATACAAAGCCTCACAAAGGAAGGAAGAAGAAAGTGAAAGGCTAAGAGGAGAGAGAGAGATCAGATCAAGTTTATCGATCTTAGATTTGAAAGATGACAAGTTGTAGGACTCAGGAAAGCAGGAAGAAGGCAAGACGTTACATAAATGGCATATTCTAGGGATGAACGATGATTCGTGGGATAAAGTTGGTAGATCAGACTGTGAAACTTGGAAACGGTGCGAATGATTTGGCATAGATGCAGCTTTACGAGCAATAGACACCACCGGCTGTCAATTATATCAACAGTTAATTCTCTATAACTCGAAATCATATGATTCAGACTTTTGCTAATTCGAACAAATTTTTCAGACCCCCTGAAAATCTCCCAGGAAAAAAGCGGCAGAGTTGGAACTTCTGTAATTCGAACTTTTGTAATTTGGACAATTTTATGGTCCTCTATAGATTTCGAATTAGACAGATGTGACTGTATATGAGAAAATATATAATGATTCACTTAACTGGTAGGAGCCCATAATTTTTAGGCTAAATAGAATATTTCTACTGAATTGTCATAAGTTAATGCAGGTAATATGATCTTGATTAAAATGGTGATTCATCCCAATGCATATCATAACAGGCTGACCTGTTTTAAATAATCAAAAATCGCCACCACTGTCAAAATAGTTCAATAAAGCAGTTTAATCACCAAATTGGGGAATTTATTGGTAATCCAGGTCTTATTGATCTCACTTTAGGAGAAATGTTTCGTGGAAATTGTCGTCTTACTCAAAACAAATATGCTTTTTTTACTAAACGTCCATACGTTTTGATTATCAATCGTCATAAAAAAGATTTCTTTTGAAAGCAGAACGAAAACACGAACCTATGATAACATCGCAGATGCAGCTGTTGCTTACAAGTCCGTATTACGACAAAGTGCATCTATTTGTCCAGTTGTTATCGCGTCTTGCATGGCACGTCACTTAATGATGGATGAATGCTCGGAATTTAGTATCAATCACCCTCTGATCGATTTCATTAGCACTGTTTCTTGATAACCTAACAAAAAGTAACAAGACAGGAGCTACAGATAATCCACGGGCCGTAATCATTTCACATAATTATGGATAGATCTAAAAGCAAAGGAACTTATGTACGCATCAAGCTATGCCTCTTGCAGCGTTTTTGATCAATTAATAACAGATCCATTCCAATTAGTCTCAGGTTTCCTAACATTTCATTCCGGTGATCCAATTCATTCACAACAGTGCGGCATTTTTTGATGCCTTTTAGTTTGAATCGCATCCCAATAAACACTTTTGGACTTTTGACAAGGCTAGTTCATTTGGAAGGAATTCCTCTCAAGAAAACAGCAGACGGCGACAGAGATTTACTGAAAAGTACTTACATCCACTGTCATACAAATCTAATGACACTGTTTCCAGAGACAAATGTGTCAAGTGAAAGATATGGGTGACATGAAGCTATGTCTGTTCAACACTTCAAAGGCAATACCGTATATTCTTGAATATAAGCTGCGGCTTCTATCATTTTTAGTAAGAAAAAGTCGCGGCTTCTATTCGAGGATGGTTTTTATTCAGGGCTGGCATGTATTTAAGAAAATGCAGTATTTATCAAAGCACAATACTTGATAACTTAAGGCAATTGGCTCCTTAAATTTTACCCCAGGCATAGAGTCATTTGAAAATATCCTCAGAGATTAATCTGTATCCAGCTGCTTTTTTTGCTAATTTCTTTATCCTACCAACAAATAAGAAGATGCGAATGATGCACTGACTTTCTAGCAAATTCTGCAGGTATTGTTAGCTGCGCATTTTATATTTGATGTACTGTAGAAGAAAGTTCTGTTGACTACTCAAGCGACATCCGTAAAAAGAGAAAGATGAAACAGTATCACTTATTTCTGGATACATATGAATATAGTGTCGCGCAAAAGAGGTAAAGATTCTTTATATTTGAGGAGGAGAAAGAAAAAAATTGGAAAAATTGGTACAAAACATATTTAATCCATTCAGTAAGGAATCTCTTTTAGTGAGTTACGCTGGGGAAAAGCCATGGTGGTCTATAAAAATCCCCAACAAAGGAAGAAAGAAGAAAGCGAAAGGCTAAGAGGAGAGAGAGATCAGATCAAATTAATTGATCTTAGATTGAAGAAAGGCAAGTAGGAAGATTCAGGAAAGCAAGGAGAGAGTAAGACGTTCTATAGTATTCATTACGCTTGGAACATCTTTAGGATCTTCAAGGAAGTAATGAAACGCACGTAAAAATTATCATCAGAAAATTTTCTCTCTCCACCTTTCAAATTCTTCCAAATCTTTTTACTCATTACTATAATGATTTTTGAGAAAATAGTAATTGAGGAATATATTCATGCGTAGATTTACTGTCAATTCTATTTAATTCGAAGTCCCTGGGGGATCATAACAATTTTTTAATTATAAAAAGTTCAAATTACAAAGATTCGAATAGTAGAGGTTTTTGTTAGGAAATTTTCAAGGGACCTGAAAATTTTGTTCGAATTAGCAAATGTTCGAATTACGCGAGCTCGAATCATACGGGTTCGAATTAGACAGAGTTGACTGTATTTGCATAAGTCATTTCAAATGGAGATTTCATCCCGTTTAACTAGATTCACAGAGTTGACTGTATATCATTTGGCCTTAAGCTAGGGCTGAGAATCAACTAAGAAATTCATGGACAGGACACAAATTTCACTTCTTGGAAACAGCAGTTCTGCAAGAGGACAAAGGGTCACTAACACGAACTAAAGAACTCCGTGTTTTTCTGCATTTTGTTTCAATGTGTAGTGTCGCATTCAGGATCACGCTCTTAAGACTGGAAAAGATTCAGGTTAAAATGTCAAGAGATATTATTTGCTAGAGGACAGACTTGCGATAAGAAATAACAAAAGGTGGAGACAAGTAGCATATCACCATTGAATTAATATCTATATCAGTGGTTGCCAGAAGCTATAATCTCAAGCTATATTGATATTTTATCAAGTAATGCTTTGCATCCTATCTTTGCTCAAATGGAGAGGAAAATGCCAAGAGATTAGCTTCAAATAGTCGTTCGAATTCTTAAAGGGGTGTTCATAGAGCTTTGGTATAGGAATCTTGAGCTCCTAGCCACGAGCTTGGTAATTTGTCGGCTCAGCGTATTAGTAACACGACTCGAGTATTCTGACCTGTACCACCAACAGTCTAGTAGCTGATGTTAAGTGCTACACTCTAAATCAGCAAATAAAACAACACTGGCTTAGGCCAAGAAAAAGATGGCAAGTCATTTGCTGATTGGCTTATACTAACAATCGGTCGTTCTGCAGGCTAGGCCATTTATGCAATTGATCCAGAAACTTGACGCACTGTCTTTAAATGGCGCCATTCATCTAACAATGAACATTTTGGTCCTTTTTCCAAATGCCACATTGTCTCAGTTTGCAAAAGACCTTAGGTATAAGAACCACCAACTCCATGCAAAGAATGGAACCAATTTTGCCATTAATACATATTGTTCAGCGACGCTGAGAAGCTTTTTGCTTATCGACCAGTGCCCAAGTCCTTCCCCTGAATGTGACAAAACCTCGTGATTCATACGCCTGGTATTACAGAAAGCTAGCGAGTCCGCTCAGCCTAAGTGAACTTTTAGCTGAAGATGAATTCGAACCACTGGCCACTGGATCAATACGCATGAATCTTAGCCACTCAAAGTAGGATCTGGACCAGGTGCCAAATCTTTGAGTTCTCTTTTGAATCGAGTAATCTGTAACTCTGTCTTTATCATGAGAAACTCTTACTGGCCCTTGAGCAACATTGTGTTTATTGAGGAATTCATTGATTCAAGGAGCGAAAACACTATTTTTCAAATGCAAATAGGCCTCAACTTGCTTCATATGTTCTTTTAACATGGCAAGCTGCCAGTTTTCACTTTCTCACTGCCTCATTTCTCGGGATATCTATCCTTGGTTTTCCTCTTCCTACAGCTGAAGTTCTCCAATAGGTACAAAATTTTGAAGCTATAATACTCACTAGCAACAGCTATGATGTTCCTGGTAAGATTTCTAGGACAACTGGACTCAAAATTATTCGAAGCTAGGAATTAAATCTGTCTTAGTTCGATTTAGCAGCCTTATTTTTCCTTGAAGATGGAGGAGTTTGTCCCTTCAGGAAAGTTTGAATAGATGCGAGCCCTTGGCAAAAAACGAAAGCAATGCAACAACAAGTTTGAATTCGACTCTTTCTTCGACGCAAATAGGGATCAAACAACATGCCGGCGTAGATGGCCGAGCATAGTTTGTCGAACCCCTGCAGTAGCAATGATACTTGGATAAAGAAGAAGACATCGTCTAGCAATGCTCAGAATGTAGAAAATGTCAGGATTAGTTACTCTTCTTCTGCAGATCCCTTAGCCTTATTAGGCCGTTGGTACACACAGTATAGTTACTCAGCGTCTTCACTTGTCAGGATATTCGACCGACCCGTTATTGAGTTTCGTTGTTGGCCATCACTTATTGTGTACAAAAATTGAGCTGAAGTTTAGGCGTCCCATTCATCTTCTTAAAGAATTCATAGACGTTATCATTTTTGAGAGCTTAAGGGATGAATTATTTGACTCAATGATAAAGAAGGATTCCAGTCAGTCTTTCATGATGTTGCAGCAAGTCAAAATAAATGCAATCATCTTAAATTGTTATCTACTACACAAGCCTGTAAGCTCAGCATCGATGGTTTTCGACCGTTGTGAGAAAAGGCGGAGGCTCAGGCCACAGACGGCCGTCGGGAGTCAAATTTTTGCTTTGTATTGCAGTGAATCTGGTCTTTTTCAGCAAAGAAGCTAATTGATTCTGCTTAGGAGAATTGCAGCGGTTGTAATTGATTCACTAGTAGCGAGAAGAGGTCTAATAAAATTTAAAGAAATGCTTTTTAGAAGATTTAATAGCATGGGACAGCAAAATGGGTGCAGTCTAAGAATTGGAGACATAGAAAAGACAATTCTGCTTGGTAAAACCTATGAAAATTAACATCATCTTGAATGCTGATGGCTCATGTCATCATTTACTAAAAGAAACAGCTGCAAGAGTAGTGGTGAGTCGCATACCCAATCATCTCTTCAATACCCGAATCATGCATAGACGTTACAGCAAACCGTATGGCTGGATTAAGTTTAGGCCTAAACCTCTAAAAAAGCGTAAACTCGTATTGTCATGACCAAAAATGAGGGATATGCTTTGAAGAAAATGGTTAAAAGTAATGAAGGAATTTGGCACTAGGCGAAAAGTATATGAACTAACTAGTTGGTTGCTACGTCAGCCTGTCTTAGCTGAAAATTGCAGACAAATGTATGCGATGCTTTTTGCAGATTTTCAGTATAAAGCTGTACAAAAATTGTTTAACTTTTAGTTAGTTTCGACAATTGGAATTTTCATAATCTTTTTTCTTTCAAATAGAGGCAGTCCAAAGACAATTGCCAAGGCTTTTGAAAGGTCTCAAGGCTGGAAGACGTTCGTCCATGTCTTCTTCGCGTTAAGCGAAACGTCAGTTAGTCCAGAAGAACGATGGCCAGCCTTTCATCTCTTTTGCAGCCCATTGTCGATATCGCAAACATTAATTGATGAATGATTGTTCTTTTATAAGTGATGCACTCCCGACTCACAGGTTGTTCGCCCAATTCAAAGCAATAATGGGTCAAGTAATTAGAACTGAATTTAAAAGAATTGGTGATGAAAGTTAAACAGAGGGAACTTAATCAGGTGGTTTTACATAGATACGAACAATTGTATTTGGTTACTGACGCTTTGCTGTCAATATTTACGACTTAATGGCCATTTACGGAGCCTGTCATTCGAAAAGCCAACCTCTTGGCATTACTAAGTTTCACTTAAACAGCTCTTCCACATGATGTACCTTTGATATACGCAAAAGATGACATCATTATGTTGGGATCATAGTCGTAAATCCTCTCTCAGACCGCTTCATTATTTACTTTGCTATAACAACAGTACCCCTGGCACGCTGATTATGATAGAAGCAATTAGAAGAGGTTAAACTGACCCAATGCAGTTTTAAACAATGCTGAAAGGTTTTTCATACTGATCCTGATGTTTCTTCGATCAACAGGATAGGTGAATCGCTACAAGATGAACTGCTGCATTATGTCTAGCCATTTGCGCTGCTGTTTCAGCCGCTGACGCAACAGACATTCACTTAAAGGTTAAAGATGCAGCTATTCGTTGCAGTTATGCTGTGGAAACCTTTGAAGCATTTACAGCAATGTCATACCTAGTTATACATAGTTATTACCTTGCACCGATTTCTCTTAGAATACAACCCACCTGCTTCATGCGCCTATTTGTAAAAGTAATTCTAACGGGTTGAATGAAACCTGGAATATTTATACTCAACACCTACACATTCTTCCGTGCTTACTATGGACATGGCTTTTTATCATTCCTAGAATAAATGTTAGTCTCTACTATTTTCCCTTTGTCCAATGCAAATTAGCTGCGAAAGTCTGACAATAGTTTCATAACTATTAATTTTAGCGTAAGGATCATAGCTTTTTGGCCTAAAGTTTTTTTGGAAGTTGATTCCCGTGAGGGAGTTTCCCGTTTCCTTCCATTCTGAAACTAATTTTAATATGAAATCATGCAAGCTTCGAGCCCATAGCCCCTTCTCATTAAGTCTACACCCTTAAGCTTACTAAACTCCACTACCGATCCTTAACATAAAGGCTACGGCAATCTTGCATTACAGAAAATTTCTCTCTTTTTCTTCCTGCCGAAAAACTATTTGCCATTGATCTCTTACCAGGCCTGTCAAAGGTTCATTGACGTTTAACGTCTTAATTGGATATCAAAAGAATAGGACTTATATTTTACGTAATTAATCCCCATTAAAGTTGAGTCCCATTTTTTGAAAGGAGAATCGTGTTCTACCGTGTATTCTAAGTCACGTAAATGTGAGGAGTGATAGCTAGATTCCTTTAACGTTGCACTATACCCTTATTATTACTCCTGCTACCTATATACTGCCTGGAGGCCTTAAAATTCAAAGTTCTTATGCTATCCGTTTACACCAAAACACTCTTCTTATGGTGTAAGGAGAATCTGCCTAGGAATGGGGTAGAAAGACAAAACGCATAGGAAATCAACCATAGCACTGGCAAAGGAACGTATACAGCTTTGCTGAATAAGACCTTATGTTGTTGGACACTGCTGTCAGAGATAAGACAAACTTCACGTGTTGGTGAGCAGTCTTCTGAAGACTGAAGACGATTAAGGCAAATCATGATTGACTGTAAGACTAGGAGATAAAACATTTTTAAGTCTGCTTGAACTCCGTTTCCCTCCCCAAAGTAGATTTTGCATCCAGAAGCTATACCCACTACTACTCTATATATAACTATAAAAAAATATATCTTACAAAAATATATATAAATATACATATACATGAATATATGTAAATATATATATACATGAATATATATATATGATTCCCCTGATGATGACCACACGGTAGAAACTAGTTAGAGATTGAGAAAGAATTTCTAAATATTTATTCCTGCTCGTCTTTATTTTTGTTCATCTGCATAGATATATCTAAGTATATACACACATAAATAAATATATAAATATATATAAATATATATATATATATATATATATATATATATATATATATATATATATATATATATATATATATATATATGCATAAATATATATATATATATGCATAAATATATATATATATGTATACATAAATATATTTATACATGTCTAAATATATATTTATATTTATACATGAATGCAATATATTAGTCCAGTCCAGATGTTACCGCGAACTTGTCCAGCAGTGATGATCCCCCGTTATCCTTCCCGTCCCAGGGCATATTCATGGCATCCAAATATAGCATTGTTTGAATCCATCTCTACTTGTCACCTAAATTCCTTTGCATTCAAGCATGTTGAATGCTCTTTAACATTTCTCATCACAACCAAACATCGACGCATTCTGATGAAGGTAATGTTTCCACTGGTTCATATTAGAAGCAATTATGTGTCAATGAGAACTTAAAGAAAGGCAAGTAAAGCAATACCATGTCATTTATAATTTGATGAACGTAATTCATTAAGACGATTGAAGATCATTAATTGAGATCATTGCAATATTTCTATGCCAAAGTCAACAGTTCACTTCGTATTCGTAGCAATTACTTAATCCATCAAGACCGTTTCATGGTGTGAATATTCCTCATTCATAATCAGCTGCAGGCAACGGTGAATTTCTTCTAACGAGACAGCAACGTCAAGATTCAAAGAAATTACAAAACATTGCCATTACAAAAGGCACTCCCATTGTTCTACTATTTCATATACTTAGAGAACTACAGGTGGTCTTGACTACGAGGATTCACAGCAGGCACGCTTTTTTTACTTGAACAATAATATTTGAACCATTATATGCCCACTTTTTAATTCTTGATATTAGAATCAAGAACGATGGCAAAATTAATGAACGCTTCCTTAAAACGGAAGACATTTTGCTTTTCCCCCGAATGCCCTTTCTGCAATCTAATGCTAGAATCGGAAAATTGCTCAAATTCTTTTTTACAGTGATATTTCGACTGGATATTTTGAGTCCGTTGCTCTCTCTGTAGAAAAATGAATAATAAATTCGTCAATGGTCATCTTTCAGCGAATGCTCATTCATATGTGTCGATAAAGTGGATTGTATTTAGTAATTTGCAGCTGTAGATAAGGTAATTAAGTAAATTGGATGATCATTGATCTGTTTAATGCAAATAGTACACACCAAGAGACTTATACCCCAAGTAAACCATTTAAACTCTCTTCAACTCCGCATCTGGAGGAAAGTTCAAAGATGGTTATGCCAATGTCTGATTTCAAGAGTTTTGAATAGTTTCCATACATAATCATGGATCAGATCATCACTTCTTCATCATCTGACGTACCAAAGCCAGTGAAAATAGAGATTTCACAATTCTACCTACTCCATCGACTACCATCATCATAATTGTCATGTCCAGTAGGCATAAGCAATTTATAGCTAACACGAGCCCTAAATGATAAAACCCACTGCATAGTTCAGGGGTGGCCAACCTGCGGCTCGCGAGCCGCATGCGGCTCTTCGCCAGGTCTTTTTGCGGCTCTTAAAGGCCGGCACAACTATAATTTCAAAGAAAGTTTAGCAATAATTGCTTCTCAATTTTCATGATGCAATAATGATCAGGAACTTCCAAAAACGCTGAACTTCGCCATCAAAAGTTATTCCGTAGTGCCTTTTCAGTGAACGCTAGTTTACTAGGGGCTTTCCATTCGCTTTACAACATAATATTTCAATAATTGAAAATGAAGCTAATATATACTATCATTAGAAATATACAAATGATTTGTGTGCATATGTGCCCGCGTGTCTCATGTGGCTCTTCGCAGCGCACATGGAAAATTGTAGATCTTGGCCTCTGATAGGTTGGCCACCCCAGGCATAGTTTGTCAAAGTGTCCATCAATATATACCGTTAATGGATTAAGTATATTGTGCATCTAGATTTGGTTTTCGCATACTGAGAGCTACGTCATCTATCTGTACCTTCAAAAGCTTCTTTTTATTTCTATAATATCGGTTGAAATTCTTTTTAGAAGCTGATTCTTTGGCTTATTCATCAACACCAAATGCTAACTTTTTCTGAAGAAATGGATTATCACAACATGCAGTACAGTTTTCATTGATTATATGATTGCACTCCGTTCGATACTTGCAAAATTATATCCACTACTGCAACCTTTGCCTTTGGCCTAGTTTCTCTACAAAGATTTTTTAACACGATGCAGTGGCTGTGTGACGGCAGTTCATGCGGTAAATCCAGCCTGCCAATTCATGACTGAACCTTTATTCAAGATCATTCTAAGTTGACACTAAAACCGTTCTTAAATTTTGTACAAACGTTATTACACATCCTAGAAAATCGGACTCTAAATAGACAGTTTAAAATATAATTCGCTTTGATGCCTCACTCGCATTGAATTATTAAAGGGTACACATCCTAACAGTCAGTTTGAAGCCAATATTGATAGGACGACAGGAAAAGGAAATCTGGTGACATCTAGACACAATTGTAGCCTTGCTTCTTTATGTAAGATAAAGCAATTGACAATTCGTCAACCTGTTGATTAGGTTATCTTAAATCATCTTCGATTTCTTCCTCCATTCTGGTGTGCAATGATTCAGCTACTGATGAAATGTCTTTTTACTTCATAATGATCAAGCTAAATACAGTTTATTTTTGCCAACTATGACGATTTTCCGGCCGCATAAGTAATATAAGACTTGTACTTACTGCCAATGATAAAAATCAATTATGCTCTTATTAGAGTTTATCTTGCGATATTCTTAGTGAATTTGCATGCAGATCTACAAGTTGGTCTTCAAGTATGCTGGAAGCATCAAGTTTTCGCAATGTATTTATTTCCATTCACTCTTCAATAAAAAGATTCAAATTTCAATTCCCCTAATATACTTCAACTTGGTGCAAAGATTTGACGAGGCAAATAAATGTGGCCAGCAGATGCAACTTCGTCATCATAAGCACATTAGATATTAAGCATTATTGAATCATTTCCTAGAATAGTCTGAATTGAAAAACTAGCTCTTCTAAAGGAAGAAACCTGCAAACATTTTGAGGAATCATCGCAGCAAAGTTCTGTTCAAAATCGATTTCGGATATTATATCTTATACATCTGATAGCGTTGATAAAATAGAGAGAAATCATAGCTTCATCAGTGACTATGTAATTATCCAAATGATTTACATATTTTTTTGATGTTAGCAGTATTTTTCTAGAGAACTTTAACTGAACTTTTACTTACAGAAATCTGATTAATGAAATTTCTTGTTCGTCTAATGAAACATCCCTTCGTCTGTCTTTCAATCTCTACTGCTAGTGAAGAATATCTGTAGAAGCAATCTTCAATTTCTCATATCTCACATCCTTAAAAGAAACACAAAATATAATCGACCAATCATATTCTTACTCTTTACGGTTTACCGTAACCTTATCTGGTATTTTGTTTCCATGAGCACTTGTCGCTAGATTTTTGCTGTTATTGATTGATGTCAAATTTCGTTAGATAAAGGCTAGAATTTGTGAATGAAAAACTCAAGGATGTAACCTAACAAAATCGGCCACGTGTTTTGAAAACGTTTATTAATCCGTGTTTCATGCCATTTCGTGTTGTGATGTCCTTTTTGTGTCCTGGCCATGGCTCGTATGAATGATAACAAGTTTCGCATTTAGAGATACAGCCATGGGTAAATATTATCCCATTGAACTTTAAACAGTTCCCTGCAAGACAAAAATACCGTCAAACAAAACAGTTTCGTATACTTTTTCTTTGGCAAGGCCCATCAATCCGGCCTAATTGTCTTTTAATCTGTATGAATTCTACTCAATACAATAAGCAAGGTAAACTCGGAATTTTTCTTCCCCATATATTCAATATATGTCCTCATGCACAGAAGATCTGTTAGCTTTTGTGACTTAGAGAACGACCTTCTTCTGCTAATGTTGACCCAAGTGACCTGCTATATAGTCACTAGCTCATTTGCCCCAATTGCTCCAACGGTGTTTTCGTTCATTCAAGATTGCATCAACGCACAGAGACTCCAATCTGAATTGAGCAGAAATGTTTACGTCACATTTTGCTGTGCAGTGTTGAAGCATCAGCCAATTATGACTTTAATACGGTGCTTTGGACACGGCAACTGTTGCGAGTGAGAGGTTTTACAATAATGTACTGTTGTTGTGGTGAGGAGAGAAAGCTCGAAAGAAACAGTGGCTTTGTGCAAAGGTGCCATGGAGAAATCAACGGGACATGCTCGTAGCCTATACAGCACCAGTGAATTCAGTTAGGACAAGCAGAGTGCGGTTAGGAAAAGACTTTTAAAGAAACGCAGAATATAATAATCTAAGGTTCGCTTTAATTGGATAGGAATCAAGTCTGCCATCGATCAGAGCTTAGAGTTTTGTTTAAAACACAATCAAGTCGAGTTTGTTTTTAAATATCCTTATAGATTATCCCCCCTAAGCTTAGAATCACACTGTCTTACGTTATAAAGAGAGCGAAGTCTATCTGTGAACTAAGCCTTGTGCTTTTATATTTAGTCTGCTAATGATGGAATAAAACCGAGCGATATGTCCTTCAAGAGAACTGTCTTATACCCTAATAGAATCATTAATATCTATGTAATCAGATATTAATTCATTAAGGATTGCTTGCCCCGTTTCTATCCTCTGCTTTTCCCCAACTTGCTTCAATATGCGGCTATTGAAATAATTATTTCATCCCAAGGCTTACGGATCGGGGAAGCCTTGCTAATTAACGGAATTAACAGCAATGGATAAGCGAAGTTAAAATTATTCCCAGCCATCATGCATCAAACAATTCCCACGGTACCCTGATTTCTAAGTAAATTTGTTCGTAGATGAATTGATAAGTTAATTGCCCACTAACATTTCTCAAAGACTTTATTTGTGCGACCCATCATACTGCTTTTCCTCTTTAGCGCATGCTATTTCATGAACTCGCTCGCTCTTAATTAGCACAATTAAATATTCATATAAATTATTACATTCGCATTTATTCTGGTCAAAAGCCTGTCAGACAAGCGTATTGTTCTATTGCGAGCTTTATTCTGCGATGTGATTGGTGGACGCACGCGTTGAGTGACACAAGTGCAATATAACAACGACCTTAAAACAGTACCTATATACAAGAAATACCTCAAACAGTGGCCAGAGTCTCCGCACGTAAGCAGCTCTGAAGGTGCCTCGTGTGTTATGGCGGATTCATATGCGAGCACGAACCTAAGAGGAGTCAGTCAGGAGGAGCGCGTTCGAGCAAGTGGATTTACACAAAGACCTAGCATTTTGCACGAATTTGAGAATTCAGCATCTGAGACGGACACTATGATTACAATATTAAATAGAGGTAATTTGCCATAATCAGTTTATCATCTTTATATCAACTATCTTGTAATACGAATCACGTGTAGATCCCCATCAAAACAAACCACTTTAAAAGGGCAAATTTCAATAAGGTGCAAATCATAAAACGCTTATTTTCAAGGCAGAAATCACAGCAGAGTTTCGCTATCAATTCTAATTCATTAATCCAGTGGCAGTTTATAAGCAGACCAATATTGACAACGATCGCTGCCTTTGTGTGTTGTTACTTTTCCTAGCTTACCTTCAGATGATTCTCGCGTCCAACGAGCTCATCATTCAACTCTATATGATGAATAACTGCAGGCTAAGTTGACGAGAAAACGACTCGTTGGTGATTTGGTGATTAGAAAGACGAGCCTTGGCTTACCAATATACATAATACAAGTGATTCAAGTGTCACTGCATCCACACTGAACGGCACTAGCTGTCTAGGTGGATTCTTTGGCATTTCGAGTGACGATTTCATCGCCTATCTTCAACAGCAGACGAAGAGCAAAGAGATTTATTCCCAGCGAACAACAAGCTTGGCTTGATGTCGCCTAAAGAGGTTGACGAGTCAGAGAGGACCGAAACAAGCGAGGGTGATGCTCCCAACAAAAGCATGGACGAATCGCTTGATGGTGATGACAAAATATCGAAACAGAAAAGACATAGAACCAGGTTCACGCCGGCTCAACTTAATGAACTCGAGAGGTACTTCACGAAAACCCATTATCCTGATATCTTCATGAGGGAAGAACTGGCTATGCGGATTGGGCTGACAGAGTCAAGGGTCCAGGTGAGCCTTTCAATATCCTAGCTTCCCTTAACTATTTCAAGTCATGAAAGGAATTAAGATATAGAAAAAAAATTAATTTTTGCAGCCATGATTTTAGACTGGTTAGGCAATATTTAAACGAATTGCTGCTCTTTGCTAACTGTTTTCATCCCCGCTAATGGAAACCAATTTTCTAACAGAAAAAAACAAGGATGTAAGTTGAGATATGCAATTTGTATTGCTCTTGTCCAAGTATTTTTCGTTTAACCCATAGAGAAATTGTCCATCATTAACGTGACAGGAAACTGCATTATGAATCTGCATATTTAGGCCTACCAAGTAAGATGGCCTATCCCATGTGACGTACGGTAATTGCAAGGTATGCTAACCTTGGCAAGGTATACTACCGTCAAATAATTTCCCAAACATTCGTAATTGAAGTTGTTATCCACACGGCACGGTATTTATAGAAGAATTATTGTTGAAGAAAACAAAGTGATCTCCTATTTTCCAGCCGTTTGTCAATCTTCTGTTTACGAAAACGACAATGAAATTGTTTGAGGTTTTCATTTCACCTCGGATTCGAATCACAAACAAGTAGCTCTATGAAACTCAAGCTGATATATGAGGCCACTTCACTACTTGGAGGCTTAATTTTGCCTTAGACAATGCTTTACAATTGCCGCAGATGCACTGTGCCATGTACACTTAGGAAAATGCATGAATGCGTTTCGGCTCATCCTATGCACTTCTTATCCCATTCTCCCTCAGATTTAGAGAGAACGTAGGTTTTTCCTCTCTTCTGTGATATTAAGAGTCCTGGATCATCTTTAATCTATAATGAAACAAAACTTGAATCGTCTCTAAATGCATAATCGTAAGAGTGTGATCAAGGTACTTAGCCCTTCTTAAACCCTTTCGTTTAATATTTACTTTCATCAAAGCACCAAATACAATCACTAGCTACCGAATTCACACGACCATACCTCGCATTCTTGTCTTCATAACTTCAATCGTCATTCTGATTTGCATCCACGTAGCTCTGCATTTTCTTCCAATTTTTCTCACTCTCATTTTTCAATCTTTGCTAAGCTATTGGTGCCAAGCTTTCCTAACAGATCGTCCCTCCACTGTACCGGCTATGGCTTAGGTCTGCCGGTCCTGCCAACTGACTTTCAAAATTTGAGCTAAAACCCTATTTTTGATTTAGCAGACTCGACTTTACAGTTTGTTACAACTTTATAAATTACCTTCCATGATAAAGATGAGCTATGCAATCTTCTAACTGTCAGTTAGATCTTCCTCTTGTCTAATAGCAGTCTTGCTTGTCTCTTTGAAGAGTTCCAAAGTTTCTCATTTTATCACAAATAGCTCTGCCACTTCTTTTGGAGCTTTTATAAACCTTGTGTGCATGCTCTTTATAGCATATATGAGCATATATCAAGATATATGCTCAATCGTCACTTTAACTTATCAGAAGAAAATTCAAGATTGCCATATTGATGCAAGTTCATAATAAAGCTGAACAGGTTAATAGCAACTTAAGTGGATTGCATGCAATTATGATTGAGTGTATGATTGCTGATAAAAACAAACTTTTCATGATAAGAAATGCAGAATTATTCTTCATAACTCAAGCATGCTACTGCAAGTGACTGGCCATGGAATTCTACCAAACATTTCTTCAAATTACGATAACCAAGGTTACACTTTTTCATCAACTCAAAATGCAGTATAGAACTTGCGAAGTTGAATTCTATCATGTAGACGAGTGTTTATGAGTTTTTTTGATAGAAGTGTATCCCATTTTCGACCACAGTGTTGTAAAATAGGGTAACTATTTCCTTATGATGTTACAATTTATGGCAAACTGTTACCCGGGTTCTCCTGAACAACTAGAAGAACAGCTTAACCGAAATTGGTCACCTTTTTCTCTTTATTTCTAAAGGCGTATGCTCTTACCAATATGCCAAATACACCCACATCATGCCAAATAGAGCTAAGTAATGCAGTAAATCAATTAATTTTTTGCGGGTGTTCGACGTGGTAGGTTGTCACAAAAATTTGCGAGCTACAGAGTCATCCAGTATCTTTTAATGAAATATCAAAAGTTGTTCTACTGAATATTCGATTAGGAATATAAAAGGAGAGGCTTGCTGTACACTGTGTGCTTGAGCTTGAATGACACTTATTAATTCTGTGACCATTGAACTGCATGTCAGTCCCAGAATTTTCTTCGAATTGATGCCTCAAGTAGCCGTTTTCAAGGAATCGGACTTAGTAGCTGACAAAAATGTATGATTACTGAGCAATCAAAATTGTCCTTTAGCTCATTTCAGCTTCATGGAAATTATCATGGCTGTTTTCTCACCTAACCTCTAGTAGAAAAAATAGAAATATTGATTCTAATAGGCATAATCATAAATGAAAATGTAAACAAATTTGTCAGATATACTGTAAAGAACTCAGAGTGGATCCGAACGGGTGGGGACAACTCCTTAAGGCAAATAGAATTGGCTAAGTGTTTGCTTTCACCGAAACTTCTCATTGCGTAGACTAATTGATATTGTAGATAACGTCAAGTCTGTATCCCAAAAAATTTCATTTTGCCCTTGCGTGCTTCAGCTAGGTAGTTGCTACATAAGATAGCTGAATCGGATCATATGACTATGCATGTACATTCTCTGCGCTCTCGGACTATCTACTATAGAAAAGAAGTTTTGTTGATTTCATAAGATTGCTTTGGAAGATGTTAGCTCTGGTCTTCATAAGAAACTCCCATTCAACCCGGACGACTTCATATGAAAAAGCAATTGCTAACTATCATTACACGGGCCTGGTTTATGAAGATATTATTAATGTACTATTTCCTGGAATAGTGAAATCCAATAGCAAAGTATTTTGATCTACATTTATCAGCCATGTTTTTGGATTTCGAGCAGTCATTTTTTTATCAAATCAACCTCCTAAATCTTTTATTTTAAGTCTAAAAATTAATTACCTTTAAGCTTAACTTTTGAGGTTAAATTAATGAATCATTGAGATAATTTTTACGATGACTACAGATAGACATAAAATTCAGAAATCTTAACAAACATATTTCATTTTTGATTGAAGACAATGAAAGATTTAATTGCGATCAAATTTCTGTGAACTTGGCTAGTGCTTGAGTGTCAAAAGTTCTGATTAATTTTTCCAAATTTTTGATCCGGCCTTTTCTCCTTTTAGGAGAATCTCTCGCAGGCTTACTATAGAAAGAGAACTTCTGACAAGCTTAATCTTTCGACAAAAATATAGTGAAGTTCACAAGAAGGAATTTTAAACCATTTAGACAGTATTTATTTGAACATTTTGGATGCAGTTGGTATGTAAATTTATCCCTTGCCCTTGTTCGGTATCAAGTTGCATGCATTTACGAAGGAAGTGACAATGCATAGACCTCCACGTTGGTGTCCCTGGATATCGACCGCCAAAAGTGATCTTGACTTATTTTTGTTGGCCCGTAACTGATTCTGCAGACATTTTCCCTCAAAGCGTATTTGAGGGAAAGACTCGATGAAAAAAACGAACGAAGTTTAATTTTATTCAACGCATAGCAGTGACTCTAGCAAAATATAGATTGTCTAGATCTGATATGTCTTTAGTGACCCGTGTGAAAGGAAAATCTTCTATAACGACAAGTCCCATATTTTGTTATCAATGAATTCTCAATACCAACATTTATTGACTTACCGCACACTAGAAACACATTAATAGCTATTCAGATGGTTTAGTTATAACCATTGACTGGCAAGATGTTCCTTGAAGGGTGAATTCTAAACTACTGGTTTCTTTGCAATAAAACCACTTAATTAATATTCATGGATATAGTGTTATATTGACACCATTTTCAAAACAATTTCAAGGTGCTCAAATTTTTCAGACAATTTGAGATGCGAAGTGTTTGACTATATGACAGGTATTAGAATTAAGAAACAAATATGTCCAGTCAAAAACTCTTACATTTAAGTCTAGCTATCTGATTATTGGGTGGCAAAGCTTTAACTGGTATATTGACTGGTACTAACAAAACAGTTTAAACTACCCATACAAGCTTATAATCCTATTGTTGTAAGGAGATTTACCCTACCTGGCAGGCATTTGACTGTTGAATCGAAACCGAGGTGTAAAAAGTTTTGGCCAAGTTTGAGATAGATAAAGTTTTCCTATGACCATGGGACAGGCTTTAACTGAGATGTAATTTGAATAAGAGGTACGCATTACTAAGGGATCTGTTGCACAATGAAATAAGAACTGATTTGGAAGGCGTCGAATGAAACGACGGCACTTATCAATATGCTTTGGGTGAGAACTAACTTAATGTCATTTGCCTGCAGAGTAGTGCTTATGACGATATTCGACTACCAAGCAATGATCCATTGAGGTGCATCTTGTAAATGAAATTAAAGAATAAACGAAATTGCTTGCTGCACGCCAATTTTTATTTGGCTTCGCGCTCATCATCCTAAGCCAAGCAGATGCGATTGATATCAACTGGTTGCACATGAGAAAGTAAAACGAAGTCCCATAATCGAAACGAATTTCATAGACACTTGTTGAAGAGGTATCATCTTCAGCCATATCATTGTGAGCTAGGCTGGCCAGTATTTAATCTTCGCCGTACTTTGCCACCAGGTTCACGCCAGGCACCCTTTGACACTGGGCAGGCAAAGAGCGGGCGGAAAAAACAAGCACAAAGCCAAACTTTGACCATCTTCACAGTATAAATGTCCTTCAACCAACAGGAAAATCCCCGTCTTTAACTTCGAAACATTGCATCTTACTAACGAAGCATGCGCAAATGCATTCTTACTACTAAAAGCCGTTGCTTAGGCCCATCTTGACTTCTTATGAAAATAGACAAAGACTACGCAAACAATTTTCTATTGTACTGCATTAATTTCGGTGGTATGTCAGAATGGCTTGCTATACAGTTATAAGCTCTGACACTGGTACAAGAGAACGTCTATAACGTAGGGCTCTGTTTACATGAGTATAGATTAGAGGAAGCTTTGATTATTTAATCGTGGTCTGGTACAATGAAGATTTATCTATTAGTACAAGATGATTTATATGAACGGAAATGGATAAGGAAGAACCAGCAATGGTTAGAGATATCACAGCGGAAGGATAGTCTGCCAGTAGATTCTCTCGGGAAGATATTATAAGTGTTGAATTCTGTTCGAGTATGGTAAACATGATTATTAATAAGCAAGCAATTTCAAAGCAAAAATTTCTTCTGTACTGCACCTAAATCGGTGATAAGAGGACAAAATGTCTCTAAAACAGACTGTCTCTCCATTTCAAATTAATAATTAAAACGGAAGTCTTACGACATATGTTTGAATGTATATACAAAGCTATCGTCTCACTTTGAAACATTCAGTACACGCGCAGTTAAAGATTATCCCAATGTATAGTTTTCTACATGGCATAGTGATATGCTTAATTAACTATCTAAGACGTGATATCAAAAGGTTAGTCTATGCCTCCAAGTTCTCAGATTTGTCCGTAATTGAATACATGGCAAGGGCTTCGAGCGATAGGAGGGCTTCTTCTGGTACTTTGAGAGATTATCTAGGAGCAGTCCAATCAGGTCTTTTCAGCTGCGAGGGTGCCCAATGTTAAATATCATAAGGCAACACTCCAAGCTGCTTTGATTATCCTGGCTTCAAAAAAGCCTAATGATGCTCTAGAAATTTGATTTCCAGATTATGATGTCGTCTAAATGAACTATGGAACTATAAGAAATTTTTGTGAGATCTACATAGCAACCAAGCAATTTATTGGTAATGAAGAGATTGAATTATTGTGAAAAAATACTGTCAGTTTGATAACAAAATTGCTTGTAGTATCAGTTGAGGTGGACAAACATTCAAAGCTTCACACATAGTGGAATATTCTTGTTCCCTTAGCAGAATTCCCTGCTTTCTCAATTCTCAGTTATAAGTTCACCGAGCCGATCTTTCTGCATTATCTTTCTTTACTAGTGTGATAAATTCACTACAGCACATCATAGCTACATCATGTTGATTCTAGAATCATTTAAAAATCAAGTCAGAGAACCTTTGACTAAGTTAAATTTACGCTAACTTAAATCGGCTGCATGAGAAACGTGGTTATGTGATTGTTATCCTTCTCGATGTAATCGCCTTCCACGCTTAGTCCTAATACCAATATATGGCTAGATTAACAGCTAGCAAGCTCAATATTACTTGCTAAAAGGAGTTTTAAGACCGAGAATCTTTGCACGGATGGAAAATGAGTTGTGTTTGAAGGGATGGCCCCTTGGAAATCAGATTCAAAGTTAAGTTGATGTGATAACTGAAGCATACTGAGACCACAGCTCTGCCATCGAGACTCTAGGAAAAGATAGAGCATAGCATGGATGAAGTGTTAGTTTGGACTAACTTAGTTTAGCAATGCATTAGAAAGGAAAATTAACTTGCTGGGAAATGGTTGTTTTTCATAACAAATAAGACATGGAATATCAGATGACCAGAGTTTTTTTATGTCGAATTAGTGATCAATACAGACGCTTTTCCTTGAAGCTAAGTGTCCAACAAAGGACTTAGTTGCAACTGTATCATAGTTGACTTCAGTGGTAATCTTCGCAGTTGGGATAAATTTTGTATCTTCTATGAATCCCTCAACAATGCATGCGTGCAGTGCAAAGAGTGAGTCGCTCGTATTAATATTGATATGCGTCATTATTTCAAGGTATTTAGAACATTAGTTTTTCACATGATCGAAGGCACACAGGATCCATAAAATTCGTTCAAATAGTATAAATTATTATGGAATTCACTATACTCAGGTAAGCAGCAACCAATATTAGAATATCGAAGCTTTCTGTTCAGTACCGGACAATATTAGACGCTTGTTTGCATTCTACGGCTTTCATCAAACTAATGCACAAGGGCTCTTTTGGTGTATGAAAATAAACAAATAGGTAAAATAGGTTAAAATAGGAAAAAGCAGGTTGAAAATTAAAAGTCAATTTGACTTGTGGAAGGAATAAAATTCAAATCAAAAGCATGTTAAGCAAGCAGCAAAATGGGAAAAAGTGTACAGCGAAGCTGGTCTGGAATCTTCAGATCTGGCCTGGTTTATTTTCATCCCTCCTGCACAGTTATGAAAATACCTACATAGATCTATTTGCTATCATTGGTACCGAGAAAGTGTATTTGGCGTGGCGTCCTCTTAACAGGTGTTGCATTGATGATAACAGTAGTGTATACAAGTAAAAATTTCTATGGAGAAGTATAAATGGTCAGGTCTTACAAAGCAGTGTTTCCCCCGAAATATTATTTTATTTATTGGTCGAAGATAGAAAAAGGAGCTTCTGTGAAGGATGGAATAAGTACTAGAAGTAAGAATGCCGAATGATACGTATCAAGTGTCGGAAGAAAAGGCACTCTCTTCAAGGCTATTTCCATGCATTTTGTGAATTTACTCATAAATGATTGTAGCCAAACACTGTCATTGGCGTTCAGTAGTGTCTAGCATAATGATTTCGGTTATGGAGCTAGGGACAATCCCAGGTCTCAATGTCTAAGTGCTCCCTTGAGTAGCATTTAAAGGACATATATTTATTTCACGGGCTTTGATACCTCCATTGCCATGGCTTTTGATACGAGACTAAGCCATCATTTTAAAACATTTAAGCAACTAGCACCTGATATCTAGGTAACTTGAACATTGATGATTAACTTGAATGAGATAAATCTCGTAATATTATGTTATACAATTCAAAGAAAAAGGGGAGCACTTTTTCATATCAATCAGAAAAAACCTGTCTAATTTGTACGATACCGCACGGAAATATGTTCAGGTCTTGTTGTCATTAGCGGAAGGATATAATCTACCTGCTTGAGCCAGTTGCACTATGGTACGGAATATTCGGTAATGAAGAGAGCAGTGCTAGATCAAGGAAGAATGTATCAGGACACAATTTTTTGCTGCAGACAAGATACCTTTTTCCATTCCCTCTCAAATGCGAAGACGCCTCCGATCACATCCGCGGTTTTGGACTTTTGACACTTCCAGATTAAAACGCTTGCATGTGCGAGTAAAGAATATGAGATAAATTGAAACGCCCTTACAGAGCTAAAAAATTAAAAGCCAGGCCTAAAAGAGGCTAACAGATCCCTTCCCGGAAAAATAAAAAACATGCATCGTTAGACAAATATTGAACAATGCCATACCAGAAAGTTTTCGCCTCTACCTATTTCAGTTTAAAAGCCTAGGAAACTATGAATGAAAACAATTCTGATGTTTTTTTTGCAAATCATCCGCTGAAGGAGAGATTCATTCCAGTAAAAGCGCATTTCAAACAACATATTACTAGAGTCAACTCCGTCTAATTCGAACTCGTATAATTCGAGCATTTGCCAATTCAAACAGATTTTCAGTTTCCTAGCAAATCTCCCAACAAAAAGCCTCCATAGTTCGAATCTTATAATCCCCTAGAGAATTCGAATTAGGCAGAGTTGAATGTATATTCTAATGTGCGATAGCAGAAGATGTGTTCCCTTCATTTCCAACATTATTTTCTTCCTTCTGAACACTACCATCTGAATGGAGATCCTTCTATCAGTGATTATTTCTCTGGCCGTTTGGTATTGTGAGAATCGAACTGAGGAATCATTCTGATACGTTGCATGCATCTAACAAGCCAAGAGAGCTAGCATCCTAACCTCACCAAATCGCTCCAACCTCTTTCCCATCGTCGTTTAGTTGCAGATCTTTCCATCTTTTACAGATACTTTCACGGACATTGTTCTCAGGAGATCAGGGATATTATTCCAGTTCCTCTGAGGCGTGTCAGGACCACCAGAAGCTCAACTCATTCACACCATTTCCAAGTTTCACTGCCTAATCCACGAACTCTATCTCACAAATAATCATTCATCCCAAAAACATGCAATTTATGGAACATCTTGCCTTCTTCTTCCTTTCCTGAATCCTACAACTTGCCATCTTTAAAATCTAATGTAAATAAACTTGATCTTATCTCTCTATCTTCTTTGCTGCTCACTTTCTTCTTTCTTCCTTTGTTGGGGCTTTGTAGAGGTCACCATGGCCTTTCCTCAACATAACCCACTAAAAAAGAAAAAAAAAATATTCCTTACGATTCTGTGACCTCAGATGAATTTACTCCCTAGTACATACAGCAGAGAAATGTCTACTACTCAAATCTTTGCATGGCAGCAAAACTTGCTCTATAAGATGCTATCTCTACTCCTGCCAAGCTCTAACCTGTGCAAAAGGGTTTTCCAAAGTGGAACGCAATGTCCATAGTTTGACGTTGCAATGGGTTGCTCTTACAGGTCTTGTTAATAAGCTAAAAACAGGCGATGATCATCAACAGAAGATCTGCATCTGACACGTTAATACATTGACAAAGGAGCCACTGTCTCTCTCGCTAAGGGACCAAAATTGCTTCCTTTCTAAACACGTTTAAAGATGCAAAGTTGACCCTGCATAAATCAATTGCAGATGGATCATTTCATCCTGAGACATCAAATCGTTGGTTGTACATTAGAAAAAGTTTGCCTGCAAGCATTACTGCCATAAAAAAGCAGGTAAAAAGGTCTTAGACGCTGCTTGTAACAGTGTGTTACAATTGACAATAAAACTATTCGATCCAGAAAACTTGATGTGTATGCTTGTATACAAGCTGGCATATAACTTGTACTAATTTATCATTACTTTGCTTCTAAATATCGAGACATCTGAACTTTTCGTAGGTCCTAGGAAGCAGGGCAAAGCCTAGAAATTTTCATGATCCAACACGCAACCTAATCAGATTCCCCTGGCTCATCCTTCCACATTTCTAAGATATCTTTTATTGCGTGCCTATGGGATGTATAATTTTAAATTTAGCTAACAAAAGATAGCAAAATAGGTTAACTGCTAAATCTATTTACACTAAACGATAGTAATTTGCAATTAGTAAATACACTTCTTCATTTTCCTTTCTTTTCTTTTCATCAAAGGAATTGGTTTTCATGTTTCTCATCAGATTTCATAGGAGAACCCATAACAATATATAAAACGTTGTTGCTTCTGATCAATGTAATCTCTTTCCTACCCAAAATACAGCTCTTTTCATTGTTCTGCATCACATTAATCGCTGTTCTGGTTTTGTTATTCTTGTCATTTCCAAGCGTTTGTCTTATTCGTCGTATTTTGCTTCCCTCCTCTTTTCAGCCTGTGTTTGTCCAGCTTTAAGTTCATCCTATGGATCAACGGCACTTGTTTACAGCTTTGATTCAAATGCGTTCTTTGCTAAGTTTCCCTGTTTTTCTTCTTCAGTGCTATCAACGAACTGTTATTTTCATTCACACATCAGCTCCATATCATGGTTCTTTAAAAACTTCCTGGTCTCTTTCATCCCATTGACACAGTCGAACAAGCTCTTTCGCAACAGTAACCGCCACTCAATCTCTTCTTCCGCCAATTTTTCCTACATCAGGCTGATTTTCTTTGAATTCTTTTCTGCAGTGATTTCTATATAAGCAGCGTTTCTCACCATGCCGAGAAATCTTCGTTAAATTGATGCTTTTTTCACTACCTCACACTATAAATCTATCAATTTGCTTTTTATGCACACATTAAAAGCTAAACAAATTACAAACTGTTACACCGTTCTGATATGCAAATTTTCAAAAACGATTTCATGGTTTCAGAGGGTAATCTTAACTATAAACTATAATTTTTCGGCAATCTTCAATCATATTGTTCATTTCTGGGAAGATATTCGTGTTGTATTATCTGGACGTTTCTGCACATACAGAAACGGCATACACTGGAATTGTTCCGTTAGGAAAACTCTTAGTATTCTTCTTCTTCTACTGAAAGCATTGCTGAGTGTATCATGCAGTAGATCGATTCTGTAGAGAAATGAATGTAGCATTTCTAGCCACTAATTTACTATTTGCCATTCCCCGTCTTGTCTCTACTTGAAGATTATTATGCTTGCTTCAGAATTCTCACCCTGCAACTCACTACTTCTATAGACTTCTCAAACGGATTAGGGCCACTGCAAAGGATTATCAAATATGAAGTCGCCTAGACTTCATTTCCTGGCTTTTGGATTGTTTGCGATGTTTCAATTCTCTATTATGCAAAATTGATATAATATTATCAACGCTCTTGGTCCAAATCCTGAGTGACAAAATATATCAGCATTACTGCCATCCTTCCAACAGTGTTTTAAATTAAGACTGGATTGAATGCGTAATATTGGGCAATTACTGTTATCGAATTGAAAAAAACAGATCTCTTTTCTCATTTCACCGATGTGGCTGCACATGCTAGGGAGATAGGTCTTCCTTTTCATCGAGACGTTTAATTGTTGCATTTTCCATCTTTGCTTGATGCGACTGTTACTGTAAATTTTTATACAAACGGATTCGATGTTGGCTATCAATATAGAAAACCATGCTAGCAGGGTGATTAACTTGAACTTGATTCCAGGGATGGGAAAACAGACAACATCTAATATCAGCATTCATATTTTCATGGCTTGTTTAAGTTTAAGAATACCAATAAGTATCCTGAGAGAAAGCTATAGGAAAAATGAATCATCTTCATGAATGAAAATAGGCAAAATATAAAGGTTTGAAGGCATAATATAGAAATTTTACTAGCACATAATGCGAAAGATCCATTCCTTTCAATTACATGATGTCATAGTATAGATCATATCAACGAATATAAACAAAACAGAATAGGTGTAAGGACTAAAAATTAATCGCTTTTGCTTGCTATGTCACTTAATCTAAAAGGAATAGTTCTAGTAACATGCATTTGTGAAATTTGATAATCATATTGAACGGAAAAACTGCTGTCTTTTCAAAAGTGATCATTTACAAATTTATGTCCATGGCTTCTTTCACAAGATTGTTTCAAAGTTTACTTCAAAGTATGAAGAATCGACATATATGATAAAGAAAACATAACTCATATACATGCTTTAACGTTCGTTAGTTTTAGTGAGAAACTTGTGTTTGCCTAGAATTTTCTTAATTTACGATTTATTACGGTAGGAAGAAAAGACTTCCGCACATTGTCTTATAGCTAGATCTTCATATGCTGCTCCAGTGCTTCTTCAAAATTTAGACTTAATTTGAGATGACTCGAATGCTTCAAAGGATATAAACTTCTTCAATCAAAATATCTTAGAATTAATTTCAAATTTGAAATGTTTCTATGTCATGTTAATTACGGAAAGCATCTCTGTAATAACAATAGTAATTTTAAAGGAACGCTAAAATTTCTCATTTCATTACAATAACGCAATAGTCAAAATCCAATAGCTGCTAATTCGACGTGACAAGTGGAGGACAAGCTTCGGAAGAGAATTGACAAAATATAAAGATTCCATCCATTTTTCTGCCCTAAATTTTTCATTTCACTTCACTTAATTCATGAAAATTGATTGTCAGACCAAACCAAAAATTGTGGTACATTTACCGTCAAGACCATTAGAGGAACCTTTAAGTACCAGCAAGTTAGGTTACTTTGCCGTCAAGTTGAATAGCAAAGGAAGTTTTTCACCTCTTGTGATGAAACCTTATTAACTCCATTTATGAAATAACCAATTCTTTAAATCTTTTGCAAAAAGACTATACTTGTGACACTCAAAAGGTCAAATTATGACAAATTATCCAGCTCATTATTTTCCTAAATTTCGCTTCACACAATCATGGACAAAGGAGATGACTGTTTCCTTTCTTGTAACATCCTTCTCAAAATGATACCACCTGCTGCATTTGACAATCCAAAAAATCAGACTCTAGAAAGAACAAATCGATTGAGGCTTAAAGTAATTTAAAGGATAAAATATAACATTCAGTGGAAAGGTTATATTTTGTGACATTTTGGGTCCTCTGACTGACCGATGCTGCACTATATCAATGCAATAAAAATCACGTGCCACCACATTTGATCCTTAATGTACACAAATTGACAAGGATTTACGAATTTGCATATAAGACTGAACATGTGTATTTTGGTAAACGTATAATTTGGTATCATTTTTATGCTATTTGACACATGACAATGATAATTTACCCGTTGCCTTTGCATCAAATGTAGACACTGTCAGGGGTTTTGGCCTAAAGATGCGTCCCTAATTCAAGGAAAATCTATTCTGATTTGGTCTGCTCTCTTTCTGACTCAGTAGCCCATGCTAAGCATCCTTCGCCACAATGAAATCAATTCTAAAGTTCTCTTATGGAAGAGACTGATAAGGTTGATTGGATAGGACTGCTAAGTAATTGCAGCTAATTAGCTGGCAATTGTTCTTTGTACTTCCCTTTTCAAAGCTTGAAAGAAAATCGAATCCCATTGATTTCTTCAACTCTTTCAATGGTGTGGTAATCACTGAGAGACAAGTAGTTGTACGTGCAACTGTACACCCCCAAAGAGAATTCTGGAAGAAAGGAAAAAATTGTGATGCATAAGGCTACAATTCATTGAAATTTCCCTATTTTTGCAGCAAAGAGGTTTAGATATTTGCACTCCGTGTTAATGACATGAATTCTAGACCTTTTGCCCATTCTCCAATTGAGATCATCACTATAGAGACAAAATCATAGTGATTATAAAATTATACCTAGAGCTAGCAATGAGGAAAGACTTTATTAATAGGTATATCTTATGGAAAAATAGCAATCATCGAAGTATTACAGGATCAGATGTGCAGAAATCTTCCATCTTCCACCCTATCTTGGATAGAAGTTTCTCAGTTCGTAATTTGCATCACCGTCCTTTTAAAAAGTTGTCTTGGTGAATTAGGTATCCACATGCAAGTTGGCCATGCATGAGAAGTGGTGCGAAATATTGAAATTTTTCAAACTTACTCGAAGCATTACGTCTAGATTTGCACAGAGAGACCCTGAAATGTTCGAGCTCACGAAGGGATAAGGTGAAAATCCGAGTTAATCGTCTCCAGATACATTTAATCAATTGCAGGTGACTGGTCAAGACTTTAACGTCTGGAGAATGTCCTTATGGAATGACTGTATAGTCTAGCCTCGGCTTGAAATCACCCTCGTTATTCAATTGAGCCATTGATGAGAACCCTAAGCAAAAGTTATAACAAGATTGTTAATCAGCTGTGAAATTTGCGCTGGAAAACATTCTGGTAAAAAACTGTATTTACCTGAATGATTTCATGGTTTGTATGTATTACTCTCGGCTCACTTTGTCGGTTTAGACCGCTGATGTGGCGGCTGGCCTTGATCATACATGTTAAAACAATTTCGTATTGTTAACAAAACATTAATGTTTTTGTATGTCATGTTGGAAGTGTTTTAACAGCCATTGATTGATTTCAATCTTCCTAAGTCCGATAAGCAAAATTGAAGCGTATTTTAAGCCGATTGGTCAGCCATCATTTTCTACGCTTTGTTTTTCCATCTGTATTCGCTAACTAATCCCCCCACTTAGAGCGATAAGGTTTTCTGGGGGTCATACACTATTTCTAATCCTTGCCCTATCTCTCCGTGATTCCATTCTCACCGCAATCAGTTTTTCTGCTAGTTTTAACACGCTCACAATATACATGTAGGTATGATTAAGTATTCTCAGACCTAGTGTTTTTAACGGATAATCACTTTGAATAGTTTAATTACTTCCTTCATGCTTTGAAACATTGAATCTAATACAGGACTGATTGCATTGATAATATTGACATATGGTCTGCAGACGCATGATAGCTTTTGATGTTAGTAAACACATGTCAAGATTTCAAAACATGAGCTCTGTCACCATATATGAAGCAGCAGACAATTTTACCTGCCTTTTTTGTACAGTCAAAGACCGCTTCCAAATATAGCAATTCAAGACTGTACACATTTCTGCCTAGACAATAATGTTACCTACCCGAACAAATCATGTTTACACATACTCATAGTTTCTGAGGCAGTTTTGGTTTCAGAGGCAACGACTTGCTTCAAAGATTCTTATCATAGTTTACCAAAAAGGCCTACTTTGTGATTAGGAATCAACTGGTGGCACCACGCAGCCTTTGATAATGAACGGCGGAGACTGGATGTGATATGACGTCATTATGAGAGTATCAATTTATTGACTTCAGTCATTTCTGGCTGGCTAAGACCTCACCACAGTTTAGAAGCTGGCGATCAGAAGTTAGTGCGCATTAGCTAGATGATGCGTCAAAGATCAATATCACGATGGAAGTTATTCGGTTGCAGCTACTTGCATATTACGGGCTATATATTTAAGTAAGCAACTTAAAAGTCTGAAAATCAAACAATAAACACATGAATGCATTTTGGAAAAAGTTAATGGCAATTAATTCCCATGCAAAGGTTATGTTTTCTTTGCCGAAAAAAAGGAAAATTGCCAAGACTGTAATATATATATCAATTGAGAAGACGTTTCTCACGGTCTCTATCACCGGTTAGTAATATATATTAGATGCTTGGATGGGAACACAAGCATGTCATAGGTAACACTCGTTGCAATGAGTATAAAATGCAATTCATGAACTGTGCAGGAAATGGCTCGCAGCACAAAAGCCACAGAACATGGAGCACTGAAATGGAATAGCTGGCGAAGTCGTCTTGACGTAGCTTGATAAAGTCATACATGGATAATAACTCAATTGACGCTAAATGCAAGCATTTGGCAGATGATACATTTTGCGACTGTAATGTACCCAGGAATCTGACTAGAAACTTCTGATGCATCTATGAATGTACAAAAGCTTTGATTCAAAGTAAGCATTCTTAGAAAACGGTGAAAATAGTGCAACATGGAAAATCAAATTGTTAAAGCAAGCATTTGGGACAATGTCATGTATTCAATCGAATGGACTGAAAAATGCTTAATATATAAAATGCTACTTTTATTTCCAGAAAAGATACCCAATATTCTTGAAAAACAAAAGCGAAATTTTCCTTCCAATAACATTCCGAGCTTACATAGAACATGATCTGTTTCAATAAGGTGCAATGAGGTGGAAGGCTTTCTTCAAAATTTGCTTTTTATGTAGATTTGAATGCCTAATTACGCTCAAAGTTGTACCACCTTTGTACCGAGCCTTGTCTAAATGCCAATCTAAAGTAAAGGTGATAATTCATAATAAATCCCGGCAGAACATCTAGAAGAAATACAGCATAAGATGTCAAAATATATTCAGTTCTGCAGCTCTTTTTGAGTAGAAGCTGGAAATACTTCATCATCTAATTGCTAATTTTTGCAAAATAATGCATCGCTAATGAGACAATTTTTAACTAGCCTTAGCAAATAATCTTTCTAGTAGATAAATAGATGGTTTTTTTCTGAGAGCTCGCATATCTTATTTCTGTATCCGATGATTTGAATCTACACTGTGACATTACTTCGCAAGACTTTTATATTGAAGACCCTTTCAAAAGAAGTTGATAATCTATATGGCTTGTTTTTGCTATCATCTCTACTGTTCACTTCAGAAGAAAATCCAGGCTAGAAGGTTTAGCTGAAGGACAGTGCATAATTTTGCTCAATTTGGCTAAGAGAACTTTGGTCCAGCTTGATAACGGCTATCACTTTGATGAGTGTGTTGCTTTGAAAGAGATGTACTAAACTACAGATACGGCATATTTTTCATCTTCATTAAACCAGACCGTCTGGAAAGAGCTTTCGACTAGGTGTAGCTTTTATTACGGACACCAGTGTCTATATTTAGCTCTTTGCGGTGGCATGCGCAAATCGAAGTGAGGCTTTCGTATAGAGGAGACACCATACTTGCATCCGTTAGCATGCCACCGCTGGTTAGATGCATGGAAACGAAAGACTATAGAGACAATTTCATTAAAGATCATCGAAGAGTTTATCCGTAATCGCCTATCTTTTGTATTCGCTTATCTTCTTTAAAACCATAAAGGAAAACAACCGTAAGGATGTTTCTCCTAGATCATAATAATAATTTTGATTCAGAAGAGTCTTTAACCACGTAAACTTACTTTAACTGGCCTGAATAATTTGATATTTCCAGCAGGGCGGGCTACGATTCTTGGCGGCATCATGTTAGTTTACACAAACAGAGCTTAGCTATACATGTTTACGAGAAAATTCCATCTTGGTTTTGACTGATTAGATTATTAAAACTTCTTGGTTTGAAAATTCTTCCTTGAAAATATTTATGAGACTTGGAAGGACAGTACTTTGTAAACACAGGACTGCTTGGAAATAGGAAGCCATGTTTTAGTAGATGTAATATTTTTTTTTAAAATAATTTGATCATTTGCGCTTTTGTCTAAAAATTCAAACGCTTGTTTGCCCTCGATATGAGGATTGGACATTTTTGAATACTCTGTAGCCGTTTTTAATTAATGCTTTGGTTTGAAATGTTGCGGCTAGTGCAATGCTAGATGGTAAATATACTGTATAATTGCTCTTAAAAATGTACCGTGTATTAGCTTAGCTCATATAATGAAGCCATGCCTTATATTAGATATTGAGTATGAGGAAACAACTTCTAGCAGGACCGCATTAACCCATGGGCAACCAGTATAATTCTTAACTTAAGAATATATTTTAGAACTTCAGTCTGTCTAAAGTTATGTAAAGAATAATTCCTTTGATACTTCAATTCTTACGAAGTAATCAATGCTTCGAAGTAAAATGCAATAGGACTCTACTCGAAGGAATCCAACTATAAGGAATTTTGGAAAATATTTTCCATAAGACGTGACTTATTGAAATTTTTTTTGTTTTTCTATGTGGGATGGGGCGTTGATGGTGAGAAACAAAGCAGGAACTACAAATGAGATCGACTGGCTAAGAGGAAAGGGAGATAAAGCCAAGTTCATTGATAATAAATTTGACTAAAGCATGATTGTATAATTCTGGGAAGAAAGAAGACGATAAGACGCTCCATAGTTTTCAGCTTCTTGGGATTAATTATGATTTGCGGGATAGAGTTTTAGGTTGAGGCATTGAAAATTGGAAAGAGTAAGATTGGGTCGAGCTTCTGGTAGTACTGACACGCCTTAGAGGATCAGGTATAATATCCTGGATTTCCTGAAAGTTTGTAGAGATTTGGCGAGGTTGAGATTGTTAATGAGACGAATGGTTTTGGGCTGGACTTTTTTGAGAGGACGGAGAATAGAAATAAGAGCACCCACAAATAAGAGCAATATTCTAGAGAAGGATAAACTTGGAGCTCGTAGATTGACGTTCTGTACATGCAATAATGGAAGAAAACCCAAGTTACCTTTGGCCGAGAGGTCCGGCGTGGCCGAATGCTACAAGCTACTAGCTTTGAATATTCTTATTGTGCATTGAATCTTGATCTGCGTTGCAGATCATGCTGAAATTTCAGCGCAAGTCAAAATTTTAAACAGAAGCAAAAGTACTCAGCCCAAAATTCTGCGTCATACTGCACAGTGTGCAAGATCGCAAATTAGACGTAATCGAATAGAGAGCTTTCAATTTTTCCTTGAAAGTGTATATTGTACGGTGAAGTGCCACACCCACCATCGGTTTCTGGATGGATTTATACACAGGCAATCTTTATTGGTAGAGAATTCCCCAAGGTATATTAAAACTCAGATATCATTATTGGTCCAAGCTAATTCGGTGTATAAGTATCAAGGTCATATCGATAGGAAAAATACGGATAATGCTGAAGACAGTTCTTCTTTCTTCCTATGTAGTGCATATGCCAAAGAATTTATTTCTTATTCAGTAAAACGATGCATTCTGAATATTTGGAATCATAGAACCAGAGATTGCCTGATTCACGTTGAGATGGCATTTGTTCTGAGGACCTCACCCGTAGCCGTGTGATTGCAAGGCAATACCTTGCCTCGCCATGCAATTGTTATGCATACGAGAAAGCCCAGCCATTGATCTTTTCAATGCTAGTAGCAGTTGAAAGAAGGAATCCCACGTGGTAGTGGCTTGCAACCAACGAGCTTCACTTTACGGAGGGACTAAGTAGCATGTCAATACATTGTATTGAAGGATTGATTGTTAATGAATCGCATTTGTGTGTGCATCTTATGATGTGAATTAGTGATCTGGTTGGATTCATATATTTACAGAAAAGCTGGCAGTCACAGCAACATAACGAAATCTCTCGGTTTTTGTAAGGGGCGGCTTCCCCAAAAAGAATTTATGATCATCTCTGCTACTTGATTAGTTTCTCATAAAATGATTTCAAAGCTTCACACGTGACACAAGCTTTAATCGCTTGACCACAAATACAGGTACCAGTCTCAATAACATCTCTCAAAGTTCAAGCGTATATTTTTCTACTGTTTACCACTTCAATTGACAATCCTCTATTCAATTCTGTCTTGGTTTCCAATATGGGCAGCAAACTCCTTTTCTTGGTTTTACATTGATGAAGAATTCAAGCTTGTTCTCGCTGTTATGTTTTCAATTTGGCTGGTCAATTGTACAACAACTCTTAAGCAAATGTTAGATATTCAATCAACACACAAATAGTCTAAAATTGGATTCAATTCTTCTTGATGAAAATATCACTTAATCTGGGCCTGTTTGTTTTAAGTTACACCTACATCTTGGTAGGCGTATCTGCATTGCTCAGCATTTTTCCATCCTAGTCGCTATCATTTCAATTCTTGATGTGATCTCTTGACGAAAACTTGCAATCACTGCCTGGCTAGAAAAACGTCCAAACTCGTTTGCTGCTTTGTGTGCGTATAAGTACCCACTCGTGGGACCATAGATTATTCAACAGTAGCTGATGAAACGAGAATAGGCCCACCTCAAAAATTCATAGATTTTTTACAATATCTCGTCGGGTTTGCTATATGCGCTTTTTATCTCTATTCCTGTACGATTGTCGCATTTTGTATGATATTTCGTGCAATTATGTACCACTCTAACTGTAGATAAGACGATCATCGTATAAATTGGTCTTATCTGCGATCGATGCATTGCAAATTTTAATGTCTGGCATTTCATTGTTTCTTTTTCAAATTATGGGACTTTCGAATCTGAACAAAAATTCCTGTTTTTTTCAGTTCACATTCTTTTCGGTGCAATGACTCCATTAAGCTAACCTCCTGCAAGTTCTTTCTGCTTGTGGTTCATTTTCAGTTCAATTGTTTTTAAAGTCACAGCGATGCTTCAAGCAATCTATCCAATGATATTTCTCTTGGAAATGATCAGCATTCCACTCTGCGATGCTATACCGAATTAGGTATCAAGAGCATTTGAGACTTTGAGGGGAGAACTTCACATTTGTTCTAATAGAACGCATTATCTTTATATATGTCACATCTCGTAGATGACATAATCTCTCGTTATGCCACAAAGATCAAGCCTTAGCTGACATCCTTTTAATTGCTTTCTTCAATGCAAATCTAGCTTTTTGACATTTGACATCAGATATCATTTGATTTTCAGTACTTCTTGTTTCATTCAATTAGAGTGACATCGGATATAATGACAACAATTGGCATATTCTAACCATCCAAGCAATGGAAAATACAAAACCAGTTTGTACCCCCTCTTTGCTCAGTTGGACTGGTAAATGGATGACGCACCTGCTATGCTAATATATAGGGATGCTAGCCTCTTGCTACTTAGCCAGTAGCGAGTGAGTTTGGAGTGCGTGTTTTACATGGCTTCTTACTGTGATCCTACGATAGATTTTTGAACACAGACTTAGCTGAGGAGCTTTTAGCTGTTCGAGCAGTTTCCAGGTCCTTCTTCTCACTGTGACTACGCCTGGAATTACATAGATCTAGCTAGTCTCTTTATCCTGAGTTGAAAGTTAGCTGAAGCTGGACTCTAACCATCGGTCTTAGAATCAATTGGCAAAAGCTTTACCATTCAGCTCTTCTGATTACATATGCAGCTGCACAGTTTGGAAAAGCAAAGCACTTACTTAGCAAGCAGTACCTTATAAACTATATTCACTATCTAGCAGTGTGCTCTCTAGGGATCGTATTTATAATAGGGCTGTTCATAATAGGTACAGCGTTTGAGGCTACGTGCAGATAGCAAATCAAAGATGCAATACCATATGATCTCATTTTGAAAAATAATCAAAGATCCCATATATGCATACTAAATATGGCCCCAACAAGCACTATCCAATTCTTAAAAGAGTCATAGAATGAATACTTGTTTCATTGCCGGACCTTGCGCTAATGTGCGATATGCTCTAGGCATGGCTTGCCTTTTTACGTCATTGCATTGGGCAAATGAATCAATCGATAACTAAAGATTAAACGAATAAAAACTTTTAATCCAAGGTCAGGATGGAGACTTGAGAAAGTGTGCAGATAGACTGCCTATGTATTGCAAGAAAGCTTCTATTCTGCTCGCTACTTCAAATAGACGACTCTGTTCTCACAAACGCTAACAAAGCGTTCAAGCTTTGATTGTTAATTATAAATCTCAACCACTACTTTCTTCTTCTCCTATGTACATGATATTCTATTAAGTTCAATAATTTAGAGGTATGACGTCTTCGCGTATCTCATTTGTGTCAGTTCAGGTAGCAGTCTGCCTCTTAAAACGAATTACTCGGCATCTATATAACTATAGACTAAGTTCATTCTTCTGAAATTCCTTAGATTTGCTACTGATGCATATGTTTCCTAAAATGAGTCATCAAAATAAAATTTATCTTCTCTGCAACGTTTCAAAGTAATGAGAATTACAAGCTATAATGAACTGAATTTTTCTATAACAAAACACTTTTTGATATGGTGATTTTTAGTACAAAATACTTCAGAATATGATTTTGCTGCTTGTAGAATACGATATTTTCTAGTAGATGTTTTGCAAATGACACGTAGCTCTTGCATACCTCATCCTATCGGAATTTAGTCTTCGTAAAAATGAAAATGACGCGCCGTATTTTGCATGGTGATACTAATATGACGTAAAAAAGATAGCTGCAGTTAAATCAGTAGAAATAATACCGAAATTATTGCTAATGAATAAGTCAAAAGAGGTTTCGTCTAGGACAGAGAATATCATTAATTACGGCGTAATAAAAGCAAATTGATTCACTTTGCCAAGTCCTGTTGGAGTCTCTTATCTATTCAACCAAGTTTGATCGAAAGTCTCATGTTCATGTCACACTGCAGGCGAAAGAAAAATATGCCGTAAAATTCAAGGCTTGTTGGCTTTCCAAGCTATCGAAAATTCATGTTTTAAGATGATCAAACGCATGGGGAAGTCAAATGTATTTGCTGGGTGATCCTTGATTTCTCGAATTCTTCGTGTTCGAAATCAATTAGATCACTGCAAATTCTAATTCATTCCTTAATCGTTTCGAAATTAAAAATTCTTCCGCTAGACTGCTGAATTCATTTCCTTTCAATTAACTAAAGTATAAATTTCTTGTTCTTTTCAAGCAAAGTGCAGTCTTAGTTAATTGGTCTTAATTTCATGATTCCATAATATCTGCTTTTTCTATTGAATCGCCATGTTATGGAGGACAAAAAACACATCTGGATTGTAGAAGAATCGGGAATTTTTCATATAGATTTTGAGAGGAATGTCATCTGTTGACATAGCTGATCGCATGGGAGCTAGAATTAAATGCTTTGCACAGTTGTTCGGCTCAAAAAAGCATTTCCACGACATATGTTTTGCCATATATTCAACATTCATCAGTCTGATTCTCATCAATTATCATTCTACCTCGTGATTTTCCAGCAGTTTATCGGCTCAATTTTTACTCCATGAGAAATGCGATTGCTAAACCAGCCATTCTTGTTTCGTGCTAATACACAACAGTTGTAAAGAGCGACGATCCAAAGACAGATGATATTCTCCTTAAACCTTCTGCTAATATGAATTGCACAGCATACTCGATTCCAAGCTTAGCAGCTTAGCAGAGACCAGAGCCGGGGCTCCTAGCTCTTCCTGGGAATCTGATGTTTGTCGGATGGCTCTCCTTTCCTTTCTCGTCTTCTTGTTTCTCAACTCCCCATGTTTTACCAATTCAACACGCACAACCTTTGCTTGATATGTCTTTCATTTCTTAAGGCAATTGCTAGTAGAATCACGTCGTCTCCTCAAATCCATGAAAAATTCTCCTACGACATAAAATGCAACTTTTGCATCAGGAATGCTAGTTGCTAATTGGTCACTTGCCTGGAATTATCGCCGCAAAATTTATGTTAGCAATAAGAGACTTCTATACAATTCTCTACTGAAATTAATCATATTATTACCACCAGCAGTACATCAAGCCGATATCTTATTGTCTCTAACTACTGATATCAAACCTCCGTTTTCGACTTTAACTGGGTCTATCTCTTTCACGTAAGCATCCAGATGTCGATCTCGCGGTAGCAAATGAGACAGTACAGCGTCTTAAAACTGGCAAGAACATGCAGACGTGCCGAGTTGTAATCTAGAGGTATTCATCTCAATCAGCATCACATCCTTGTATGGGACTTAGCTGCTCCATTTTGGTGCAGGATGTCCCTACCGCCTGCAACCCACATAATTAAAGTTTTCATCTTTTCTCACATTATATACGCTGATTCAAAAGAGGTTATATTGATTAGGAACTATAATTGAACCAACAGGAGATGATCTTACGAAATGGCAGAAACTTTTGTTAGTAATTCCTTTTTGGGAAACCTGTAGTGATACAAAGTTGAGCCACGGTGTAGTGGTTAAGCGTACGGACTCATAACGCAGGGGTTGTGACCTCGAATCTTGCGCGTGTCACAATAAAAGCACCATTGATGAAGTAGACAACGGAAACACCTCTTAAAGTGCACGTTCTTAGAATAAATTCAGTGCCCTGTCTCTGGTTTCTGCTGGGTTCGAAATCGAGTATGCTACGGAATAGTAGTGACATATCTATATACATGGATGCACACTTGCTGCTTGCACCAGCACAGCCTCAACAATTCCAACGCATTAGATAAAATGAGTTGTAGTAGGTCACGATTTACTGACCTCTGTTGAGAGTACACGTATTTGAGGCTGCACCAAATACCTATCGATTTCATTCAACTTTGCTTTCTAATGTGGTGAGATTCTTTTTGGCGAGTCGTGACAAAAATTTTCTTTGAAGGCTCATTAGCGCTTTTTTTTTTACCATTTCATAGTTCATTCATAGAGGCACGAATTAGAGAAAATTAATTCTTTCCTTTTCCGAGTTGTCAATACCTTATTCATAGCAACGAATTCTAAGAATTTTAGAAGCATAATCCTTAGACTTTAAAACGCTTATGTGTTGGATGGTCCAGCCATTATTGTCGTGAATAACTTCGTAAATGCGCAAGAAAAGTATGTTTGACCTGCAGAAAGGGTTTATGATTAAAGGAATTCCAATATGGATATCGCCTTGATATGTTGTCATTGGCAGGACATCTTTGCGGTTGGAGAACATGATTTACGATATTCTGTGATCATAAGTTCAATCCCTATGCAAGATGGACCTCTCCTTTCCAGGGAAGTGTTGCCAGCTCTTTGCAATCCAGGACTCATAACGGCAAGGTGAGGGTACGGCGGGGAGACTTGCCGTAACTTGCGATCCTTAAAAAAATCGTTTCACGTGATTCTTAGAGAATGAATTTTTAGTAACGTTCTTTTTGGTGCCATGGTGTAGTGATTAAGCATGTGGACTCACAACACAGGGGTTGTCAGTTCGATTCCTCCATGTGTCACTTTTAAAAAGGCGCCATTGGCGAGAAAGGCGATGGGAAACCACCTCATGAATTCCACCTCCCTAGAAAACTCAGAGCCCTGTCTCTGGCTTCTGCTACGCTAGAGATCGAGTATGCAATACAGCCTTTTTAGCTTGATACATTTTAGATTTAGGTCAGTGAATGTAAGTGACAGATGGCTCAGTATTGATACACTTGATTGTGGACAGTATAGTCAGCGATTCAACATTTACAGCTGGATTAACCTTGACTGAGATTGTGTTGAGTGATTTGTTCTCTATTCCCTATTTGGCATTAGATTCCTCAGATCGAGATAAAAGACAGTTCAATACGTATAGCATCTCATTATCCTAATATTCACTTTCGGAACCCAAGGATTATCAAATGAAAAAAATATGCTTCTTATTCAAGTATTGATGTTAATCGACTGCATTTCTGCACAGGATATGACACTTATTCACTACCGTTGCATCTCGATGCATTCCGTAGACAAAGCGATTAATTACACAATTGTCTTGAACTTCACAATATTTTGAACTGACCTTGATACGTTGATCGTTATTTGATGCAGTGGCTATTTTACGTAATTATTCTTTTCTCTGATCAATGTCAGTATGTTAATCTTTCAAGAGCTGCAAATAGAAGGTCATAGAGAATAAACAACAATCGGAGCTAATATGGTGCCCAGTGACAAAACCGTTAAGACATAAGACCATTTATTCATCAAAGGTATACTTCTCGACAACGAGGTGACAAGGGTAATTTTTCTATCACTTCCATTTGCAAGTGATTCGGCCCGTTTCAGCTTAGGCCACGAACGAATATCAAAACTATTACTGGAAACAGCTCATTTCTCTAGTTGAATAGAGAGACAACGCCCCCAAATCGTCTGTTTAGAAGAGCTCGTATCACATGGATCAACCCTGTACTCACAATGGTTTAGCTTTCATATTGAGAAAACTGTTCATCATTATTTAATCAACAACATTGATCAGACAATTACTAAATCCACATTTTAACCTTGCCTTTCGTAGCAATAATTGCCTTTTTGTCATAACAACTCTGGTTTTCTTTCAAGACGCTAAAGATTTAAAGCCAAAAATATATTAGGAGGATTAAACCTTCATCCCGGAAAGTTTTTAACCAAAAATTCTAATTAAAAACCCTTTGATGTCTCTCGCTGTGCCGACGTTATCCGTCACATGGTTGTAGATTAGCCAATCGCCGATAGTTGGGTGATTATTCACATTCAATCACGTAAGCTTTATCGTCAGCCCTTTATGTTCCTTCACTGTATCATCCCCCATAAGGGAAGTCTGCGTTTACTTTTATAATACTTCAAAAAGAATAAGCATACATGATTGCAAAGAATTACAATATTGGGGATTAAATCTCCTTGGTTGTTTTGCAAAGCCACATCTTTGAAGACGCGTTAGGTGATCATCATCATACCCAGGGCAAACTCAGGACACAAGGAGAACGTAATGTGGAAAAGGCCGCGTATTACATCGGACACAATAACATTCTTCTGGTCGTTAAAAACGGATTTGTTATTAATAAGCTAGACATAGCAACTATGAAAGATATTGTTCCTCGCTGTTTAAGTGGCTCGAAGATCTTCTCGAAATATGCATGCTAATGTTGAGAGAAGCGATATCTTCTCAAAAGAATAGATTGAAAAGTGGCACTACCCTCATTTTGAAAATAAATTCAGGATTTCCATGCAAACTACTTGTATGCATCATAGCAACATAAATTTAAGAAAAATTCCCTTTATGGCATTGTTTTGTCTGATTTTAATGAACACCACTTTTTGTCTTAATTCAAGTATTCTTGACTTGAATCTCCTTGTGCAAAGATTCTTCTCCAAGGTAGACAAAACCTTATTGAAAACATTTTTAAAGTGAAGTATTTGCAAGTATTTTTGCCGTCATTATAGCAAGCTTGAAGGTCTATGAAAACAGCTTCAAAGTCTTCAAGTTGCACGATCAACATTTGTAACTTCAACAAGGTGATTTCTAGAGCCCATAAAACCTTAGATTCAACGGACGCCAAACATGCATGGCTAACTAATTCTGACTTATCCAAAGACAATTGTGTATAATTGAGAAGATCGTATCCCGTCTTACATTAGAGCATGGTTGCACCCATGCCTTCTCCTCCACAGTTTCAGATCATATAGCCGTTAGTCAATCACGGCGAATCTCAGTGCTTTAATAGGGGGCTTAGGAGTGTAATATATTCTGGCGAACTTGCACATTCCGCAAAATTCTTGCAAGCCCTCAATTGATTCCTTAAGGAAAAGAGCTTTTCGGCAAGTTTTTGTCGGCTGTCATCTATAGCTTCTTAAGCTCGTAAGGTGGTGGATAAAGAGCTGAACAATTCATTTCAACTGTAGATTATAATGTCCAGGTTTAATTATTTCTTTTCTTAATGCCCTGAAAACTGTCATTTATTATGACATCCTTTGGTTTTGTATTTAACGGTACAAAGGATAGAACAAACTTATCTATGTTTGGTTAAATCTACGTGATTGACGGATTACACTGTTTGTTTCCCTTCTCAATTATTTTCAATTACGTTGAACCATTCTTAGGATAGCTTAATGCTATCTTTGTAAGCTCCGCTTCTTACCTGATCTAAGACTTAAGCTACAAATTCGAACTTTTTTGTTTCTTCCTACAAACATAACAACTCAAAATGTAGCACCGAAACATTAATTTCTCCGTTCTCAAAGCGAGCATCGTCATCTCTCGTAAAATACAGCAACGGCATTCAAGTTTATGCCAATGACTGCATTTAGCCCGGTCTACGTTTTGAAAGCAAGATAAGGATTTTTACCACTAATTGTGTCTTCTTTTACTCGCATTGGGCATTTTTAGAACTGTACAAGCCTCTAACCTCAACGCACGTACGTGTCAGAATTATAGAGATCTTTCATACACTAAATTGTTGCCTTACATCTATGACTTATCTTCTCTTTACACGCTCATGTTGTGGACCTGGCATGAAATGGGCCTGTTGATACCCACATTGTGTCATTGTGCAAAAGTCTCTCCGCAAATTTAGGTATTGAAGCAACGATTTGCATTAGCACCAAGTGGAAAAGCTTCTCATGGTAGCTTCTCATTGTTACAAAATATACATTCTAGAGAGCAGGTTACAAAATGTTAGGAAAATATGAGTAGAATTGTTGGTGTCATACCAAATACCAAATTGCTCGTATAGCATAATCAGGGTATTACCACATTCACTTTAGGACTCCTCTGAATTCAATGAACCAAAATATGTTATGGAAGTTGGAAAAATACCTAAACAATGCCTTAGCATAGTTTGCAATATCTGAATATGTGGTTTATCAATTGACTGGTGGCTTCAAAGTTTACACTAGAGCAATTGAATTTGATTCTGCCTTCCACATCACTTTCCGTATGACATTGCATTCACAGCTTTTGTAATCGTATTAATCTTGAATTATTCAAATGGTCAAAAAAATTCAACACTTACACGCGTCCAAGGTCAAGTGGCGTATTTTCATAAAGAATTTTTTTGAATTTAGAAATCAGGATAAGGTTGCCTTGGTATATTGTCATAGATAAGCTTAATATCCACCCAACGGAAGCTTAGACATTCGAAGACGGTGGAAGTCTTATCATATCTTGCAAATTTGACAATGTTTTGTGAGACATATTTCAATTCCTTCCTCACCTAAAGGACCCAATAAGTTAATGTTAATGTAGATTATTTTCCAAGACTAAACTGATTTTCCAGTATTTTACAAGTTAAAATATTTACAATACTGTTAATATTTGTTAACCAATCTATCCAAAACTAACCCATGATGCAATTTAACAAATTTCAATCAGTGTTTTCCAACGATTGGGAGCCGTTAAGCATCTAAAACTACCGTAATTATGCTAAATTTCCTCTTTTATTGTCCCAGGTCTGGTTTCAGAACAGGAGAGCGAAATGGAAGAAGCGGAAGAAGACAATGAGTTTATTCCATCACGGAGCTGGTTTGTTTTCACCACATATGAATCAAAACTTCTCGTCACCGTATCGAGATCCACTTTGCTCGTACCACACCGATCATTTATGGCCGTCACCTACTGGAAGTTTTGCATCAGTGCCAAATACTCTGGCTCCCGGCTCCATTCCTAATCATTACGCCTACAACCAAACGTACCAAGTAGACCGTAGTTCAATGCAGCAAATGAATTACCCGCAAGAAGTTAGTCGTGAAATTAGCTGTGGCTCAACAGCTGGTAGTCCTCAGTACCCCTGTAACGGACAGAATGGACTGGATCACTGGCACGGGTCCAGCATAGCAGAACTTCGTCGAAAGGCAGTTGAACACAAAACAGGGTATTCGTATAGATGAACCAAGATGTTTTAGTGCAACGACCACTCATTCTGCTCCCAATTTTGTTACCAAAGCTATAGACCTCTCATTTGCCAGTTTATGAAGATTCTGTTATCCAAAAAATTCAAGCTACTTTCTGGATGCCTTTTAACAGGGTACATGAAGCATTCAACGCCATACATGTCTTTTTAGAGCTCAAGGTCCAAACAGCAAATGATTTTATAATTTTGGCTGTTTCTATTCAGGAAACATCAATGTGATTCTGCATCTTAGAAGTTTTTACATCCTATTGTCCAAATGAAAGGTCCGAAGTCTGCATTCTCAGTCTGCTGTAACTGATGCATGCAAGCGAAAGGAAAAAAAGTTAACGTTCTTTTGGAAACAACAAATATTGACTCTCTGCCAAGACACGTAAAGATCCAAGACGCATGAAAATTGCTATCGTGAGAAAGAAAGCTTCCCACATGTTTTGGTAAAAGAAATTGTTTGCGTGGTCCACACAGTGTAGACAAAACTAATTTCAAGCAAAACAGCATATACACGAATGGATAGACGCCTTCTTGAGCATTGGAATTCATGTTTGCTAATTTGAGCAGATAAATTGAATTGTTCTTAGTATCTCTACAAATCATTTGGGCTTAAAGATTTTAAAACGTCGACCTGTATGTGACAGTATTGACGAGTTAGCTAGAGAAACAGATTGGTAGAACAAAGTCGTTGAAGCAGAACTATTTTGATTTTACTACCTTGGAAGTATTTGCAGCTTTTTTTAAGATTGAATATATGTATATATATTTATATCTTAGTCTTACGGGCATAAATTTTAACCCAGTTATTTGAAAGTACTCTAAGGGAGTGATGATGGATGGAAATGTTAGATATCTAACTAGCAACACTCTTTTGAGAACATATGAAAAAACATGGAAGCCTGACGTCAGGTCTAAGGCTTCAATGATGAGAAAGTAACACATGTTCGGCACTGCTAACAAAATGCTGAAAAAAATTTGAACTACACCGTTTTGTGGCTTTTGTGAAGAACTGTAACATTAACACTAAACCTGGTTGAAGAATCAACCAATAACAGTTTAATTCTTATGCGCCTCACATTCTATTGGGATAGACTTATTGTCACACAAATTTCATTTTCTTTTTTGATCTATGATGCAAACTACAGTTAGAAAAGGTCGACATCTCCTGGACATTGATATTGGCATAATGACATTAATTCTATGTAGTCAATTAACATTATAACACAGTCCTGTCAGTTAATCGCCCAAGGTTTATGCCATCTCCAGTGACTTTTCCGATCTTGTTAGTGTCATGTGACGTCTTGTCGTTTAATGAGTGCAACGAAGATCCTACCTCAGTCTAGCCTTGAATGGGTTGCAGTTGGATCGAGTCAATTATCAGGGGAAATTTAGGAATATTCACAAAGGGATTCAGCTGGATCTCAAGAGGATCTCAACAAATCCTCACCGGATTCGGTTTAAAGTGCGTGAGATCAATGGCTCTTCATTTGCCTCTAGGAACTGAGATGAGACCCAACAAAATATGCAAAAATCTCATTGTCTTGCGGCTTCAAGTCAAGATTGAATAGCTGCTCTCGTCACCTCTTTTCTTCAAAAGTTATCCCCGAAAGACTGTTATCTCTTTCAATAAAAAAATTGGCTAGTTACACATAACTTGCAAAATTACCAACCTGAAATCAAATGCTTATTTGACAAGCCTTTTGACAGATAAAGATACTTGTTATTGCCTGCAATGATTTTTAAAATTTCTAACGAGTAACAGAAGGAAAGATAAATATACTGAATTAATTACCGAAAAATTATCTGGATATTAGTTGAAGGTCATGAATGGCTTTTTTCTGCGACCAAAAAAAATTCCTTTTCAAAAAATTGACCAGAGATTCAATGCTCATAACCTCTGGCAACTGGTCTCTGAGCGTTGATTAAACCATTAATTTGTCTACAGTTAGGCTTTAACTATTTGGTGTAGCTCCCTTTGCCTACAAGTTTCTAATTACTGCTAGAAATGTGTCACTAGTCTATATGCTAGAAGCAACTTCATTTCCATGAATTAGTTCTAGTGCCATTCCACTCCTTTTTAGATTATTTTCTGGTAGTATTATCTTAAATAGGTGCGCTTCAACATTCCATGACTTTGTTTTTCAACTTTCGTACCGTATTATTAGTTCGTCATAGATAAAGTAAATCAAGCATGTAAAATATTCTTGAAATTGTAAAACTGTGTATCCTTTGGCCTAGCCATAGCTGTCATTTACTGTAGATAATTTCTCTTTTTTTTAATTGAATCTTTTATTCATGGTGTTCAGTTTTATTCTATTGTGATGATTTTCTTTTCAAGAAATTAATATTCCTTTGGAGCTACTTTGGTTAGAACATCTTCTTCAATCCATCCTTCTCTGTACATGGACAAAAATTCACCCATATTAAAACTGACCAAATTTGCTTCCAATCCCACTTCTTTGCATACTCGATTTTGAGCGTAGAAGAAACCAGAGACAGGGCTCTGAGCTTTAACCTAGGAAAGTGGACTTTATGTAATGGTTTCTAGTTGTCTTTCGTCTTTCTCACCAATAGTATTGTTTTCGTGACATATGCTGGATTCGAACTAAAAACCCCCGTGTTATAAGTCCACACTATTAACCATTCTCCCGCGACACCATTTTCTTACCCTATACACATGATTGATTTATTTCAAAGGATCATTGAGACCATAAGTTTCAAACTGCTAGGTTGCAAACCGATGTTAATATGACTTTTCATATAGGGTAGGAGTTTTTATTGAACTGGCAACTAAACTTTTATTGTCCACGTGGGTATTAGGAAAACTCTATCTCCATGAAAATCGCTATATTTTAGGTTAGGAAGTTTAAAGCTTTTCTTTTTCTTCACTATTATCCCTGCACAGGGACACCAAAACAGATTTTCTCCTCTGCTGACTTCGGTTCACATATTCCTATGTCCTTCCTCTCCACCTCATTTCTAAGAGATCTGGGGCGAGACATAGCCTTCACGGAATAGGTGGCTTTGCATGTAAAGCTTGGACCTATATCAGGTCTCATTGCTTTCCTGCTACGACCTCTTTTAATTGCCTGCTTCAATTTGCAGAGGTATTGTAGGGTTATGCTGTTGTCTTTCTCAAGGAAAGCAATTTTTTTTTAAAAATAGCGATGTCTGATGGCTTTATTAAATGCTTAGGGTGGATGGAAACGCTATCTGAATGAGAGGAGACATGAAAATTGCATCTTAAATCAATTACCGTTGCAAAAGTTTTCCACATGACCAAGAGAAATGAGACAGCAGAAGAGAAGTAGTTTTGTTTACCGGTGATAACAAGCAATTCATGGGTACAAAATCAACATGAAACATTCTCAGAATCTTTAAAATTTAAGCGAAATTTTTGCGACAGCAATTGCTTTGATGTATAGTGATAAAATTTTCAACCCAGAAGAACCTAAAGCAGTTTCAATAGGCTGACCTTTTGATTAAAAAAGTTTTCATTAATGAAATAATCTGAAAAGATTTCATACGAGAATTTAATTTTATTAAGCTTTACATCGATGTTATATTGGACTAATCAATTGATTTTTGTCAGAGGCGAAGCGTTGATTCTCATATGCAAACAGAAGCAGAGCATTTTTAACATATAAAGTGATGGGGCAATTCCAACCAGCCCCTTCCATTGCTCGAATAGTGCGCCAAAAGTTAAATGCCTTTTCCCTTCCGCAAATTTCGCTTTACTTTTTACCTTCTCTGAACTGCTGTCTTCAAGAGCTGCTGTTGCCTATTTTCTTGCTGCGAAGGAACACAGAAACTGAAAACCAGAGTTTGGTGTTTACAACAGGCATCAATTTTTTGTGAAATTTTTCAGAAAAGATAGAAGCAGGACACTTTTTATCATAAACGAGCCAGTCTTTCATTCTACGGTCTATGATAAAAGTTAAGGCTACTGCTGACCGTTTGCTAACTTTGGATTCTAAAATTAGCTACAGTGCCCATTTTTGCAAATGTCCCACCAATGAAATATCCTTAAAACGCCTTGAGTAGAAGCGTGCATTGAGAAAGCAGTATAAAGCTTTTTTCTCTCTGGAAAATCCTGTCCTGAGGTACTATCAATTGATTAATCAAACTGCTTATTAAAATTTAAAGATTAACATGCTTCAGACAAAACAAGTCAATTTATTTTCATAAAGAGTCGGCATAGACAAGTTCTCTTCATCTTTGCATGATCCGTTGTTGAGTGCGTACCACTGCCTCAGGTAGTTGATCTAAATATTGAAGAGACGTTTAGATGGTCAATAGTATTGTACAATATGTATGTCATTAGAAAGTAAACGAACAATTAAAATCAATTCATTTCGAAACGTGCCTGGAATGTTAGAAGCAATAACTCTAGTCAAGTACTTTTTTACTTGTCCAGCATTAGAAAAAACTGTTAAAATTATAGTTGTATGATACTTTGGGGTTCTCTTCGATGAATTTCACTCCAATAAATGCCAGGCCAAACTTCGTTGACCCTATATTAAAGAAAACAAAACGAACGAACGAATATTTATACTGGATGAAACACATCAACTTTAGATTAGCTGTTATCAATGTGTGTCCAGCGTTCGTGTCCTCAGAGTTGCTTCTGAGTACTCATCTTCCGACCTCGGAAGGATGGGTAGCTGAGTTGACTGTTGGCTTGTGATAAAATGGTTCCGACGGTGGGGCTCGAACTAAGGACAGAAGACCTCGCAAGGTTCGCAACACTGCGTCTTAACCATTTGGTTTTGCATTGTTTGACATATGCTAACTTTAATTCTTGGAGAATCCTTAATCGTATGAAGATTTTAATGTACATTATCCTCCACATATTAAAATTGGATTAATTGCATATCTTATTCAATAAGATAATATCAAACGGGTTGCATAATCCTGAAAATGTCGACAAAGGTACTTACGGGTACTCCATGGGGTATAATCTCATACAAAAGTGAAAGGTGCTTATTTATACTACCCTCAAGCCTCTTGGCTCACCCTTGAACTTTTATTCATGCCAGAAAGTCACTACAAACATTGAATCGTGCAAATTGCGTTATAAAATTAAAAGGCACCTCTGATTAAGGTAATCTTTGGAACGACAATTTGGTCTCCTCACAAATACAGGTGACTTAATAATTGGTATCCACTCGCAGACAAAAACGAATAAAATCTACCTAGCTCAATGGAAACATTTTGCGAAAATTGGAAAATCCTTCTAACAGGAAAATGCTCTGCAAGGATAAAGCCTAACTAAAAAATATTGTTGTTAGATTGGTACCCAGGCCTCTCAACGCGGACTTTAGAGCAGGGATGGTTGAAGCTCAAAACCTTCATCATAATGATCGATATGTTGAATTAAGAAAACTTACTGAAGAAGTCCTCCCTGATTTTCAACACCAACGAAAGTCTCCTCAACATAGTTTTTGCTAAGGATAAATGTACTTAAAAATTTATAATGGGGTTGAGAAAACCATGAAAATTTTGCCAAATCCAATGTTTGAATCAATTTCTCCATTAGATTGCTCTCTTTTTTCATTCTCGTTTTAACATAATGAAAATATTTTTTCCAACAATTATTGATTAAATTGAAATTGAATAGAGTACATGTAATTCCAACTCAAAATTGCAGTTGACTTTGTTGTATGCAGCAAGTTTAAGATGTATATGAAATTCACTACCAGTCATTTAGATAAATTGGAACTGAGAAAATAGAGAATAGTTTGGATTAAACTGCCAAACTAAGTAAAATCTAGGCATTAAAAATGCAGATGCACTTAAGTACAATGTAAAGATCGCAACTTTGCAAGAAGTTAAAAGCATAGCCTTCCATCCCTCTCTTTCTTTGGAGAGTTCTACATAGAGCAAAACATTTGAACCATCTGGAAAAAAGTATGCATGCTTGACATGACTAGAAATATTTAATGGCAATATCATTACGTGTTCATTGCGATGAGATTGAGTGCTATGATTTTTATATACTAGCTCCCTTCTTATGCAAGGAAAGCCATTTTATTTTTGCAAATTTGAATGAAAAAAATTGCATTTTTAATAAATTTTTGCCAGCCAGGCAATATAGACACCAGCAGAGAAGCTCAATCAATTTATTAAAATTTGATAAAGTTTTACAATATGATGTTTACTATTTTCAAAAGCAGTTGCAAAGAAAAAAAAGTTATTTGAATTAAATTCTCTTTGCCTGAGACATTTCACAAAATTTGGGCCATTATCTCGTAGAAATGCATTGCAAGTAGCAGCATCTTTGAATGTCTACATGTAGAGAGCATATTTCATCCTTGGGTGAGAATAATCACCATTAAAATAAAAAATCATTATGCAAAGTCATTAGTAAAGATGTGACATTGTTACTGTCTGGCACTTGCAAATAATCAATTTACTGTTAGAACAGCCGGCCAAACTTTATCAAAAGCTTAATCAGAAATGAATGCAAAATACTGATGAAAAATGAAAGAGTGAAAACTGCAAATTTATAAATCGCTGTAAATAACGTTGCAAGTCCTATATGAATCATAGTAAACATAATACAAAGATAGTCTGTAGTTCATTCTCCTTGATTTTATTGTCAACTTTTCCCTTTGTAAATAGTTAGTTTCACTTCGCTTTATACATTTATGTAAAAACAATTGTTAATGCAAACTGGAGATAATTTGATAATAATAGTAATAATAATAATTATTAATTAATAATTAAGACATTCCCTACAAGAAATCTGGTTTAATTCAAAATTGCCAACAGCTTCACGAGAGGTAAAATTGGATAGGAACAGCATAGGTATCTATGAATAGCAGTAGCTACAAAGATCTCTATACCTGCTTTATAGTTCTATTTCGAATGCCAGTTCACTTACAAACGAATTTGAATCGATAGCAAAGCCAGCAAAGCACCCTGTGGAATGCCCAGAAGCAATTTCAGGCTGAAATATGTTCGAACCGGAAGCAAAGCTAGTGTTGTATTATATTAGATGACGTCACATGTAGAATTTTAGATATCGTTTGGATTTGGTGCAATCCTTTTAATGATAATGTTACTACGGGATGATACTATAATCTCGCTAGTGTCAAAAGCAATTAGTGTCTGCTGCTTTGAAGTTCTTCATATTTGCTCTGCTTAATTAATAATGATGCTGTAATTGATAGTCAATGTGAATATCAATACCTGATGTCATCATCTAAGGTGATGTGCGTTTTGAAGCGAGAAGCAAGCTGCATGCATATACGAACGACCGTTTAGTGGAAATAACCAATTTTTCCCCAACTGCCTTGCATTGGCGTCCGCTTTTCTTTTCTGAATTAAAACTTATCCGAATCTAGATGAGAGAATAAAATGACAGCGAAGTAACCAGCTAACTATTAATTATATATCTCAATGTGCCGTCAAGTCGTCCCGGACTTCTGGTGATTCTTTCAATGAACTGCCTCCATGAGTCAAGATTTGTGCACAAGGCGTCAGCTTTCATGAGGCTGATGGCGGCGTCTGCCAGTATGCATTCCATGCAACGTTCCTCTGGCGAAATATTGTTTTGAGCCGCTGGTTGTGCCTGCCATAAGGTCTAGTATACTATACCAACCATAAGTTTATCTAGCACCATCTAAATTGATTCTAGTTGGCATGAGAAAATCATAGGATATCCGGCACATTTAAGACAAAAACATCGCGAGTCGGCCAGCAGCTGCTGACTCACAGCGAATCATATGAATTGGGAGACTGCCTTCCTTTTCTATTTTTCTGGATCATTTGAAATGATCATCGTGAAGAATTTCTTTCCTATTAAAATTTTTCTTCCAGCATTTTCAAATTTAATTTTTGCACGGCTTCCTCTTCTGACACAGTGCCGTCTTAGAATATTTTCCATGTAAAGATAGCCTTGTTGGGACTTTGAATAGGCCACCACCGCCTTTCCCCAACATAACTCACGAAGAAAAAGCCTCGACCGCATTAAAAGCAAGGGCATTTTGCGAGATGCAGTTTCTGATACCGAGCAAATTTTATGATGATGCAGGTATATGTTATGCATCAATTATCTGATGATGGCTAGAGTCGCTTCAACGGAAAGATATTTGAAAAGGTACATGAATATATCACATCGTGGTCGGTGTCCTTGATTCGAGAAGTTAGTGATAAACTTCTGCTTTGTACTAGCTACGAACTGGTATAAGATGCGAAGTCACGCAAACTAGATTCAGCAAAGGGTGAAATCTGGATGTTTGAATGCCCACGGTCGTTGGAAATTAAAATTGTTTATTCTATTTTTTCTAATTTTTCTTTACTTCAATCGAATCAAATGTGCTGTATTGTTTTGCGAGACTATCATTTCAGTAAAAATCAAGTTGCTTGGATAAGTAATTGTCTCATGAAAGATACATACCGCTTGACACTTGAAACAAGCCAGCCAATTTAATTGAACATCACTGACTTAGAATGTGTTTTTAATCGAGTGCTGTACCTTTTGGTTACATGGACAAAATTGTTCAATGATGCATCCTCAATGCAGCACTAGTGGCATAAGGCTGCATCAAGCTACATAAATTGATATGACCACATCAGGCATCATGGCTTGGCATCATTTTGCTGCCTATCTAAATAATTATGTTACTCATTATTCAGTAGAGGCATGCAAAATCTTCAGTATTCAAAAATAGTTCTTAACTTTGAAAATATGGGAATATGCGATTTGCCTTTTTGCGAATATCAGCTTTTTCAAATTATAATTCTTCTCAAAATAAAAAAGAAAGATCGTACATTCAGAGCACAGCAAATCTCAGTTATTAGACGGAATAATATTCAAAGAAAGCTGTTGAAAAATTATACAGAATGGCCTTCATATTGCGCCTATCATTTTGCTAAAGGAGAGAAGTCATTGACGTCTCCTTCTTTCTCCTAGTTGGAGTCCGTTTTGATTTTTGCCAGGAACAAGTTCAGACGAAGTCGCGAAGCCTCGTTCAACGCTAAGCATTTATACGCTAGTACACTAAGTTCACCGCAATGCAGAACTGCTCAAATGGAGGAAAATTCAAATGCGTTTGAGAAACGTTTATCGAATCTCTTCACGAAATCCTCTGCTTTTAATCAGATTGCATGCAAATATAGCCCATCTTTTCTCACCATTACTTCGAAAACCATCAAGCCTTGTGTAAAAATTTACGGTTTTGAAAACATACTGTTTAATTCGACAGACGCAACTTCGATGTGATAATTGTGGTACTTTTCAACAAGCTCGCAACCGAATTCAAGGCTAGAGGATCGTATGGATCTAAAAATAGTTACCAAACTTAGTTATACTCTGTATCTGCTCCACTCTCTTTCCTAGCAACACTGGGCTTTGTTAAATTTTCACTTGCTCTAATTCTAATCACGAGTAGATATTTTAAACACGTAGAAGAAGTCATTTGTTTGGAAATGATGATTTAAACCGGTGCAGCTGACATCAGGCGGTCTCTTTTCTCCCGCAGATTAAAGCGAAAAATTAAGAAAAACATGACAGGATCACATTGTCTTAGAAGACACTGGCAGTTCTGAATAAAATTTCAGATCTGCTTTGGGCAAATGACAGATTTCTTCGACAAATTGTAAGAGGATTGAAGTCAGAGTAACAAATTGTTCCTTGAATTGCTTCTTTTAGATGGGAAGGATCTTCAAAAAAGAACCGCTATTTCAATAGCGAAGCTCTTCAAAGTAGAAAGGGGTCTTAAAGGAATTTGACTTTCCTTATCCGATGAAAGCTGATGATATGACATTCAGATTAGGGGTTAGAGCAAGAAGCCCAGGAAAAGAAAGCATAAAATGACAGAGTATGAAAGAGCATTTGCCAGCCTTTTGTTTCGAAACCATATTGAAAATCATGCAAGTTTTTCATGAAAAGGAACGCCAGACTTCCTCAGCTATTTTTTGCTTTCAATATCTTCACAACTCCCCTTCAAATAAAAGAGTTTACTGTAAAAAACTCTTCGAATGCAAAATAATTCTAGCTTGAGTGCTAAGTGGAAGAAATAGTTTTGAATTCAGAATCTGATTGTTATTTGCTCTTTTACAGTTTCCACTATTATATGTTGTAAGTTTGATCCTTCTATTTCACAAGCTTCGATTCTATTAGGATCCTTTGTAAAAGCAGAAATAACTCTATTGAAGCAATATGTGGTGCAATTGTGGTATACCATTATCATCATGATTATTTGGGAGAGTTCATCAAGCCCGTTTCAACTTATCCTTAAGATTTTACTCGACAATATTTGTTCATCATATTTATCATCCTTGATGACTATGAAGCTCAACTCACTCACACCCTTTCCAAGATTGGCTGCCTAATCTAATACACAGATTTTATCTCACAAATCATCATTCATCTCTAGAACATGCAATTTATGCAACCTCTTGCCTTCTGCTTGCTTTCCTGAATCTTACGGCTTGCCATCATTCAAATCTAAGATCAATAAGCTTGATCTGATCTCTCTCCCCTCTTAGCCATTTGCTTTCTTCTTTCTTTCTTTTTTGCTCAAGCGAATCACGAAAGATGGGAGCATCTGATAGGTTGCCAAAAATGGCGACAAATGGGCATACATTCACTCACTTCAGGAAATTCTTCAACTCAATATGAGTAACAGAATATTGGTTTGAATCCGTAAAGACTTAGGTCTCCTAACAGCTTTGAGAACTTTGAAGGAGATAAGCTTGGAAATTTCCAACATCATTACTATTGTCATCATTATTAGTTTTTCCATTCGTCTCAGTTTTGTGGATGCAAAATAGCTGATATTGTTCTGCTTAACTTCAACTTGCGTTGCATACTCGACTTCGTGCGTAGCAGAAACCAGAGGCAGGGCCTTGAGTTTTTTTTACGAAAGTGGATTTTATGAACTGGTTTCCTTTTGCCTTCATCACCAATTGTGAACAAACTACTCGATTTCGAGCGTAGCAGAAACCAGAGACAGGGCTATGAGCTTTTTCTAAGAACGTGCACTTTAAGAAGTGGTTTCCCATTGCCCTCTTCACCAATGGTGCTTTTATCTTGACACGTGTAGGATTCGAGCTCACAACCCCTGCGTAATGAGTCCACACGCCACTACACCTTGGTACCACGGACATAAAGTCACCAAGCAAATCATCAGATACTCAAAGCATACCTCATCGTCATTCACTTTTCCAAGAAGACATTCTTTTTTAAATGTCCCGAGGGAGATTTTGTTGTTCTTACTCGTCCATTCATGGAAGCCGTTTGACATAATACCAAAAGCTTAAATTTCTGCAGGTATCAATGTCACTTTAATACAGAAGCAAATCCTCTTCTGTCGCGTTTCTTATCCTGATAATTGTTTTCTTGCTCTTGGTATTGCGATGATAGTAATGCTGCTAAATGACTATAGATATTTGTTTCTGTTTTTTTTACGTACTTAAAGTTGTTAGTAGCTGTTAGCCAGTCAGATTCAACTCACCTTTTAGCAAGATTTGCATCCTATCATTTAAAATGCATCATGAAAAGATAAAGTTTGAAAAAATTTGTTCTTTTTTTTGTAGTGGGCTATGTTGAGGAAAGGCTGCGGTGGCGTAAAAACGACCATAGGAAGAAAGAAGAAAGCGAAGAGCTGAGAGGATATAAAATCAAGTTTATTGATATTAGGTTTGAAAGATGGCAAGTTGTAGGACTCAGGAAAGCAAGAAGAAAGCAAGACGTTCCATAAATTGCCTGTTCTAGGGATGAATGATGATTTGTGAGATAGAGTTAGAGTTCGTGAAGTAGGCAGTATCTGATTAAGCCCTGCTATCGAGAAGAACCCTGGTCTTACGCAAGATTCCTCTAAGCTTTGCTTGCTAAGCCTATTTCTTTGTGCTTGTACAATTTTGTGGTTCCTCTTGATTGAAGCATATAATTATTATTTACTTATGTTCTGATAATTTTTGTCGAGACTTACGAAAGCGAAGTCGTAAACAAAACTGCAGTTGTAGGATTCTTGAAAAGAAGGAGGTAAGACGTTCTATAAATGGAATGCTCTTGGGGTGCTAATGATTTGTGGGCTGGACTAACAGGAGAGAGAGATAAGATCAATTTTTACGATCTTAGATTTGAAATAAGTTTCCAGCTATCCTTTTCTTGCAGAGAATGCTATACCTGGTATGATATCAGAACTAGAGTTCCTAGTGAAGGCTGTAATTCTTTAAAAATATTTCATACAAAAGTGCGGTATTATCGAAACTGGCAGTAAAATTCTCAAAAATATTGCCTTTTTGGCTTTGATACCAATAAAGTTTACCATATCATGAGACGATTGTGAAGGTCATTTGGCGATCGGACCAAGATAAAGCACACGTTTGGGATGATATTTCAATTCGTATGTTTAATAATTTGTTATAAATTTCTTGTAGTGCTTCCCTAATTGATCTTTGAAAGCTGCTTAGGCCAAACGATCTTTCTTGAGGCTTGAAAGAAAGCAAACACTGTTGCAAGCCACTAAAATACCCATAAGAGCTTTAGGCAAAATGATCTTTAACCATTCATTCTTCAAGCATTTGAAAAAGAAATGAGAAAAATGCACATCTCTCAATGTTTATTAGCACTTAGAGACTAACAGCTTATCATGTTGAACCAGCCAAGGCTTCAGCCAAGCGATTCAGCTGTTAACCAGTTCCAATTCATTGTAAATTCCAAATATAAAAAATTTGACTGCCACAGTGGCAGTGCCTCTTAATACTAGATGTGCGTCTAATTTAATTTCATATATCAAAGGCTTTTTACTTTAGGGAAAGAGAATGGGAGTTAAACACACAGTGTTGCAAGATGCCCAGCTACCTACAGTTGCATTCACTGCTCCTGCACAGCTGTGTGGCCGACAGGCTAACGAATAGGAGGTGGGCGCCACCCTCTTCACCAGGAATGGTGAGGGAAGGATGTTGACTTTGATATCAAAGACTTTTTCGGATCAAGCATGTTGTTTTTCTTTCACAAATTAACTCGGCTTTGTACTCCTGGTAAGCTATTTCAACTCCTTGCTTATAGCATGTAGCATACTGTAGCATACTCATAGCATGTATCATACTGGCAAAACTTCTTGACATGACACTATAACAGCTGGAGTTCCACAGGGCTCTAATTTCCAGCCCTGTGCTACTCATGTATATCTAAAATCTGACCATTTGTTTGAATTGAGGTATCAATTTACTTCCTGATGATGCGTCAGTTTTTGCACTTGTGCAGAAGCCAGATCATTCCACTGGCAGTTTGAACTATGATATGGACATGATAAATGTTTGGAATACAAAGTATGTAATCTCCTTTAATCCAAACTCAAAACGTTCTCAGTTAAGGTGACTTTCTCAAAAAATAGATGCCAAGTAAGTCGAGTCATATGAATATCAATGCGTAGAAATATCCAGCAACGTGCTTCAGAATAAGAACACCCGCACAATGCTTTTAGAAGTTGACAAAGTGATGACAACTAGACAGCAAATTCATCCTGTCAAGAAAGCATGGAACATAGAAAACAGATTAATATAATCGTCACAAAACAAAGGCAATTTTGTGTACCACAAAGGCTTACAGATAATCTAAATGAAACTTAATATGATAATTGATAAAAAAACACCGATTAAATAACAAGGTTTACAAAGAAGCATGCTTTTGCTTTTGCAGTGCTATTAGGTGCATGTATGAAAATGTCATGTGGATGTCTAATTATGTCGTTTAGCGTGAAACCTAGAAATTCAAAATCGAGTTCCACAATAATCAGTGATTGCGCCAATCTTTACAAACGCCTACATAGCTAACGTGACATCTAGAAAATCACTCAAGCTTTGATGTATAGATGACTGGCTTCTGGTACACCATCATAGCGCTTAATGAGTTCCTTGAAACATGGTTCCTCAGTACAAACACAACGAAATTAGGAGCATCAGAGACAGGGCTAACAGCATCTGCGTTCACCCCCTGCTTAGTCTCAGAGTAATGCGCAACTGTTTGTGCAACAAGATTGCATACAATACTGATTATTGATGAAAAACTGCAAGACTTGATGAGACTCGTTAAAGAATGCAGCAAGTCAACACTAACAAACTGGCTTCTTAACATGAGAGCGATTCACCACCTTATTAAGGAAAAGAAGCTTGCAACCAAAGAGCCGATTGGCTTTGAAACTTCGCTCGGGAAGGCAATCCTCTAATATGAATATATACCGAGGTCTCAATTTCACCACAAAACCAATAGAAAAAACATTTTATTGATGTCACATTGAAGACTACGTCGTCATAGACCGATGGAAAAAGAAAAGGATGAAGGATCCTACAAGATGGGCATTTGATTAAACATTCGATCATCACGATTCAAGACTTCAAAAACAAACGCATGTACTGAATCACTTCGCAGACTTTTGACGGGATTAAAAAAACTATTCAAAGCTAAAATACACACAAATTGTGGCTCGGATACACACCAACAATCCCGCGATTTCATGAAGGCCAGAAAGCAACTTATCATATAATATTTTACTGTCTCGTAAATAAGCTAGCAGGAGGATGCCACAAAATCTAAAAATGCCAGGACAACAAGAAGACATGAATTTAGATTTAACTTAAATGTGTTTCAATATATTACTCGTACTACTTTATCCAATTCAGGCAATTAGATCTTTAGGACTTTACTAAACAATTATGTTTTTATTGAGCGTCAGAAGTATTGCTATCTATTGATCTAGCAACGTCTTCCACACTTTATATCTGGAATCCTTTTAGATTTTCTTAATCCAATGCCCATTGTTTTTGAATGGTAAGGCTATCATGGCTTACCTGAAATTATTTGTGTATCTTTAAAGGGAAGTTTTGCAAAATTACTTCTAATATTAATATTTTCATTATCATTTTTGATGCTATTGCTTTTCTCATCAAAGTTTTATTACTGTGTTAGCAATCATTTTTGTTTAAAACTTCATTTTGATATATTTTGATAATAATGATGAAAATAGTATCATATTTATACAGGTTGAACTTGTCCAGTACCTACCGCTATCAGTCAAGGAGGTGGCTAAATTATTCTAAATTATACATACGTACGTTCTAAAAGTAAAAGGCAAAGACAAAACAACAATATAGAAAAGAAGAAAAAGAGGTTTGATTAAATGCAAAGTAAAAAAGAGAAGTCATTTGTAAACCTGACTTAGATTGATGAAGTTTGAAGTATTATGAAGAACATAAACTATTATAACTATCATTGCAGTTTCCCTGCGTTAAATTATCTACAATGGGATTCCTTTAGAAGCAGCTTAGCAAATCCCGGTACAAGTAGTCTAATACTAATTAGACATATCATAAGTCCTTTAGTGCGATATCTAGCTAGAATTTTTGTAGTCTTGAATCAAAATATACAACTTCTGTTGCCATCACAGCATGCCAAGTGGATTCACTGTGATGAAATTAATCTCCGCACTTTAATTTTTTCAGTTTTGCCTGGTGCTTACCATTTGATCTGCATAGAGGTAAAACATACGGATCTAGAATCCCTTAATTTTTTGACAATTGCTCTGAGCAAGTAATTTCATCAAAAAATTCACTCAAACTGGCTAAAATTTCATAAGTGCATACACCTATTCAATAACTGAGGTAGAGATGGATCGTTCCATGGCATGGCATTTGCAGTGAAACTGTAAACTACGTTTGCAATAGAAACAGCTCCTCTGATTTGCTTTGCAAATTACGGACATGATCAAATATCATTTTTACTAATGCTTGCAAGAAACTCTAAAGGCATTTATCTACGAATGTCTTCAAACGTCTCAAAAATAACTTCGTTTTTTTTGTGTTGCGCAGCCATGATCATCAGCTGAACAAAATTTGTTTCTGTACTCTTCCTCTTCCAGGTTACTGATATAAAGAACTTATTAGCATTTATTTTTACGTCGAACTCTACCTATTTGGGTCGTTGCCATTTCACAGTGCAGTGACTTTGGCTCTTTAGTATGTGTTGCTTTGGCCGTGTGCTCAAATTGTGCAAGAGCTATCTTAAAGAAAACGTCAGTACGTAGACGGAAGTGAATCTGTGTAAGAGAAAAGCATTTTGCTTTTTTTATGCTAATGCAAAATGTTTTCAACTTTTACACCAATGATGATCCTTGATGGAGCAGCATCTCCAAGCAGCAATTATACTTCTACATGCCTTCAAATCCCTTAGACCATTTGCGTGGGTGTTAATGAGCCACTCAAAGAGAACGATTTATCTCATAGCGTGGCAAAAATCATTAGTGGATTCAATTCCCTTTTTGTCACTATACCAATATAAGAATCTTTAAAGCAGTTGGTATTCCTTTGATATGATAAGGATTCATCCCAACTAGTATGCCAAAGGATTTATCGCAAATAAGAAAATGCAGACACGAACTTGTTGGAGAATGAAGGCAGCTCTCAATTCATTTACTAAATTTTTAGTCGGCCTAGCCTCTAATTTCAGTTACCTTTAAGTTTTTTTTATAATGAACGAAGATTCTGAAAAAGAAAGCTCTTTATAGATAAGAAATTACTTGCAATGATGTAATCCAGTGCTAAGGCCTTTGCTCAAGGTAACTTCCTAATTGTGCTTGCTGAGTTTACTAAAACGCAACGGTTGATTGGCTAGAAGACATCAAAATTGATCGTAAATTGTACATGCCTGTACAAGTAAGTGATATCAACTGACTGAAATATGTGACAAACTGTAGCTTAATAATATTTTTTCAAATAATCGGTCATTTTGAAATGTATTAGCAATAATACGATAATGTGCCTTGCTTCTTATTTGACAACTCTAAGCCAGTAAAGTTTGACGCATAGGCCATAGACTTATGCACCCAAAATGGTGATTCGGACCATGTAAAAGATGGACTACTTTTAAAATGTTTGGTGTCAATTATTGCTCTCTCTTCCTCTTTAACTTAATCTATTGCATAATAGCATTTCTTGGAGTCCATGTCAGGTACTCGTTTACCACTGGATGAATACAAATGCACCATTAGATCAATAAGCCAACCGCAATCGAATCAATAGGTCCTATGCACCAAAAGGCGAGGCCATGATGACTCGTTAGGATAGCACGGGTACCGACAAATTGTGTTATACTAGTACCTGCAGTTCATGAATATGAATACTATGAAACATGCTTCGATCATTCTAATCAATTAAGATTTGAAACATGTTAACAGGTTTTGACTTTAATACAGTTATCCATGTGCTGAGTTGATATTGGAGAACAAACTGTTTTGTTTACAGTCAACCAATTTTGCATCGCTTTTAGGGAACTTTCTTAATTGATTTATCAACAAATAACTAGACGTGGCTAACGAAATAGTATTTGAGCATCCGATAAACTAAGCACCAAACCTAAGGGACGCTTTTACTAATTCAAAACAAAAATGGTAGCATTTAAAGCACATGTTGTCTTTTCAATGAAATTATTTTCAGCCTCATGAAATCAATATATAAATGCTTGTATATAAATCTTCAGAGAATTAATTTTTTTATTGTACTTGACCTCCATTTTTCTTTACTTTGTTAGATAGTACGAGAAAAATTAATTTTTGCTGTAGCTATTGTCTGTTTGTCTACTGTAAGTAAATCGATAAGAAATCGATGATAATTGTTATTTTTAGAATGCCATATTGTTCCCCAACATGGTCTGTCACCAAAAAACAAGAAATCAAACTAGACAGAACCTATACTAGAATGCTAAGGGCGGTATTGGACTTAAACTGGCAGACGCACCCAAAAATCAATCGACTGTATGGTAAGCTGCCCAGGATCTCCTCAATAATCAGGGAAAGAAGAACACGTTTCACAAAGCAAAGCTTCAGAAGAAGGGATGTGTTATTCAGTGACGTATTACTTTGGGACCCTCAGCATGGAACGCCTAAAATGGGAAGACCTGTCAAGACATACCCCAAGCTACTTACAGAAGACACTGGTGTACAAATTGCAAATCTTTCTAATGTTGTGGACAATTGAGCGCTATGGAAGGAAATAGTCAATTCAGTCCGGGCTACTCCCCCGATATGATGATTATTATTATTATGATGCTAAATTGTACACTTGAGCGAAAGCTTCAGCTTTGATAAAGAATTTGACGTTGATGGAAAATTACAAACCATACTCTATAATATGAACTGCATCATATTATGTACAATTACATTTATTGGTATCAATTGATAACTTGCACCAAAATATATCTGGATAGGATAGATATAAGAGGCGATTCGTCGTACACTGCTATGTCTACATTATGTTTGATAATTCTTTATTCATATTTGCCTAGAGCACTTGCCTCTGAGTTTAAAGAAATAATCATGTTATGATAAGCTACTTATGACACTAGATACGAATCCCTAACGACGTGATGACGGATTTACCGTCATTGGCCATGACACCTCCAAATGATGACAATAACAGACAAGATAGCTCAGTGGAAAGATTCTCTCCCATTGATCTTACGTTCAGTGGTTCAAATTAATCCTCAGCTAAATTTTGACTTAAAATGAGGAGCTTCGCCGGCTCATTTCAGGCGTAAGAATTATAAGGTGCGGTCACACAGAGTGGAAGGTTCTGGACATTGCTCGATAGGCAAAAGGCTTCTCAGTGTCCAGGGTAGACCCCTGGACATCTAGGTAGAGTCGTATGTACAGTGTATCTAAGCCAAGATAGAAATAAATATGAAAAATTTTCAGATAAGGAATTAGATGCTCATAAATACTTTCAGCTGTTTTTCCTGGAGGTAGAGAGGTCGATAGTGTTAAGAAAGAGATAAGGAATTAATGATAGCAACAACAACGGTGAAAGCTGTCACTTCATAGCTCTCTATCTCCAGAATCTTCACTCTCAAATACCACTTCTATGGTTATTTTGGGGAATTGTCATAAAGCCATGATGGATTAAACAGAGCTCCAAGAAAAAAGTGAAAAGCTAAAGGGAGATTGAGATAATGTCACAATTATTGATTTTAGACTTGAAAGAAGGAAAGTTCTTGGATTCGGGAATGAATGAAGAAAGCAAAATGCTCCATAAATTGCACGTTTCACTAATATTCCATCACACCTTAGACTCATTTTAACAATCATCCGAGCTGCAGCATCACAATTTGTCAAAAACTGATCTTCTCTTAATTCACTATTTCTAAGCTAGCTGGCTTAAACTTTTTCAGTAATATTTTTGAACGGCTCAAGATGAAAATACTTTCAATAAGGAAAGCAGCAACAATTCAACTCTAATAATTAACTTAAAGAAGCTTGAATCCTTGTTTCTGGATACTACTAAGCCCGGATTCGAGTATGCATTGCAGTTCATCTACTATACCATATACCATTGGCAAAATCACCAGGGTTCATAGCAATTGTGATGAAGAGAGCAAATTTTATATCAATCCCTTGAAAATATGATAGCAAGATACTATAGCACTCAGTCATAAAAGCAGTAAGATATTTCATCCCGTGGTCTGATATAAGTTAAGGAAATTAAAGGCTATTGTGGCATCTAAATTGTTGTCATGTTACTTTTCGACTTTATGATGGCTTCCAAACATCATTCAACACAATTTTTTCATCGAAGGTAATGCACATCCTGTTGAGATAAGATTTGAAGGTGGCTAGATACCTCCTGGTGTAGAATATTCTTATCCATTTTCAGGCTTTTTGTTAACACAAATTCAAGGATGCATCTTCTCTTAGCCCTCATTTTTAAAATGTGAAGATAGATATATACGATGTAAAACTATTAAAGCTGACTGCCTAAAATTTTTTGTGCAAAAAGATGTTTTTGCTTTTGAAAAACACTTTTTGCATAACTTGTACGACTAACCCTTCTTTCATTTCAAGAATGGCTATTTCTAAGCTTTGCTTGCAGAAAAATATTTCATTGAAGCATCGAAGTGAGTCGAATCTAGATAGGAGCTCCGGATAGAACTTGTATAGAGGGGTATTCACTAAACCCACAATGTTCCTAAAGGTGGGGCAATAAAGCATTTTCCTATTTGGATACAGTTACACCTCATAAAAAACTCACTCAACATTTACAATTTTGATTCTACCAAAGCTTCCTTTACAATGATTTCATCAATTCATCAATACTATTTCATCATAATGATTCATGAAAATCTTATATTGCAAATATGGCCCTTATTAAAAGCAGAATCTTGTTTCTGAACAGGAAATTTCCTTTAAGAAAATCTGTTTATATCATTGTTTAAATATGAGCGTGCCGAATCCCAAGATCTTTATCACGGTAGACGCGCTCTCTAACAATATACCAACTTCCTTTATATTTTTCTCTTCTTCCCTCTGTTCAACTAGCCCCCCTACGGACAAATTATGGCAATAAAAGTCAGCTCACCGTTTAATGCTATCACTGCCACTGAAATTAATTAAGGAAGCTCGTCAGTGCTTTTAATTTTTACTATCAAACTTTAATTTTGTCAACTTTTAGAACTTATAGCCAGCAAACAAGATTAATGTGGCAAAATATGCATCTCTGTATAGATGCCGTCAAAACTTTCCTGACTTCTGCTGATTCTGTGAATACACCTTTCCATGAGTCATAATTTCTGCACATGACAGCAGCTTCCGCAAACCTGATACCGACGTCTGCCAGTATGCAGTCCAACCAGACATATACATACATGCCTGCAAATATCTGCTCCTGAACTCATTGCAATCACATACATGTTTGATGACATACTTTATGTAATAAGATCGATATACAGAAGTGTCATTGTCATAAGAAGCACTTGACTATGATTGTCACCAAAAAGTACCAGTTTATGTCACTGTCATTGAGTTTAGTATATGAACCAGAATCAATTTTTCTCAAATTTCTCCATTTTTCCGCTATTTCATACTACTAATTAACTCAGAAATTATTTCACTATGAAATCAAATTCGTACAATGCTATTATCAATAACAATTTTGCTAACACATAATAAAATCTCCTTGCAGGTTATCCTGGATCTCTTAAATCAAATCTTTACAAATTTTGAAAAGTGGAACGGGAATTCGAAATGCTTGCCTTCATAATTGCAACATATGAAACACTGCCAATATGAATGCAGTTTATATGCTCTATAGATATTTTGCATCTAGCCAGTAAATAGATTTCTTGACCGCCAAAGCAAATTTAAAAGTTATTTGGCTTGTGTATGCCCGTATAGTTCCCGGCGTGGAATAGAACATGGACCGGTGCATACTTGCTTTTCTCAAAATTGATTCAAACAGCTTTGCGAGAGGAAAGGTAGAATGAAATTCGATTTTTGAAACTTTATGCCAAATCACCTTAAAGATGTGAAACGAATGCAGCCAAGTTATAAAGCGGATAAAAGGCTGATTAGATGAAGAAGGAAGATCGAACAGAAGTTGAAAAAGTTGTGTGGAACAAGCCTTGACTGCTGCAAAACTCATCAACATGACTTAAAGACAACTGAAAGTATACAAGATAGGCACAACCTTTTCGGAAAAACCTGTAAAGGTAGGGAGATGACTCGAGTTAGCATCGTTCTCTTTTAGCTGTTTAAAAATTTGGCTTTGAATATAAATTTGTCATTGATTCGAAAAATGATACAAATTATCAATTATTCAGGTTTGAAAATATATCCAGTTTTGCATGAACTTACGGAAGATTTAAATCTTTATCGTTGCTAAAATTCTTATTAGCTAAATATGGGAGCAATAACTCATCTTATTGGTACATTTGGTAAAAAATGAAACGCATGGAAGCTGAGTAGTTTATCAGAAGCATGCCATAGATTAGGAAAACAGCAAAGTTACTGGAGAAATCAGTAGCATTATGCTTTTTGAATCTTTGAATTTCTTCATATTACCACACACGCTTTTAAGATCAAAAGAGCCGTATGAAGTTACACGTGGTCAGCAAAATTGTAAGACCAAGAGAAGCTTAGTCTAACTCCAGTTATTGTCTGAAATTCTACTGAAATCAAGAAGCTTTTGACTGCATTGAATTCGGAAGCTTCAATGATATATTTCTTAATGTTGATCTGTTCCTTGCTTTGCTCTTTCTTCTTTAGAAAATGTAGCTTTTCCATTCTTCACAAAGTCATTGATGGCAGATGCTAATCCCAGAGGATGCCAGATATTCATTGGGGCTATCTTTTTTACACATTCATTGCAAAATTAAAGTGCATTCAATACGAATGTCATCAGTAACTCATATACGTTTGCAGATTAGATGACTTGCATTCACATTGCATTGTATTCTGCGTAAGGTTAATAGCATTAAACTCAAACACGGATAAAGATGAATCAAATTCAATCACACATTTCCTTTTTTTTAAAAGGGCAGAATTTGAACTGTTGTACAAATCATATCTATTGCAAATTTTTTCGTCAATTGTTATTCTAGGGAATTGCTGTAATGACCAGTAAGAATACCACAGCGAAGGCACGAAGAAGTTATTGTCTAGGGTAAATGAGTTAATCTTGACAAGATCTTTAATGATAGCACTGCAATCGTTACTGAAAGTTTACCTGGCATAAAATCTATCACGTTATCACAGAAATTTATCCTTTTAATATCGTTATTTTACATCTATATTTGCTTAGGATCTCAAAATCATTTGAACCCGCAGCGCTGAGGAATTGATTGATTTATGGCCAGTTTTTTTATTTTAAAGTACCATTGATTTGAAGCACGTACTGTCAGCAGCTCAAATCGTTGTTAGTTGAAAGCTAAAATCCATACCGCTGTGACTGTACCTAGGATGTGTTGAAATGTAAAAGCTTCTTCTTGTAAAAAAGGTTTTCTTGTTTTTTTGCGACGCCTTCAACAATGGTAGTCGTGCTCGCTGTCCATTTGAAAGCAAGAAATAGCCAATATCACTAAAACTTATACATTGCTTTAATTTTGAAATGTGAATCAATTTTTCGAGTTAATGGATGGGGAGATTGTCTTTATCGAGATATCGTTGATTCTGGAGATTCTGTTAAACAGCGGTTGAATTTTTAATGTGAATGAAATTAAGATGGTCATCAAGTACTGAGTCGCTTCATCCATTAACAATGAACCAAAAACCAAAATTACGTCTTAACATACTTAACAGACTTAGCAGAGGGATACATCAATTGCATTAAACGATGAACACTAACTTTAGTCTTATGTACTTCTTACGAGAATATCTTCCTAATCGTCAGAAGTTACAGCCGATGGGTCAAGTTAATCAACGAGTGAATGGCTGTTGACAGATGCAATGACTCTTTGGCTTTTTATTAAAGAAGCAGCCATGGAGTTTGCCCATCGCAATCTAATTGGCTTGGAAGGATTCAATAATTTCAGTGTTAATCCTTCAAGGTAAACTGCAAGCTATTCGAGTTGTAAGACTGATTGAGCATAAGATGAATCGCTTACAAAGCTTGCTTCCTTGACATTTTTATTACAAGACATTGACAGATAGTCCCAAAGTACTTAGTGGTTCTGTGGTGTAGTAGTTGAGCGTGCGGACTCGTACGCAAGGGTTATGAGTTCGAATCCTGCAACAGTCGCATTAAAAACACCATCGGTGAGGAAGGCAACGGGAAACCGCCTCGTAAAAATCCACTTCCCTAGAAAAACTCAGAGCCCTGTCTTTGCTTTCTGCTATGCTCGAAATCGAGTATGCGACACAGTTTATCAGAGAAGATTGATCTCATTCAAACATTCCAAGTAGTTAGATTAGTTCTTTGCATTAATAAAAGATTTTCAAAGCTAGACAAATATTGATACAAATAGCCAGTTTGTAATCTTATCGGTAAACTCCAACCCGTCTTCACTTAATGATGAAAAATGTGAAAGGGACGGTGTCAGATAACAATTTTACGGAATGAAGCTGATATTGTAAAACGATGCGGGAATTTCGTTTCTTTGCCTGCTTATCATTTTGGATAATTTTTTTAATGAATCAGTACCTTATGTTGTTATAGAAATATTGATTTAATTTGCTGTTCTCATTTTGGTCACGGTAAGAGTTCAACTTCTAGAGAAACAGTAGAATGAGAGACGTTAAATGCCAATAATTTTGCTCCATCACACCTTGGAGATTAACAGTTAATGTTCTGTTTGTGAATGGAGGTGGCAGTTGAAGAATAGCAAGGTGTTTTTGCACTTGTCTGAATTTTTTCACGTTATTTACTCTTAAGGATAAAACTCAATGGATCTGATGAGTTCATTCCGAATTCTTGGTAGATATACATTCACGCAAATCATGGATTTGGTCAAATGATGGCACTCATTTTATCCGATCGCATTGACATAAGCACGTGGGTAAAGATGTCAGACAAGGAATGGCTTTAAGAAACAACCCTTTTATCGAGAGGGATTACACAACTGTTCGCATTTTAATTAAGAAGATGAATCAGCTTCAGAACCGATCAATGGAGACCGCGCGAAATCATCGGTTAGGCCCAACAATGGGTAATCTGTTTACCGTCACGCTACGTTGGACGGCATTGTTAGTAAACTTGGGCCATAAGTCGACAAATTACTGTAATAAAATGCAACAATAGCAATGTGTCTCATTCAAAAGAATGTATAAAAAAATTGAGGGGGCACAACAGTGAATGCGATCTAAACGCAATTCCAAGAGGTGCAATCTGCCAAGAATTGCTTGGAAGTGCATTTATCGTGCATAAATAAGCCACTGCGTTGCATCGAAAACTAGAATAATGTGAGACTATTCATTCAAGAACTCTATAAGTGGGACAACCGGAAATTTTATATGATCTAATTTGCGCTGTATACTTGATTTCAAGCGCAGCAGAAACCATAGTCGAAGCTCCGATTGGTTTCTAGGGAAGGGAATTTCGTGAGGCGGTTCCCGTTGCTTTCCTCACTGATGGCATTCTTTTGCGACACGTGCAAGATTCGAACTCACAAACCTTGTTTCGTGAGTCCGCAAGCTTAACCACTACACCACTATGATTGATTTCATTAAACACAGTGGGTATAGAAGGCAATGCGATACATCGACTTACAGAAATTGGCTATTGCATTTAAGAAATATTTGCGTTTTTATTTAATTCTTGTAACTTTAAATCTAATTGCGTCATCAATTTTGTAAGTTTATGTTACAGGGCAGCAAAAGAGACAAAAGCCAAAAAAACTAGGTATTGGGCGTTACTCAATGAAGCCAAGCAGACATCATAAAGTGCCACATCATATCTTTTGACAAACAGCAGCTTTATCCATTTTTAATGAACTATGTTGAGGAAATGCCATAGTGGCCTATGTAAACCAACAAAGGAAGAAAGAAGAAAATGAGAGGCTAAGAAAAGAGGGAGGTCAGATCAAATTTATTCAACTCATATTTGAAAGAGGGCAAGTTGTAGGCTTCAGGAAAGGAAGAAGAAAGCAGGACGTTCCAAAAACTGCACGTCTTTAGGATGAATGATGATATTTGGGATAGATATCGTCAATTATGCAGTAAAACTTACAATGAGTTTGAGTTGGGAGGCCTTCTGGTTTTCCTGACATGCTTCAAAGGAAAAAGGAAAATCCCTTGATCTCTAGTGAGCTATCAAAAAGCAAGGTACCAATCGATTTAATGAGGGTACGATGGAGACCAAACATCGGTAGTTTAGTGAGATCACCTTGTGCAAAACGCGATCAAAGGTCTTTGAGATATGGAGAGAGATCACTCTGCTCTCATGACAGGATTCTATAGCAGAGGACCAAACACGGACGGCCTAAGCGATAAGATCACCAGCAGTCCTGGCTTTTCGAAAGCCAAACTGGTGATCAGAGAGAAGATTGTTTGTTTCAAGGAAGGTTAGAAGTTTTTTTAGTGATGATGGTTTCCATCGCTTTAGATATGAGTGAAGTGATTGTTGCAATGGGACGATAGATGAGTGCATTAGACTTTTCAAATTTTTTCGATAGGGAAGTTGTGAGCTAGTTTACAGGGAGTAGACAAATTAACAGTGGTTTAGGAAAGCTGAAATAGTTTATCAAGAAAGGGGCGCGCTCAAGTGAGCTTTCGATGTCATGTCGGTACCAGCCGAATAGCTAAGGATTCATCACCTTATCACTTTCTTCAAGCAAAGGAAACCTTTCTGCTGAAGTGGAACTTCTATTGAATGTCAATTCTCAAACGGTTTATCGCACAGAATAGATTAATCAAACTGTGCTACTTGCACTTTGACTGGGCGAGAGCAGACATCCAACCCGGAACAGTCCTAGGCAAGCGCTCCAGTGCTTAGTCACTGGACGATTGCCGCTATCAAATGGCTCGTTTATGCCTTGTGATTTGTGGAGCTAAGCTTTTTTCATTCGAAAAAACTAAAATGTTGAGCAGTTAAAGCGTAAAAATTCCACTTCTACGTATCATCATCATCATCCTCATCATTCTACGTACCATCATCATGGATCGCCTGTTGTTGCTGGGATCACAAACTTAAGTTTCTAATCAGTAATCAGTTCTCTCCAAACCTCTCTGTTGCTTCCGGCTCTAGTGATGTCTTCGATATCTAGTCCAGACAGGTCTTCAAGTACTTCATTGATGTAAGTTTTCCGATTTCCCTGACCGATATCAAGAGGTTCTGGAGGTTGTCATAAGACCAGGTTCTTCACTGGTTGACTGCCACCGGTATGCAATAGCCGATGAACTTTAGTCTGCATTATTTGATGATTGCGACAACTCTTCGAACGTCTCTGCTTATAAAAATATCAACACATAAATGCCACCCAATAGCATTGCCATATTATATCCTATATAAAAGCAAATGTACAGTTGATTGCATGTAGTTTATACAACTAATTAATAGCAACTATCTACTCTACAGAATAATGACAAAAATAAAATCAACTGAAGCTAAAATATAACTGCCATCCCAGCACTGTATTTCTTCTTCAAATTCTTTAAGAGAGGATGCAAACTTGAGCTTACCACAAAGGGTATTTCTTAACAGACTCCCTCTAAGGGATGAGGTATCTAAGCGAGTTCCGGCTCTAAGTGCGAGTAAATGGGGAGGAGAAGAGATGGGCTGCTGCAACAGTGTTAGCAAGGGCATCCAGCAGTCTAACAGAACCAACTTTGCCAGAACAAACACTGTAGGTGAACAGTCAAAAGCGCCCGTGACTCTACTTCGTAGGACGTAGGATTGAACCCAAAGGAAGAAAAGAGGAAATACCGTCCTGGTAAACATCATGATAAACTTTTTGGAAAGGACAATTGCAATGTTTTTTGGATTTGCTTTGTAAGTGAATCTGCTCTAAAATATGGCATACTTATCCAAAGAAATATGATGCAAGAGGAAGAAATAGAAAGTTCCTTAATGGTAACAGAAATATCATTTTCTGCATAATGCTTAAACCGTCCAATGACAAGAGTTGGTTAGAACGAAGAATCGCCAACAATGCCATACTCCTGTATTCTATCTATTTTCCCCATTTAGTTTTAAGATAATACACTTACCTTGATAAGCTCCATGCACCTATATATTTAGAAAAGGGTGTTGTAAATTAACGGACAATAAAATTGAATGCATTTCAAACTTTCGACTAAAATGAGGGGGAATTGCAATGGCGTTAATGATATTCCAATGTACATCTACTTCAAGATTAACACCAGTGCTGGAACTTAAGTGGCAAAGCAAATGCAGCTATTAAAACATAGTAGCTTTAATTAGTCCAACTATTCCTTCTTCGGCTAAGGAAACAATATGAAGCTCTAAAAGCATCCTAAGAAACTCAACATGGGAATCGTATCAATCATATAAATTTTCTGTATGAGTCGCTAGGAATAAGCTATGATTTAAGAATAAATAGTATCATCTATATACCGAAAGTTAAATAATCGTCATATGGAAAAAGTTCCCTATTTTTTAGAGATAGCACTCTTTGGAATATTCTGTCAGACAGCATAAAATCAGCTCAAAATACAAAAGGTTCAAACAAGGATCAAAAACTAGAAGGGAGAAAATATTTACGTATCACATGTGAATAAAAAAGAATTTCAATTGAATAATTGGTTTATATTTGTTTATTTTGAACTGCGATTTTTTCATCAACTGTAAACAAGTTAGTTGATCTTTATATTACTACTATTATTTCGAGTTCCTTTCTGATCTTTGTTAAAATATTTAGGGTTGTCCATTAAACTATGAATGTAACAGAGCCAAAGCGGGCTTTTTTCCTCTAACTTGTCAGATTGCAATGTCTTATATCAAGCTTGCTTGCTATTCTTTGGAATTTTATGTGGCTCCTTCAGAGCCTGCAAATTTCTTTAATGCCAAAGACCCTACTCCCTTGAATTAACACCATATCTAAACTTGATGATATCAACTTGACTGCCAAGGCCAAGACAAATGCGGAAGATATGACAAAACGGTTTCAGGAAAAATCGAAGTGGTACAGAATGGAGGTGAACACTGAGAAAAGCAGAGTAATGATAAATGGTGAGAATTTCAACGAAAATGGGATCAACCAAGATGCGAAAATGAATGTAAATGGAAAGGAACTGGATTAAGTGACGCAGTTTGAATACGATGGTAAAAATATTGAACAAGACACCCGATCAGAACAGGAGGTAGAGACATGGCTGGCAATAGCAATATGGGGGGTAACAAAGCTGAATGCTATATGGCAAAACCGGAGCATGGCATTGAGGTCGAAACTGAGGCTCTTTAGAGCTATGGTGATATCAATAGCACCATACTGTTGCCAAAGTAGACAAAGGATGCTGAGAAAATAAGAACATACGTTTGGGTACAGAGGAAAACTGGAGAAAAGTACTTGGACGTGCTGAAGGGACAGAAGAACTAATGAGTAGGGAAATTACGTAATCGAAGAAGTCATCGGAGAGAAGGATTCATTGCTACATATAGCATGAAGACAAGCTGGTATCGATTTATAATACGAAAAAAGAGGACTGGCGCGTGACGTCATGATTTGCAAAGTAGAAAAACGAAGATGAAATGGTAGACGAAGACATAGTTGGCTCTACAACATCAGAGATTGGATCAGGGAGAGCAACTTGGAGAAGATGACAGAAGATTCATTCCGACATCGCACTACCAACTTCTGCATATAAAAGCTTTCGATAGATGGATACAATGGTTGTCGTCCAACTCTTTATCGCTGCCGCAATATCCAAAACCAGCAATTCAGCCCTTCTGTCTTCATTCTCCAACTGTGGTGATCTTGTGCAATGCTGTGCAATGCAATGCAATGCTTCTGATGTAATTGGTGTTGGTCGTAGCATTTAGGTCTCGTCTTAGGATGATGATCAGATCGTCGGGTGGTCTTCCTCGAGAGAATCTCTCATTTTTATTAACACAAAAGATAAAGTTGAACATGGTGTTGCAGTTGTTACAAATAAAAGCTTAGGCAGACCTTATTGAATTAGGTGTTATGATCCAAGCAACTTACAGCTCCTGAGCCTCAAAGTTGCTTTTTAGGTACATCGTTTACAATTGCAAGTTCAATGAAAAGTTTCGAGATATGGACTTGATTCACAAAATGGCTGTAAAACCGATTGATTTCAGTAGATTTCTGCAGCGAGAAATATCGATGCTCCACTTACTGGGAGCATGATGCAGTGACCAAGTGATTCTTGTTATATTTTCAAAGTAGATTCAATCACATTAAAAACCTGCAGGTGAAGTAGACTTCCATTGACATTAGCATTTGATATTAGTCCAACGTTCTCATTAAGCCGGAAAAGACTTCGAACAATTCTATGCAATGTGTTAGTGCTAAGTATTTCTGGAGAAGAGTACATGAGTGTATATGGAGGGACCAATGTCAGTCAGCCAGTGATTCCCTTTGCAGTAAAATACACTATGTGTCCCAACCGAGTAGGCAACTGTGTTTAGACGCGTCAACAAGCATTAAAATATTAGAACAATCTTTAACCGTTGAAAATTGATCTCTTGGAATTCAATTTGCTCATCAAGGTATTTTTTAGCTCCAAGGTGTACTGGTGTGCTTCTCAATTTAAAGTCCTTACTTTGCCTTTATTACTGAGTATTGTGGCCCTTTATTTTCTTCTCTAGGGCTTCAATCAAGCAGCGGTGTAAGCAGAGTTGATTCCGCAGTAGCAGACTGACCAACTCATGTCACTGCGTTGCTACCTTCCATGTATTTTACAAGTTGTGAATGCTCAGAATGGAAGTAGCATTTGCGGCATTTAAGGATGTGGTATGACTTGACCTGCTATCTCACTGTGAACGAAAGAGAAAAACAACAAAGATATGCTTTTACCACTGGCATGCAGGCAGATTTCATTCATGATTAAATGCCAATTTCCGCGAAAAATATGATCAGTATGACTTTCATATCGAGTAAATTTATGATTTGCTTCTAATTGCTTCATGTTTAGTAAAATTTACTCTTCCTAAATACATTTTAAATGTCAGGTCAGGCTTTGTCAGCTGCAGGTACCATGTAAACCAGTGCTACCTGTCCCATTGTTGGGGCATCCGTGACATAACCAGCTCCCCACTCGGTTACCCAGATGATAACCTTGTAAACAGGGTGTGTGGGCACCCTAGAGGATTAAGGACAAGACCTGTGAGAAGGCAGAGGTGCTCCAAGGAGCCAACGGCCCCCAAAACCTCTGGAGAGGAGACAGGCCCCACCGCTTGCATCTGTGCCTGATGATTTACAAATGATCAGAGCATGGTAACAAAGCTTCATAATGGGTCGGCGGAATATCGTGACAAGTGGAGACGGTGAGTGAACAAACTGTGTGAACCAACAGCCTAATTGGTTACTGAAATCACTCTGCCGTGAAAGCAGAAAGCAGAGGATGCTACTTCTATGCTGTCTGTAAACAAAGCAACCGAGCTTAAAGGTATTTACTTCTTCAATTCCTGATACGACTTAATCAAATCGTGACATTTTATTTTCATTCATATTTACGGCGTCCTTAGATGTGAAGACAAAAAGTCAAAAACAAATCACATGAGATTGAGTATATACGAATATGCGTTATGATGGAACGAAGAGATTATAAGATACAATGAAACTAGCTTAGAAAAGCACATTCGTATTTATATGACTCATGTGCTAATACTGTTTGGCATCCAGCTTGGAAGCATGTAAGGATTGGTTAATTGGCCTTTCTTGAACCTCTTCCTGTTTTCATAATCAATTTCGTGATTGACTTGTTGCAACTCAGCATATGCATCAAGGACAACTCTGCGTAGCTTGGCAGATATCAATTCATTCCAGTAGTCAAAGAAGGAGTCATAGTATAGAGAGCCAAGTCCAACTGACAGTGAGCCTTGTAGCTATAAATTGAGGAGAATTAGTCATAATCAATTTATCCATGCCTAACTTCTGCTAATAACAGTATAAACTGCTTTTTTCAAAACAAGAGGCACTGTGTTAGAATATCTCAATGGTAAGATTCTTGCGCATTGATCCAATCGTCAGTGGTTCGAGTCACCCTAAACCAAATTTCACTTAAAATGAAGAGGCTCACCAGATCTCTAAAATTCAAGGCGTATGAGTCACGATGTGTGGTCACATCGAGAGGAAGGACCTGGACACTGTTTGGTCAGCAATGCTCAGTGTGCAAATGTCTACCTCTGACATCAAGTAGTAAAGTCATATGAAAAAATTTACACTGAATTGATGTGTTAATCAAACAAAACACACAAATACGATGGTGTCAAAGTAAGAATTGATTTAGCAGCGTAAGAGATGAGGCTCTCAATGATTAATTATTGATTTGTGCGTTATAACTAGTCTAAAATCAAATAACACTTCAAAACTGTGTATCTTATTCCAAGCCTTAGACTTAAGAGAAGAAGCGACTTTGCAAACTATGATGGCTGAAAATCTTGACGGCAGTTACTACTGTACATTATGGAAGAAACGTTAAATAAAGAAGAGACCTGATCATTAGCATCTAGACCAAAACACAATTAGAAACAAAATAAATATATTTTTGGTAAAAACATTAGTATTTTACAAAAGACTGAAGCATTATCTCCGTAGTACAGACATTGTTGGATGGGAAAATTTCGAATAGCATGTAAATTGACAGACATCCTCCTAAAAATGTCTCCTGCAAAGATTTTGGATAATTTTCATATATTGTATGTTATCGTAAGTGTACATTTGAAATTTTTAGTCATTGGGTGCAAGTAGTATTTTAGCAGGATATATGAAATAACTTAGAAATACAAACTTAACCATGAAATGCAATTTTTATATATTACTGATCGAATTTTATAGATTTTGCGATGCAAATTTAATTTTTTTTTAATCAGCAATAGAAAGAATGCACATTTTTGAAGCGGCAATATAGAAAAATCAAACAATTATGCATTGAGATCTACAGCAGACTTACCACAGCGGTGAGAGGGCCAGGTAGCAACTGGACAAAATTGCTGGTTTCTCCAGGTACTCGTTGTTTGTAAAGTTTTGTTGGATTCATTGCGGGCGACATAGCGTATTCCGTTACGGGATAATTGAGAGAAGAATGATGTACAACGATCCAAAGAGTCTCTCGCAAAAACTTGCTCAGTTGACCTCTCGTTCGAAACTTGGAGGGTAAACCTTTGATCTGTAAAATAATTGGGAACTACAATAGAATAAGGACCGAAATAGTAAGATTTGGTTATTTTGCAGAAACTGTATTATCGTCGAATCGACAAGCTGTGAAATATCTGCTTTACCTTTGTTGATAACTCCTTGATCATGTTTTGAAGCTCAAAGTCTCTGGCAATCTGTGAATTCCATCTATACAGCCTACAAACAAGATTATGAATTTGCTCTTATTAACTGATACATAAGTGTAAAAAAAGATGTTTTTCAGTTAGAAAAATGCCGTTCTCTTCATTTCCATCTCATTCAAGTGAAAGAAGCTACTTTTTCAATTGACCTGAAATCTTTATTGTACAGAAAATTTTTTGTAGCTAAGATTATGTATCATATATATGAAAAATTTACTCTACCGATTAAAAACGTTTCCAATATAGTTCCAGAACATACGGCTTAGTTGCACTAAGCTGCAAAGCTTACAAATCTTCTTATGGTAGCAAATTTTTAAATAGATTTAAGGCATTGTTAAAAATATGCTAGATTTTGATTTGATAGAAAAATGAGCAACTTACAATTACGTCTATTTGTCATAAAAGTCCTACTGAGTTATTTCTTAGAATTCTATTCACTGTTTATGATAATCAATCACTTGTGCTACTGATAGAATCTTCCTTAATTCATGAGTCAATTTATAGATGACTTAACTAAAGTCAGTACACAGAAGGGAATCATAAAAGTGTTAGGATTCGTGGCTAATGCTTGCCTTCAAAACTTTTTCATCAAATGGAAAAATTTGGAGAAATTTAAGCTTAATTTTACATTTGATAAAATGACCATCGCTTTGCATTATTATTACTGTATTCTAATTGCTATCCATTCATTGAAGGCCTATTAGTTCAGGTTTTCTAGATCAATTCCAGTGTCATGCCAAGCAAAATAAAACCAAATTGAAATTTATAAGATAGAGAGCTATAACTATCAAAAAGCTGAAGCAAAACTATGAATCTGAATATTTAAAAACGATTCAAACAAAATTAAAAAGGAAAGATTGTGTCAAAAACTAATGAGAAGCGAAATTTATTAAGACAGCCATGAAACAATAAAATTTGAATTAGAAGGAAATTTTTCAAAACTTGAAGAACTGCAAAACCAAAATCAAAGAAAAAGCAAAAGATACGATATAACAGCAGGAAGAATATACAAAATAAAAGAAAGAAAAAAATGATAGAAAAAATTATAAAAAGCATTATAAACCTTGAAATTGTAATCAAAAGACTTTAAAAATGTAAATAGTATTAAAACCAAAAGAAAGAAAGCAAGCATGATGCAGTAATAACACAGAGAAAAAGTAAGATGAAGGAAGACGGAAAAATTAATCGACTTTAAGACTGAAAAAGAAAGATAAAAGGCTTTACAACTGAAAGAGCCTTGCAAAGGAAAATTTTTGTTTTTGAATGAGGTGTAATTAAGTGTCTTGATATTGAATCCGCGGTTATTCTTTTGATATCGTGTACTGTTTTCGTGCTGTAAGCATTTCAAATCAGAAATGACGGGAAAAAGCGAAAGCACAAAACCTACTTTATGACGTCACAGAGTACATCACAATAAATCCGGAGAATTTGTGGATGTCAGTATTTCGAAGGACTTACAACTGAAGGTGGCTACCTTGTACTATAAATTGAGTTTTGCTCATAATCCGACAAATTCTCATGAGAAAAACAAATGACCGAGAAAGAGTTTGCGTCATTTTGACGTCACGAAGTAAGTCTCAGAGAATTTTTCTTGAGCAAAGTTGTGCCCGAAAATAAAATGTAAGCTATTGTAAAATGAACATGTCACGAGGTATCAAAAAATTATTGCAGATTTGGAATCAGGGCACTAGTTAAATTTAATACAAAATAAAAATTTTCACTAGAAAGGCCCTTTAATGATAAGAAAGAATTAGAAAAAGTAAAAAACCATTATAAAAATGCAGAAAAAATCTAATCTAAAGAAAAACACAAATTTAAGAGGTGCTGCAAAAATAAGAAGGAACTACGAAAATAAAAGAAGTTGTATAAAAGACTACATTGACATAGGTGAGATATTGCGTTGAATATCATATCTATTTCCAAGCTTATCAGAATGAAAAAGCAAGAGCTCTGAAATTCTTTTAAAAGTGATGCCCATTTGATAGAATTTCCCTTTTTGAACCATAAACTTTCTGCTTTTAAGTATTTATAATTGGCAGCCTTTGGTTCACACAAGAAACGATCGTGTCATGGCAACACTGGTGAGTTGAATATGATGAGTTCGGTCTGGATGGTGAGCAGTTGGACAAAGGCGAGAGTCACTATTCGCATGAGCTTACCTTTCAACTAGATCCTGAGCAAAGCCTCTCAGGACTCGATTGATCTTACGACCATCATCTCTGTATGGATAATAAGGCAGTTGCTCCTTATCACCCAGTCCACGTTCCTGAATGAAAACAAACAGTTTTAGTCCTTGTCAAGTGCGTGGCTTTTAGCACGAACTTCAAATTAGATTTGATGCTTATAATAATAATTTGTTGCATTATATTGAATTGACACTCCATCCAATCTCCAAATTTTCAGACCTAGTAGCTGATTATTAACATAAATAATTTAGAAAGAAGTAGTTATGAACATTATATATGGTCATGTGGCTACTGCATAAGATATTGCAAGGAACAATTATTATTGATTGGAAATTGCGTCAGAAGCGGTTAGAACTAAATTCTTCTTTCTGGTTTTTCTTCATTACTTCAGCAAACCTTCCATTAGTGAAGTAGCTGATTAAAATCTTAGAAGTAAAACTAGAATCTTTATCTAGACTTAAACATATATAGGTGATTTTGGAGGGGAAAGAGTAGCAGAAATGGGAGATCTCATGAACTATATTGTTTTTTTGCATGGCTTCATAGACAAGAATAGTCTGAATGGTTTTTTTCCTTTTATTAGTGATTTATATTGGGGAAAGGCCATGGTGGCCTATACAAGGCCTAAAAAGTGAAAGAAAGAAAAAAGTGAAAGGCTAAGAGGAGAGAGAGATCAGTTCACGTTCATTGATCTAAGATTTGAATGAAGCCAAGTGGTAAGATTCGGGAAGGCAAGAAGAAAGCAAGAGCTTCTACAAATTGCATGTTCTAGGGATGAATGATGATTTGTGGGATAAGGTTCATGGATTAGACAGTAAAACTTGGAGAGGATGTGAATGAATTGAGTTTCTGGTGGTTCTGACACGCTTCAGAGGAACAGGAATAATATCCCTGATCTCCTGAGAGCAATGCCCGTAAAATTATATGTAAAGTTAGAAATATCTCCAGCTAAACGATGATGGGAAAGAGGTTGGAGAGATGTGGTCAGGTTGGCACTTTTGATGAGACGAATGGCTTTGGACTGAATTTGGTCGAGAAGACAGAGAGTAGATTTTGGAGCACCACCCCAGATGTGGGAGCAGTACTCTAAAGAAGGACGGATTCGAGACTTTTACATAGTTAGAAGATGAGAAGATGAGAAAAACCCGCGGGCTCTAGCGGGGACACCGATCCTTTGAGATGTATGTTTCGCAGGGGAATGGATGTGGGATTTTGCGTTGATTATAATGACATCAGAAAAGGCTTCGAGAAGATTTTAGTATAAGATCCTGGGAAGATGAAATTCTACATTCTTATAGACACTTGATAAGAAGATCAAGGAATTTGGATAAAAATAGTTGGACTAGGTTAAAAATTTGAAGTTGGAATTGGGAAGACATCAAGCTTCCTGGACAGAATGATTTCAGAGAACGCTCTAAAAAAGAGTTTTCCCACCATGGACGCGGAAGAAATCAAAAGCTTGAATCGGAAGGTTTGACTTAATTCTTTCAAAATACAGTTAAAGGATTATTTTCTTGTTAGTTACATATGCTACCTCCTATTTTGTAGTACTTATCTATTTCTACTTCGCATTCATTGTGGAGTTTCAAGCTCAGAGGAGCAAGGCTGCAGTGGTACGGGCATGTCAGGAGAAGAGAAGAAGAGTAAGTGGGAAGGAGGATGCTGGAAATTGAAATACCGGGTAGGAGAAAGAGAGGAAGGCCAAAAAGAAGATGGCTGCAGGTGGTGAAAGAGGACACAGAGAAAGTTGGGGCAGTGGAGGGGGGATATGGAAGATAGAGCAAGATGGAGTTGTTTGGTGCGCTGCAACGACCCCGAAGAGGAATTACTGCTATGAAGAAGGCAAAGAAGAAGAAGTTGAAGAAGAATAAGTTTCATGACGGAGTTCGGTAATTGCTCTGATGTCATTCTAGTCACCAATTGGACAGCCAAACTCAGAGTTTTCATTAATATGTCAATGCGATTGTTATATTTTGTAATTGAAATTTTGACGTAAAACTACACTTTCTCAGCAAATTTTTTTCATCAATTTTCTTCATTAAAATCTTACAAAAAAGCTGAGATTTTTTACGAATGTTCATTTGACATCACAAATTAAGCGGAGGGGGAAGTTCATGCTAATACATGGCAAATTTTGTTCAAAATTCTCAGGAAATCAGTAAAGTTATAATAGAAGAGTCAGGAAGCGAAGGTCAGTCAATTTCATACCTTGATATTCACTTCAAGGTCGATGTCATTCCATACCATTTTTGGCAACTCTTGCTTAATAAGCTGCTCTGCGCCTCTGTTTCCGTACCCAAAGAGACTTCTGGTGCCTCTTGACGTTCTAAGTAAGACGTTAACGCCATAGGCATTTACAGGCAACAATCCTCGACAATGGTACTTCAAAATTTGATGCAATGGGTGCATCTTTGACAAATGTCGATACAGTGCAATGCAGAGAGGTTCCATCTTGTAGTGAGTTTTCATCAAATGCTCCATAATTTCTCCCGCAAACATGTCACTTATCTGTAGCTGAGCTTTTGTCACGTTCCACAACTGTCCATCTGCAGGGGTGTGGATATGTCCATCTGCAACGAAGAGAAGTCTTCAGTTAAGCTTCTTATCAACAAACAAAGAAAATTCGAACGACAGAACGTGTTAAAATTGCCTTATTCAAATTCAGAAAACAAGGCAATTTATATTCCCAGAGAAAAAATATTTCTTTGGTTTGTCTGAAACGCATGATTTGTTACGTATCAAAAGTCTATCAAATTTCCATGATTCCTTAACTAATTTATTTCCTAATTCATCGCGTCTTGATTTTGCAGTTCAATTAATTCCTACGAATTTGGTCATGTCCTATTGCTTCTTGTGACAACTTGCCTTGCTCGTGGCCTTGGCCTCATAGCGCTGGTGTCATTTGAGCCATACTTCTCCACATAAGAGTATTAAGAAATGCTAGTTATTTATAGATACAAGATCAAGCTATCCTTTTCCACATAAGTGTTAAGAAATGCTAACTAATTATTCATAGATAAAAGATCAGGTTAATGGAATTTTGTCGTTTGTAACTGTTTCATCAAAAATGAGCAGCAGACAAGGAATTGAACTAAAGAACATGACGTAACGGAATTCCTCAAATAGAATTCTTGACACCTAAACGTAAGGACTACCTCCGATTCCTGCATTGCTCATTGATCCTCTGGTCAGAGGGTCGAATCCACGCTCAGCTCAACTTTTACTTATAGTGAAGAGAGTCGCCAGCTCTCTCCTTTTACAGACGATGGATCACAAGGTAGTGTCACACTGAACTGGAGAACTTGGACACTGATTGATACCCAAAATGCTTTGCAGTGCCAATTAACAATGTATTAATAGAGAATTTGCATTACAGCCAAAAATACGGGAAAAGATCTTCATTTCCAGATCATTTAATCAGCACTAATGAGCACTAAATTTGAACCTTGGCATGTATCATCAATGCACTGATGATTTGATAACAGGTGATGGAACAAAAAGGCCTCTGGAAAATAAACCAATTTTCTTGTCAGCTCGCAAGCTTTCTTTTAGCTTAAACTAGTGCCCTTCTTGGTAGTCAAATAAGGAGACTGGAATGGTTTTTGACAATAAAAATGATAAAACGATTCCTTGTACCGGAGCTTAAACTTTAACAAGTTATGCTGTTATTAAAGTGTGTCCTGACTGAATTAAAAGGAAACTGACATTGATAATATAAACCTAGCAAATTGTAAAATTTACTAGTAGATAATCGTACAATTAATGATGAACTTGTGCTTCTTAGTACAGCAATGAAATATATGACCTTACATCTTTAAACGTGCCGATAAAATATGTCTTAAGACCTATGCTGAAATGCTTGGAAGCTGAAATTCTATTGATTTTGATAGGTAGTTTATCATAAACTTTTGCACCCATTAAACAATGACTTGCTGGCATATCTAGTTTTAAGTTAAGGATTTTTGGCGGACGTTTGTCGCTTCCTGCCTAAACGTGTGTCACTATGTCAATAATTGTGGTGATGTATTTGAATGGTTGTAGATTCTAGGTATTCAGAGTCAATCGAAGCCTACTGTGCAAACCGGATCCAGACATCAGGCACCTAATTCGACGTCCCTTGGGAAGATAAGTTAGGTGATTTACATGGACGGGTTCTAGTGAGGTCACCCATCAAGGAGCTGACAGGCCTCGACCAAACCTTACTTCAGCTATCTGATGGAAGCTGTATAATCATCTTAGCCACTCAGTCCACTTAGCGTCAAGCGTCAGCTATTTACAACAGTGGATTAGATTGTCGTGAAATATCAATTCATAGAATTTATAGTAATTAAATCAATCCATTGAATTTATAGTAACGAAATCATCTTCAAATACTTTTGGTTGGACTTATCAAGCCCATTACAGGAAAACGTTTCTATCGGTCAGGCTGCTGTGGTTTCCACTTCAGTCAATTCCGCTGTGATAAAATCACGGCATTTCAGATCGAGTGACGGATAGGTTATTTGAAGATGCAATGGCATGTGTTGGACACACTTACAACTGATTGACTTACACAAGAACTATGAGTCCTATGAGGCTACCTGAAAACTGCTCATTCTCCTAACCACATTAGATACTGATCATCTTCGACTAAAAAGCGATCAAGAGAAGGCCAGAAATATGTAACTACGCAATCCACTTGATGTAAGAAGGAAGTAAATGCTGTCGCTTCCATCTAATGCAAATAGATATATATTCCGTGTTCAGCTTTGCTACAAAGCTTTGCAAGGGATATTCCTAGTTGATTTGGCTCATACTTGTACCAAAGTTTTGTGGTAGAAGTAATTAAACTGATGCCAAGAGTTTGTAAAATCTGACCTTAAACACAATCGAGAAGGAATGCAGTTGAAAACATATCAAAAGTTTCTGTCGATTTCAAAAGGCATGAATTTTTTTGCTATGCTACTGATTTCAGTTATCCTCCATCTTGATAACCCTGTGCAGATGGCAATTGGGAAGAACGGATGATATCAAATACCTGCCGTACTGCTATTCTGAATGAATACTATCTTTAATTCCTTTGCAGGATCCACAGCAAATATTGCAATTGGAGCTAACGGGATAGCCATTTGCATCGCACCCTTCTCAACGCTAAGCGTGTCAGGCATAACGGTCAAATTGTTCAGCATCGGGTATTCAACTACGTAAACCTTTTTCTTGGAAATCGACTAGAAAGCAAATAAGCAATTGGTAAAGCACCTCAACAGATTTTCTTAATTCTGCAAAAATTGACAGCATGGCATATCCCATTTTAATGAATTAAAGTATTGTTAAACATTGTATTGAGCGAATATACACCAAAGAGAATCGAATTAATCAGGGAGAAGTGTCATTGCCAATTCCCTGTCGTCAACATTCGCTCCCATTTCCTCGAGCTGATCATTTAAAGATCTTAAATGAGCAATATGCTCCAAAATATTACCACCAGCTTGAAACCGACAAGAGTAGTATTGCTGTTGCAATCGTATTTTTTGCAGGATCGAATCGCGTGCAAACTGATTCTTTAGGCTATCTCAGGCTTTCTTCGCGGTTGTCGTATTTCTAACGTCAATATGCTGCTCAGGCTCAACAGCCAAGCAAGTATAAGTCCAGGCTTTCTTCGAACGGGAATTGAAAGCTCTTTGTAAAGCAGCAGCATGTTCACCAATACCAGTAGGAGCTACAGCTGATCAATCTGCGTGTTCAAAAAGATCCATACTCTCCAAGTACAGACACATGTTAAACGCCCATGTTCGATAAATTGCGCCTTTCAGCTTTCCACATTTTAGTGCGTTGTCCAACGTGTCATTTGACAAACTAGCCATTCTTTAGTGCGATATAAACTCACACAAAAAGCCCTTTGTAAATTACAGTGTATCTACTTAACGTCCTGGGCCCATAGCCTGTTAAATATTGTATTGAGCGAATACACACCGAATAGAATCGAATTGATCAGCTAGTAGTGTCATTCTCAAATCTCTGTCGTCAATAAGTTTAGCATAGTAAGGCAAAACATTGCAAGAAATACCACAGCACAGCACAGCATAGCATAGCATAGCATAGCATAGCATAGCATAGCATAGCATAGCATAGCATAGCATAGCATAGCATAGCATAGCATAGCATAGCATAGCATAGCATAGTATAGCATAGCATAGCATAGCATTTCATAGCACAACACAGCATAGCATAGCATAGCATAGCACAACACAGCATAGCATAGCATAGCATAGCGTAGCATAACATAGCACAACACAGCATAGCATTGCATAGCATAGCATAGCGTAGCATAACATAGCATAGCATAGCATAGCATAGCATAGCATAGCATATCATAATATAGCATAGCATACCACAGCGTAGCATAACATAGCACAACACAGCAAGCATAGCATAGCAAGGTTTACTATCGAACTTTCATTGCATTGAGCTGAATCAAATTGAAGAAATACGAAGATCATTAAATACCTCATCAATGTCTGCATCTTTAGTTACTGACGTCACTGCTTTGTTTAAGTCGAACTTCTTGTTTAACCTCTTCTGAAGATCACTCATTTTTGTTCCTACTTTTTCATCTTTGAGAAGAAATGCAAAATCGGCTTAACGTAGCTACTACCAAAAGGTATTAAAATTTGCTTCAATCAAAAATGCTTATCCAAAAGCATTAAGTAAGATATCAAGCTATCCATTACATTCTTTGCATAATATAAAGTTGTACCCAGAATTGATCATTTTGTACACTGACATATCATGTAGAAGAATAGTTTTGAGTGTCAATGATTGCAGAATTCACTTGTAGATGACATTATAAGCCTGTATATTTGCTAGATATAGACGACCTGCGGTATATCCGTTGATTAATATTAATATGTAAGATTTACTAATAACATGCGATTTCCCAGGTGAATATCGACAGGGCTTTTGCAATTGTAGCCAGAAGCTTGAATTGTGAATGAAGATAGTAAAACCAGACAAAACATCGAAAAGGAAAGTCGCACATGAAATTATGCTCTTAGCATTTCTGCTTTAGCGATGAATGATTGAATATCTTGCTAGCCAAACTCAATCTTTGGCTTCACCTACCTTCATCCACAACTCGTCTCATTGCCATTGGGTTGAGTCCTGCCAGTCTCAGCTGGGTGAAGTACCTGTCATCTCTAAACCTTTCATTAATTGATATGTCTGTAAAATACTTATACGATCGGCTTGGGTATCGATAGTAAGAGCGGTTGTTAACAGCGTTCTAGCAAAAAGAAGACAACGCATCAGAAGATGTCATCAACATAGTTACAAATAGCTAACGCAATCTAGATTATAAAAACCTTACATTAAATAGCAAAACTCATGCCAAGCTCTCCCGTAGCTGAAATTTTTGTTGACGTTGGCCCCATTTGACATCACATGATAGGCAATAAATTGGTTCAATTTTAAGGCCTAGAAGAGATGGTGATCAGATCTAATTCATCTTTGCTTCATTCGCACCCTTTGCAAGATTCAATGCCACGAACTGTATCCTACCAGACATAATTCATCCTAAGAACATGCAATTTATGGAGTCTCTCTCTACTTTTTCCTTTCCCAAATCACGCAATTTTCTCTCTTTCAAATCTAAGAGCAATAAACTTAACCTAATCTCTGTCTACTTTAAGCCTTTTGCTTTCTTCTTTCCTTTTGGGCTTTGTATAGGCTACTCTGGCCTTTTCGTCAGCATAACTCACTAAAAAAGCAACTTTGAAGATTCTCCTAACAGAGAGTGCAGATCTGATGCCACTGTTACATTATCGACTTGCCTTATTATAGCAAGGGTAGGGGTACACTTTATAAAAGAGCCACCATCATGAGCCACAGTTTTTTGAGGTAAGGTGACCAGCTCCTCGCCAAAAATTACTTCTAGCGGAAGGCAAGACATCCATTTAGTATTGAATGGGTGGACAGAGGGCGAAAATAATAATACAGACTCATGCCTGGGCCTTGGACCCTCCCCATGGTAGACATGTGCTTCAAGCAATATGCTAACGACACCTTTCAAATTGCAAATACGTATAATACTCCATCCGTAACTTAGATGACGACGTATGAAGACAATCTCCCTAAATCAGCTACAACAAATATATAAAATGAATCATGAAAATCTATAGCATCAGGCATTGATTTAGAGAGTATTAGTTTACCATGAATGAGTCCTTCATTTCCTTTGCAACTTGCAAGTAGAGCTGGTAGTTTGTCATGTTAACATGTTTGTATTTCAGTGCCATAAAAGGACCTAGTACTTTTGTTAATTTATCCATCATCAAGTCAAAATACAGCGTGTACCAGTGTGAATGAAACTTTTCCGTCATGAAGTAATCTAGCACTTCTTTCCTTGACTGGTCAAGATACCCAGTTTTATACTCGGTTTCAGAACGAGAAAATTTGTAGAATTTCCTAGTCTGTGCCAACTCTTCCGCCCTTCTGAGCTTGCAATGCTGATTTGTTCTTTGAGATATTGAAGTGAAACAGAATCTCCCTGTGTAAAGATTTATAAATTCATCTTATTTCAACATGAATGAAATTATCTCTCATGCATCAGGGTAGTGCTTTCCCTTAACTTTTTCTCGAGCTAGCCTCTTTCAGGACATGCTAAGTTAGATGAGCTTAGAAAGGAAGTTTCTGGTCAAAGGCTGTGTTATGTTTCTGCTGACTTCAGCAGGCCCCTTAGGGTGAATGTTGCATATATGTGTATATATAATGTTATCTTTAAGTCAGTGCTTTATGATATTCTCGCACGCAAGAGTCAAGCTGTTTCTCTCCGTGTCTTCTCTGAAGAACCCATCGCAATTCGCCATAACTGCATGATGATAAACTTTTCAGACATACCATCATTTGAAAAACCATTAGAGACTAAGTTTTATAAATTTATAGCAAAGTAGAAGGGCATCTCTGTTAAAAATCGAAGGGGGATAGCACTTTTTAACTGCTTATTCCTACATGTAAAAATGAGTTCTCTCTGAGGTGCTGGCAAATCACCAGTGATAACTTAAACACTTAGAACAGAATCCTTTCCTAAATGCACTTTTTTAAGTTGATCATAAAAGACCTCATTGCCAAAAGAGCACACCAGTAACGAACTAATAGATTGCTCTAACAATTAAGCATTGTCGCAATCATCAACTCATGAATATCAATTCAAGATGCATCATTTATATTTTCTTAATTTATAGTGCAAGTGGCACAGGAGAAAAAAACCGAGAACTTTCAGCAGCCGCACCAGACGTGACCTTTGAATGCAGCCGCAGCCGCTGGACCTGTCTATCCAGCATCGGGCTTTTCAGCCACCAGCGTGCTTGCAGCCGACGTGAACACCCTCCCTTCATATAGGCTAATCTTCGTTTCGTCGCCCAATCATTTATGAAATCTTCGTTTGCGAAGCCTAGCCAAGATGAGTGCATTAATTAGATGCGCAAAGCCTTAGTTTCTAGTTTGCCTTGTTGGAGAATGGCTCTGATAGCCTCAAACGCCAAACATAGGAAGAAAGAGAAAGACCGAGATGAAAAAGAGATAAATTATATTGATTCGTGATCGAACAGAAAGCAAGTAGTAGGGTTCTAGGAAGGCAGATAGAATTATGAAGTTCACTGGATGATGATTTGTGGAACAGAGTTCTCAGGTCGATCTTCTAATGGTTCTAGCACTTCTCTTGGGGTAAGCCATTGAGAGCGATGTCCGTTAAAGCATCTATAATTAGAAACCTTCGCTTTCAAATATCGATGATAACGAGGAGAGGCTGAAGAGATTTCGTACAAGTGCTTTTCCTGGTCCAGTTCCCTCCATCTGCTAGCGAATCTTTTCATCCATCCGGATGCTTATGCAGCAAAGAACTTCCTCTCGGTTCGGTGATGATCCGCGATCGTTTTAATCCATCATATCAAAACTCGGAGTTCTTCATTCTACTCTTCCCAATGAAGTTGCCTTTTTGATTAAATTTGCGCATGCACTACCCAAGCTGACCAAGGCTCGTCCCAGTTTTGCGTCCACGCCAGCGTTCTAGACAACTAACCTGGGTTGAGCTTGGTTCAAACCTATCTCTGCAGATGGGTTAGTTTGAACTGGATTGAGCCAGGTATAATTGTGTATACACAGCAAAATCTAATCTCTGTTAAACTAACCTCGGGGAACCTGGATTAGCTTTGCCGTACTAACTTTTTCTTGCTTTCCTAAATCTTACAACTTGCCATCTTTCAAATCTAAGATCAATAAACTTGATCTGATCCCTCTCGCCTTTTAGCCTTTCACTTTCTTCTGTCTTCCATTGCTGAGGCTTTGCATAGGCCAGCGTGGCCTTTCCCCAACATATCTCACTCAGTTCTACAACTTGCCATCTTTCAAATCTAGGATCAATAAGCTTGATCTGATCTCTCTCCCCTCTTAGCCTTTCACTTTCTTCTGTCTTCCAATGCTGAGGCTTTGCATAGGCCAGCGTGGTCTTTCCCCAACATATCTCACTCAGTTCTACAACTTGCCATCTTTCAAATCTAGGATCAATAAGCTTGATCTGATCTCTCTCCCCTCTTAGCCTTTCACTTTCTTCTGTCTTCCATTGCTGAGGCTTTGCATAGGCCACCGTGGCCTTTCCCCAACATAACTCACCAAAAAGAAAATGACGAAATGGAGGCGGTAGATACTCAACAGATGAGGGGATTGCATAGCAGGTGATAATAGTGCTGGAAACTACGCTGGAATTAGTGTTCGGGTAATTTTAGTTAATCTCTGACGCTTAAAAGACGATTCCTTGGTTTTTGAGTTACTGCAAGAAAAGCTCAGCCTTTTGAAGTGACCGTCTGTGTAAACCCTGACTTAATGATCAATGTATAAGGAGACTGGAACAATCAGGTAGGAAATAATTTAAATGCGACAAAACTTATGTTCGCAATAAAAATGGGATTACTTGAATTGCCATATTGTCTTTTTCTTCTTCGATCTGCATCAGCTGGTCTGAAATGATCATAAGAAGGTTGCAATTTTAATGTCTTGATATCATTTGGCTCTAAGCTCATGCAGAGAAGCAACTTAAAAATGGACTCCATGTCTCAGGAGAACGGATTTCAAACTTCAACCTTGAATTTTATGCTCTTATCTTCTATTAGAAGTGTGATCCTTTGAGCCTAGCTATGTCATTTTGAATTATCTGTCTCTAAATAGCTCCCTTTTCATTATAAAGGAAAAGTAGGATAACAAAGCTACTCCTTGCATGCAGAAGTCAATATGCTCTTCTTCTGAATCATAAAATAAATTATCTCTTAAAGGGCCTTGCCAGGTAAAAGATCTATTTGGAAGTAAAGGGCTATCAAGTGTTTGATTTCAAATACATGGTTATTGTTTTGATACCTTGTACCGTTTTTTGTGTTATACTCGTTTTAATTCACTTTTCACCGAAAAAACAACGAGAAAAAATGAAAACGCAAAACCTACTTTGTGACGTCACAAGATATATCACGATAAAATCACGAGAATTTGTGAATCTCAGCATTTTTAGCGACTTGCAATTGAAAGTGACGTCAGTGTAAAAGAAAAGCCGAATGACCGAGAAAGTTTTGCATGTCATTTTGACGTCACAAAGTCGGTAGCCTAGAGTTCTTTTTGAGCGAAGTCTGAACTTGAAGACGAAATTGAAACTCTTATGAAATAGGGACTGTGCAAGATATAAAAAAATGATCGCATATTCGAAATGAGAGCACTCAACTGAATCTAATTCGAAAATGAAATTTTTTCACTGGAGTGGTCCTTTTGCATTTTTGGAATTGCCCTATTCCGTCAGACTTCTAAGTATAAATATGTTGTTACATTGCTGGCGAAAGTTAAATTAGATCAAATATATTGGGGAAGACATTGCCTCACCCCTTGAAATGGAGAACGCAATGATTGGTCACCATCTGCAGCGCCTACTCGATCTCGAGCCTAGCAGAAACCAGAGACAGTGCCCTGAGTTTTTCTATGGAAGTCGTCTTTATGGAGTAATTTCCCGCTGCCTTCATCTTCATCACCAATGGCGTTTAGAATACTCGATTTCGAGTGTAGCAGAAACCGAAAACAAGGCTCCAGCTTTTTTCTACGGAAGTTGATTTTAAGAAGTGATTTTCCGTTGCTTTCCCACCGATGGCGACACATAGAGGAATCAAACTGACAGCCCCTGTGTTGTGAGTGTGCATGCTTAGCCACTACGCTACTGCTCAAGTTTTGAATGCAAATTTCAAGGCAATCTCCTTTAAAATAGCGTACTCCGAGCTTTTTAAGGCAACCTAGAATCTTTTTTTCAGTTTGGCTCTTATCTCAATTGAAGGGATGGCTTCCAAACTGCCATTTTTTTCATGATACAGACGACTGAAATCTTACTTCAAAGTTGATAGGGGATTTTAATGAAAAAGAATGGAGGATAATAGAGGCAAAGGCTCAATTCTAAATCTGGGTCCTTTCGCCTCTTGTTGACCAATTGTATTAGAGGCTTATGGACTTGACTTCTTGAAATGAAGAATTGACAATGGCACCAAAATTCCGAAAGCTTATAAGGACCTTTTTAGCATCCCATTACCAATATAACTGGATGAATCCAAAGACGGCTGAAAGCGATAGTTCAATCGTCCCATGAGACCAGGTTTATGGGGAAATTTTTGGAGAATTATTTTCAATATGGTGATGAACTACGGGGAAGTCTGTCCACTACAAAATTTGAACGCCTCCAGCTTGTTTTGGATATGATTCAAGCATTAATGCTCGGTGCTTCGATTAAAGAGGCATTAAAATTTTAACTGGTTTTCCGTGTCAAGCGATTTTTTCATCGAGTCTTTCCCTCAATTGTGATTTGAGGGAATGTGGTTGCAGAATCGGTTACGAGCCGACAAAAATGATTCGAGATCACTTTTGGCGGTCGATATCCAGGGATACCAACGTAGAAATTTCTGCATTGTCTCAAATGCAATAAAGTATGACTGGGTCATGATGACATTTCAAAGATGATAAGTGGCTTTTGTTGCAACGATCTAAAAGTCAGTTTGTCATTAGGTATTGTTACAAAAATATGGAATCCTCAAATTCTGCTTTCCTTGACTCTGGTGCTAAAACATGGAAGTTATTTGCAGTTCACGTCAAAATGAGTTCCACGATGCAAAGGCTTTAAACAAATGTGAATGCATTTTCTCATAATCAATTAATCACCTCCCGAAGGATGATATTTTACCAGAGAACCAGCTTTTCGGCTAATCTTTAATTGAAACATCATTTAGAGCATTTTGCTACAAAATGCTGAGAGGTATTTCGTGGATAGAATTATCAAAAGATATGAAGTGAAAAAGTATAATCGACGGTCTGAATACGACTTCGTTGTGCCAGGCTCGATAAATTGCTGAATATGAATTATTGAAATAGCAAAGCATGAGATAAATGTCGATGTATTGCTAGGCACATGATAATTAGTGGACATGCAACATCTATGTTGGCTCCCTCAAAACAGAATAGCCATGTACCAACTACATGTACTTACCGAAACTGCAAGCATGCAGATAATATGCAGGTATAAAGCAAAATCGGTTTGGTTTTCATCTGGATTGACTCTGTTTCTTCGCTGCTCGCTATGTGCTAAAGTGGAGAGACAGGGGGGAAACAAGAACTATGCATGAATGTTCAAATATTTTGTAACCGCGATTCTTATATCATAATTGGATTTTCAATGAGAAAGCTCGTATAATAATGGACCTGCGTCTTAGCTAATACCCATTCATAATTGTCTTTAAGAACTGTACGCATATTTTCAGCATTTGCGTGCAGAAATGACCAACGTCTAAGTACTTTTCTCAATTAGGGTAGCGTGAAAACTTTTAAAGATGAGCCTACGTTTCATATCTAAAGGTAGCAAACTTTTCGACTTCGCCAAATCATGTACATGAAACGACTTTAATCTGAATGGATACGATCATTCTCTGCAACCTTAGTTGCTGATTTCAGAAAGCTATAATAACAAAAAATTTGGAAAATTGCATCTGATTAAAATGTCCTCTCCTACCTTGGACTTGCAATCTGCAACGATCAACGATACCTTTGAGGTCTTCAAAGAGTATTGCCTTAATCTTATGCTTATATCTGTCGAAATTCTCCTCAGATTCTAGATCAGACAGAACATCTGATTTTGTAGATCAGTCTGATTCTTCTCCTACCACTCCTTCGTCCAAGGCCGATCCTTTTGCGTCAGTCTTTGCCTCCAACTCCAACCTGAATGACGACGACCAAGGATTTCAACCAAACCATTTCTCCCTTCAAAATTCATTAAGTTGTTCAATTCACAGTGCGCCAAAGCTGTGAGTAACAAAACCCATTACTTCAAGGAATCGAAGCGACTTCAAACCCAATATTCAAGATCTTCTCCCATCCACTCACGCAACACTTGCTCCAAAAACCATCAAAAATGCAAATCATCTTTTGTCCAAAGCATCAACAACAATATCGCTTCCTGCCAGGCTGGCTCTCGCTCCGTTTGGTCTATGGCCAAAGTTGTCTCCCAAAACTTTTGCCAATCATCTTTCCCTCCACTAAAAACAACTCTGATTCTTCTTCTACCACAGGATCCTTCATCGAAGGCCGATCTTTTTGCGTCAGTCTTTGCCCCCAACTCCAACATGAACGACCAAGGGTTCCAACCAAACCACTTCCCCACTTCAAAAGTTAGTGTGTCACCCATTAAGTTCTCCACACGAAAAGTACGCCAAACCCTTCTCCAGCTTGACACCTCCAAATTCAAAGGCCCTGATGGTATTCCAGCAATAGTTCTCAAAACCGGAACTTGCCCATATTCTTAACAAACCATTTCAGCTTTCCTACACTCTTGATGCATTTCCTACCTCCTAGAAACTAGCCTATGGCTTTCCTATCCCAAAAAAGGCGAAAAAGTCTGATCCATTCAACGATCCTCCCATTGCAATAAATTCACTCATCTCTAAAACGATGGAGACCATCGTCATTAAATAATTTCTTACCTTCCTTGAACCGAACAATCTTCTCTCTTATCATCAGTATGGCTTGCGAATAGATAGGCCTGCTAAAATTGAAAATCGATATAGACACGAAGAAAAATTGTAAATCAATCAATGGATCGATAGGCCTGTCCTATTCTGGTATTTGGCAATCTTCCGAGCCATTGTTTGACATCAAGGAAAATCATTATCCACCGTCGAAATGGAACGGTTAAATTAGGCTTTACGAAAGCTTAGTGGTACCGTGCCTAACCGTAAATCCATAGTCAGTTCGAATCAATCCTGAGCTAATCTTTCGCTTGAACTGAGGACAGTGGCTAGCTCTCTATAATTCCAGACGTATGATTGACGAGGGGAGGTCACTTTGAGAGGAAGGACCTCGACACTGCTCTGTAAGCAAAAACCTTCTCAGTTTCCAAAATCTACCAACGGATTGAAAAGCTGGCGTAGAAAGCTTCGTCACTCCCATCTCTAAGCAATCAAGGCAACTTTCCATATTTCATATTCTCCTTGTCTTCTTTCTATATTTTGCAATTTCCATGGCTTCATCCGTTTACATTCCTCCAATTTGGATCTTCTTCGTTTGCAATAATTTCTGAACATCTTGTACGTGGAAATATTAACTTAACTAGAAACAAACCATTTCCCAAGCCAGAACTTCAACTAGATTGATACAATTTAATGCTGTATTCCAAATATTTAGATAAGTTAAAGCCAAACTCATATGAATTTGAAAGATTGGCAATTTTAAGTGAGTTATTTTAGGGGCAAGGCATGGGCGGCCTACACAGTGCCCGAGAAAAACCTAAAGATTTACTAGAAAATGATGAAAAGTTAGCAAGCAATTTCTATTGATTAAGCCTATGGGTGCAGTGGCCTAGTTTTTGTAGCACGTGCTACCTTATCGGCGCTCTCGATGCGAGGGTAACTCGCTTTCGTTACTATACGCCCTGCCTCTGTCCACAAGTGAAGTATGACAGTAAAAGGAACTACCCGCTCTATCTTACAATGCCTTTGATAGGAATAGGGTTCTTTTTACAATGTGCCGCGCGACGTTCATCTGCGATTCCAATCTGCTTTCGTAGATGAATCAGCCACAATCTCGCCACTTAATTGCAGTAAAACCGGACAAGCTTTGATTAAAATGTTATTTTCCAATTCCTGTCATTTTTATGTTTGCCTAGATGTGAAGATACGAACCCAAAAGCACGTCAAGTGACTCATAGAGAAAAACTGAGTATATACGAATATGAGTTGTGATGGAACGAAGAGATTATAAGATGCAATTAATCTAGTTAAAAAAAGCACGTTCGTATTTATATGACTCATGTGCTAATACTGTTTGGCATCCAGCTTGGAAGCATGTAAGGATTGGTTAATTGGCCTTTCTTGAACCTCTTCCTGTTTTCATAATCGATTTCGCGATTGACTTGTTGCAACTCAGCATATGCATCAAGGACAACTCTGCGTAGCTTAGAAGATGCCAGCTCTTTCCAGTAGTCAAACAATGAATCGTAATGAAGGGTGCCAAGATGGAATGCCAGTGTTGATTGAAGCTGCAATGCATCAAAATTCATGCAGATAAGATTCATCGCAAATTTATCTCTACCAAATCAGAAAAGCCAATTCCAGATTACTTTCGTAATCATGATCAGGACAGGGAAGAGGATTTCGTGCCTCGATTCAAGAGGAAAGGTTACTAGCAAGACGTACGAATTCATTCAAATAGGCCCAACGTACCCCCGTGTGTGTCGTAAAAGGCGACGACACGGGGTCGGCGGTAGGAAGCATGATGCGGAGAAGCTTTAGGATTGCAGACCGGGTGAAGAGGAAGTGTATGTTGGGAAGAGAGTCAGGAGGTTGGTTGCGGGACAGAGGCGGAGGGGAAGACTGAGAAGGAGGTGGATGGACTGTGTGAAAGAAGACGTGAGAACTGCAGGGGTGATAGAAGAGGATGGGCAGGGCAGAGCTAGATGGAGGAGGACGATCCGCAACGGTGACCCCCTCCCCCCAGAGATGGGAATCAAGCACCCCCCCCCCCCTCAGAGATGGGAATCAAGCCTGTAGAAGAAGACTAATTCTTTCAAATTCATTCACTACTTATGAGCCATCTGTCCATCGTGACTGCTCTGCAAGTCGCATGCACACTCTTCACCATGTTACGTACTCATTAGATGTCCTTTTTACTCATGGCTAACATGTGATTGCTCAATTTTTATTGGATAATATTTTGCTTTTAAACTAACCACGTCTTAATTAGATAGAATCTGTAGTTTATTCCGTCGAATGACAACAAATAGCTAACACAAAGCGGCTCTCGTTTTTACAGAGTTATTTCTCACTTTTCGGCAACGTCGCAAGCGCATCTTAAAGTGTTCCCATCAAAGTAGTGAAGTACACGTTTGATTGGTTTTAACCAGGCTCTGATTAATCATGAAGATGTCATCGACCTCTTCCAAGGTGTCCCTCAAGTAGTTGAACCAAGCGAAGTAGCAAACAGCAAGACCAGTCAAAGCACTTCACAGCAACTTGCTGATCTTGGGAAAGCTGTCGCCGATCTAACAATTTATGTGAATAAATCTTCCACTACCTCATCATCTGCTCCTCGTCTGCCTCAACCCAGCCTCTGGGAATTCACCAGCGATGTGAATTTGGATAGCTTTGTTGATCAACTCCCAGCCCTTCTCGTTTCCCTCTACCTACTGTCCATCCTCTCCTGTGCATCTTTCTCTAGCCGTTTGGGACCGTATCATTGAATTGGAACAAAGTTTATGGCCGGGTGTCCTTCCTGACACCAATATCCTGTAGTCAACATTTATGGCACGCGGAGGGTACGTTGAGCTTATTCGAACCCGGAACTCACACGGATGGTGTTCCGAATATTGACGCAAAAGCCGACGATCATACAGCTTTTTTCAATGAATTAATTTTTGCCTCCATCAACGGATCCAGCGTTTGCTTTGACAATGCCCCAAAACCTTGCTGAATCTTTGGTGGATATCGGACACAGTTTTACCGAATTGCAACATGCCTTGGAAAACGTATCCCTTGCATACATCACCCATCTCCTGATGATGAAATATAACAAATTCATGCTTTTGCATTAGAATTTTGCCCGCACGTTTCAGCCGAGCTACTAAGCTGTGGTTTTAGTTTTCCAGTTTGCAAATCTCGTGGAAGCAGTGGAACAATTCGAATCCTTGCATTCAGCCACATTCTCGCAGGGTAAATGGAGTCTGGGACACGATGAACATGGCCGCCGATTGTCCGGTGCCGTCAAGCCGTTCGCCCTCGTCCACAGGGCCATTTCAAAACGTGAAATACCCGAACAAGTCAAGCTCGCAGAATAGACCTCTTCAAATTTCCAACACGAATATCTCGCATCCACCAGGTGAAATTAAGACTTTCTGGCATTTTACTCGCTTTCCAACGGCTAACTGGGAGTTTTGTTGGGTCGGGTCAGATTAGATCACTCCCGTAGCCGTATAAACACTCGGGCACTTGAATGAATTCACGATTTACTTCCAGCACTCAAGTCCCTCGCTTTTTAAACACAAGTCACTGCGCCTAGCTTTGTCCACGCCTTAATGTCACCTACTTTTAACGGCTTGGAAAACGAGGAAACGGTACAGCACTTTTCCATGTCCGTGATGGGATGATGCCATGAGTGTCGTACCAAGAGCACAGAATCAATGAGTGGGTTCTGAACACAATCGAGCAAAGGGCCAACTGCTGAACTTTGTAAAGAAGCAGAAACTCACTTACTATGGACACATCAAAAGAAGAACAGGACTAGCAAACACCATTATGGAAGGTCGCATGGAAGGAAGGAGGCCACGTGGACGTCCTAAAGCACGATGGTTTGACAACGTCAAGACCAGGATTGGTATCATCATCATAATCACCATTTATTTCATGTTACCATGAGGTCCCTATCAGCTTTTACATCAATGCATCTATATAAATATACACATAGATATATATGTTGAACATTTTTGTGTGGCCATGCCTCAGATAAAATGTGAATATATAAAATAGGCTACTTTTTAAGGCAAATTTATTGATAGATTACTTCAGACGTTTGAACCATCTAGTGGTTTGCATTATCACTGATGAAGCCCTCACAAGGCGAAACGTCTGAAGTAACCTAACAATGAATTTGCCTTAAAAAGTAGCCTATTTTATATTCACATTTTATCTGAGGCATGGCCACACACAAATGTTCAATATATATATATCTGCTATCAACGCTCTGTACTTTGTACATAGAGCACCATATGGTGGTGAAGACAGCACCCTCTATGTGATATATATATATATATATATATATATATAAATATATATATATATATATATATATATATATGTATATATATATATATATATATATATATTTATATATATATATTTATATATAAGGAAAGTAGAACGACAATTGTTAATTTGTGAAAATATATTGCTGGTCTTCCCAGGGAACGTAGCTACCGTGAAGCTCATTCTTATTTGTAATGGGATTTCGTTCCACGTCTGTGCACCAAAATAGAAAAAACTCCTTTTGGAGAATTCTAGGCTTTGTCTTGGGGTGTCTAAGTGCAAGCAATTTCTTGTTGAATAGTTGGATATTTGGGGTCTAGTAACAAATCTCCCTTTTATATTGTCGGGGCAGAGGCCATTTATTATTTTTGTAGATCGAGACTGCCCTGTCAAATTCTATCAAGTTTCCGACCGAATGCCAATTGCAAGTCCGCCTGTCCTTTGATCTTAAGCTTTCTATTAGTGTGCGTGCTGTGTATGTAAACGCTGAAGATGATAAAGCTTTGTGCTCGACAAATTGCCCCATATTTCATCACTGTATCTTAGATGACTTTCAAGCAGCGCCATATATACCTGATCAAATTTAGATTGCGGAAGTATATTCTTTAGTTTCCGCAGCGACGAGAGAACATTTTTGATTTCACCTCTAAGGTTTTTATCTTCCTCATTCCAAGTCAGTTTTTCGTCGACCGTAATTCCAAGGCATTTAACCCTTTCAACTAGTTTGATTGGTTCTCGTTACAAGTACCTCGAGTGGACCAAGAATGCGGCTGGTTTGTCGTTTATGACCAACAATCACATACTGTTTTCTATTGGTTAAGTACGATATGGACCACCGAAGAGAGGTACCTATCACTCCGTATTTGGTTAGTTTAAATAGAAGGATCCCGTTGTCCACGATATGGAACGCTTTTTAAGATGAATAAAATGCGCTTATATTCACTCTAGGCTTGTCAATAATAGGTCAGGGTGCTGTGCATCTTTAAGAATGCATGTTGACATTTGGCGAATTTCTTTTGCTCTTTCATGTAATTTGAGACTTGATAGTGAGTGCCCTTGTTTCCCTTGAGAATATAGGTAATAGTATGGATGCGCAGAATTCGGGAGATTTGGCGTGCTACAGCCTGGTTCACACTCCACTGATTAGAAGGATCGTCCTAGCTAAAAGCTATACCCTTTAGGGTGCAAATCTAAATATAATCAGAGTAATGGCCAACAGTAATTAGTAATTGGAAAGGAGGGACTCGGGAAACTTATGCTTGAAGGAATGATCAATGGAAGAGGTAGCGGGGAAGAAGAATATTGAACCATGTGGAGGCACTGTGGTCGGCTAAGGGATGCTGTGCGGTGGAGCTTTTGCGGCCGGCGGGTGACCGGGCTGGTTTCAGGGAAGTGGTAGCCGACGTCAGTCTGTGGCATGGCACCGGTGGAAGAAGAATAATAATCAGTCTCGAATGACTAAATCTGATGTTCATGTTACCTAGGTACGAACGCCAAAATTATTGCCAACTTTCGATGTGCAACAAGCACTTGGAGCTATCGGTAGCAAATGAATGCTCTTGGGATTGCATGTTGAAAAAGAATCACCGACTCCAACCAACTCTCTTAATTCTCAATCTTCTCAGTTGCAAGATCGCTTTTATCGGATGCCCGCTATGACCTCTCTTCCTTACAGCCCTATCGCTTCGGGAGTAGGCACTGCTCACGTTTTTTGGACGAAAATCTCGCCCGCAGGAATCCCTCTCTCAATTCCTACAGCTAGCTGTCGCTCAGTTTCTGTCTTCAGCCAAAAGCAAGCCGAAAAGTGGCTCAAACTCGACACCACCCTGTTTTCACGAAGCTGAGCCAGCACCAGTATATTTCTGCTGCAAATTCCACCACTCCCCTCGCTGTTGTTGGAACAATGTGAGTTCCAATGGTCTGGGAAAATGCTTGTTTTTCCAACTTTCGTGCTGCTTGTTGTCCCGGATTTAGTATGGCCTATTCTATTCAGCCAGACTCATTTGGAAGCTACTGAAGCCCGTGTCAGCTCTCAAAAAGCTTTCTTTTTATTTCTTTGATCAGAATCTGGGATTTTCCGTCAATTATTTGCAATACTAATCCATTATCCGACCACTTACGTTATTTTTTTGGTTACCGCCATCGAGAGTACACTTTAAGGTGTCAGGATAGCTCAATGGCAAGACCCTTACCCACTGATCCTATGGTCAGCGGTTTGAATCCACCCTCAGCTAAACTTTCACTTAGAGTGAGGAGAGTCGCCAGCTCTCTGCAATTCCAGGCGTAGGAATCACAAGCTGTGGTCATGTCGAAGGGAAGGACCTGGACACTGCTCGATAAGCAACAAGCTTCTCAGTTTCAAAATTTCTACCTTTGATATCTAGGTGGAATTATGTGTATAAAGAAATAAATTATAAGTATACCATGATGGTTACCCATTCAATTTAGACCGGAGAGCCTATTCCTCTAGGCTCAGGGTTGACTTCATTCCAATTTGCTTGTTTCTTGCAGCTTCCAGGGTATGCCCCTTCTTTTTCTCGCAGCCTTTATGGCTGGAGGGAAAGTATCTGTCACCTAGAGTCACCGCTCTGTCATAAAGACCTGCTTCAATTATGGATGCTTCCCACTTTTTGCTGAAGGGACTGACATTTCATCGTTTTCTACTCAGCTCCCCATCGACAGTCCGACGGTCGGAAATTTCCTTGAGCAATCACGAGGTAGTGATGACTGGTTTCCCAATCGCCACGGAAGTTTTGATCGGTCGGAACAGTGTCTTGTTTGTCACACGACTATATTGCTCTGCCCCACCAAGGATTCCTTTAAGGTGCTTTTCAGTCGTTGAGAATTCCATTTCACCCTCGCATGCCTGTCCCTTTCAAAGTTGTTGGGTTCCATCGCAGTACCCGATAGGAGTACTTCCATTGGCGCCAAAGCCCTCGGGTCAGTGAACTCTATGACCCCTGCCTTTCATCAGTTCTGATTATGATTAGCAAACTATTATTGTTGATTGTAGCTTTATTTCAGATGCATGTTCGTTCAGACACGAACTGTGCAAAGCAAAGTCGTGCTTCACTTCAAGGACAAACAAGGGACAGATCATGGCGGAGTGAGAATGCTGGAAATTGATCGCACGTTAAATTTCAAATCAACAGATGAGAAACAAAACACAAAGTTGCAATGAGAACAAGTGAACAATACAATTTTTCAAAAGTAATGGACACTTGGCTTTGCAATACTTATCTGCCACTCCTTCCTCAACTGTTTATGTTGATGAAGATGCTACCAAATGACTGAATCAACTTACCACAGCAGAAACGGGTCCTGGTAGTGACTTGAAGTAGCTTTGACTGGAACCCGCAACTCGGCTTTCGTAAATCTTCGGCGTAAATAATACCGGCGTGGCACCAAACTCACTAACGGGAAAGTTGACAATTGAATGCTGCACGATGATCCAGAAAATTTGTCGTAGGAATATGCTCAACTGCCTTTTTGTTCGGAACTGTGTAGGTAGCCCTTTTATCTGCGGACAAATAGTACGATGTGATGTCATCAAAGTAGAATATCATGCCGTACGACAGATGTGAAAGAAGATAACATCTCTCATAAGACAGAGTTGAGATCTACTATCACTACTATATATTTCAACAATATACAGATTGGATTAAAATATGTTATCGGGTCCCACTTAGGTAACTGTGGACAGCGAAAGGACGCATATACTTCATTTTAGAATTTGCTGATGCCCTTTGATTGCTCGGCTCAGTGATAAAACAGACTACGGTGATCTATTAAGTCGAAAACGCCCTGGGAAGCACATGTCTTGTTCCACACAGTACTATATTCTGGATTTAAATGGTTTGGAATCTCCAAATCTTAGGTTATGCTCACATTGCTCTGTATTCGTGTTTATCTCTTTTAATTTCGAGCCATTCTGCCTGTTCACGCTGTTCCTGGTAAATTTTAAAACGGTACGAACGCAATGACGCGTTCACATTGCTCTGCTCCGAATACAGGGGAAACGATGTGAAAACAATTCCACTCTCTCTCTCTTTGAACTTCGCAATTTTTGCGCCAACTTTATTTGTTTCAGTGAGGCTTCGACTCGTAAAGCAAACAAGACAGAAAATGCTACCAAAACGAAAGACAGCAAGGAGCTCTGAGCATCTTGTTGAATTGTTGCCGTTGCTAGCGTTTTCAAAGTACCCGATTTCGGTGTTCACACTGCGTTTTGCGTATTCCAATTCTACGTTTACGAAGCATGTTTTCAAGACTTTGCTTCCACAGTGGAGCAGTGCGAACGCAAGGGAAAAATTGATACTATTTTAGCTGTATTCAATAGAATGCGTAGCAGTTTGCAAAACTTTGTCGATCCCCTGAACGGCTACCCTATTATCAGAAGGAAATGAAATGTCAATCAGCAAATATTTCCATTTCTCATGATATTTGATGACTATTTTGGGACAATTGGCCTTGACTGTGAAGCAGTCTGTATTGATTCCGTTTGATTGAAATCAGCAATGCTGGTTCTCTTTGAGAACTGGCAGTGGAAAGGCTTCCCTCCCGATTGGTATCAGATTTTTGAACGAAGCCGTTATAGCTCACCATTAAATTGGCTTAGCTAATATGGTTTTGGAGATGTTTCTCTCAAATTCTGCACTTCCTAAACGTCTGGTATGGCTAGATTTTATCCATGACGATTGGTCTCGTTCAAAAACTTGCTCGACCGATTCCGTATTAATCTACCTTTCTTCGATGCTCTCAACCTATATAGCTAGTTATGGCAATGCTATTTCAAGCAACCAAATTAATTGACAATGATGCAGCAAAACATATTAAAGTAAAACAAGCAATGATTAATGTATTAATGAATTTAAAGTTAATTAATTTCACTAGTGAAAGACAAAAATCTATTATTGAGATTCATGCAACCATGGAACGATGCATTTGCTTTCAAAACTCAAAAGAAACTATCTGCCATTACACCATTTATAAAAATTTACAACCGTTAGATGTATATGAATAAAGTTCCTTAACGTTACAGTAAGAATTAGATAATCATAGTTAATTACGGTAGACTACCTGACAAAATATGTCATGTCAGGACTGCCAAGACTGGACTACCTGACTAAATATGTAATATTATCATATTCATTCTTATTACCTTTGTACTTGCTTCCTTAATCAAGTTTTGCAATTCCATGTCATTTTTCACCTGAGAATCCCATCTGTAGAGCCTTCAAAATAGAAGAAATATTGAATTAGAGCAGAAGATGATAACATGTATGCACTATTCATCACCGTTTGATTTCTTCATCTCAGCTTTCTCAAAGGGGGCTGCTGTTCAGTAGAAACTATTTCTCATGGCTCCTTACGTCATCAATCAAAATCTAAACTAATAATCTGTTGATATAACTATAATGTCTAATCTATAATGATGTGAAAAGGGAGAAATTCATTCGACAAAAAGAAAAAAATCAATGCTGCCAGCTAATTGTCTTGAATTTCTTTCTCGATTCATTTTGCCAATGGTGAATGCAATTGCTACACTGTAGAGAGGACGAAAACACACTTCGATAGCGTACGGTTCACTTGATAATCATCTAGATGATTCATGTAGTGATTAGATATGGCCAATACCCCTGGCTTCTTTAAATAACGTTTCGTTGACATGCTTAATTTGAGTTAGTTAGTTGCGCATCGCGTAGTGGAAGCATTGTCGTACTTTCTGATTCCAAATTCTATACGATTTTGTAATAGGCAGATCGCAACAATTAATTCCTCATTTGTTAGTCACTTGCTCAGGGAAAACAGATCAGAGGATTGCGTGGCCCAAAGAGTATGAGTAAAAGTAATAATTTGCAAGAAAGAAGCAGATGATGAATTTCGAAATTTATGAGTCTTTGTGATATCATCAATGTTATCGAGAAAGCGAGGTAAAGATGAGCGGGCCGCGTTTACAATATGAATAAAAATCAAAGAATGTTGAGAAGTGCGACATGGACAGCCAGAGAAGGCCACAGGAAAACAGAAACAAATCTAAATGTTAAGAAAAGAGGAGCAAGGCAATAAAACTGCCTTGCATACTTGATTTCCAGCGTAGCAGAAACCAAAGACAGGGCTCTTGAGTTTTCTCTAGGGAAGTGGAATACATGAGGTGGTTTCCCGTTCCTTCCTAAACAATGGCGTTTTAAAAGTGACACATGGAGGAATCAAACTGACAACACCTGTGTTGAGTGTCCACATGCTTCCACTACGCCACGGCACCAAGTAACAAGACAATATGGTGAAAAGCCAAGAAACTACTCGACGAACTCGACAAGCATAGCTTCTCCGTGCTATAATTCTAAAACCTTAAATGAGGAAGACAAAGCAAGATAAAATACTGTAGATTTAAAAATTGCTGGTGAAGTTTCCTTGACTTTCAAGTAAGAGAGACTCCCAATGTTGTTTACTTCGCATAGTAATGAAAAAATATTTTGAGCTAGTGTAGGAGAAAAAGAGGCAATCAAAGGGTGCAAGCGAAACAGTCAACTTACAAATGGGTTAATCTTCGAGCTAATTCTCCCAAAACTCTGTTTATCCTCCGACCGTCATCTCTGTATGGATAATATGGCATTTGTTTTTTATCTCCCATTCCTCTTTCCTGAAATATTAGGAAAGATTAGGCAAAATAAGAAAGTAATATGGACAGATTAGGAAATATTAAAAAGAAATATAGAAAGATTAGGGAAGATTAGAAAGAAATAAGGAAAGATTAAGAAATATTAAAAAGAAATATAGAAAGATTAGGGAATACTAGAAAGAAATAAGGAAGATTAGGAAAGATCTGGAAGGATAAGAAAAAAATACGAAAGATTCAGAAAGATAAAGAAATATTAGGGAATTTTAGAAAGAAATATGGAAAGATTAGGAAAGATTAGAAAGAAATAAGGAAATATTATGAAAGATAAGGGAAGATTAATAAAGATTAAGAAAGATTAGGAAAGATTAGAAAGAAATAAGGAAAGATGAGGAAAGATTAGGAAAGATCAGGAAAGATAAGGGAAGATTAAGAAATATTAAGAAAGATTAGGAAAGATTAAACAAAATTAGAAAGGAATGGGGAAAGATATAATGGGCAACAATTAATAGAAGATGCTAGACCCCAAATTTGCAACATAATTGCAATTTCTTGATTGTAGGGTTTGCTAAATATTGGTCAACGCTGCATAAAAATTTTGAAAAAAAACTTTTTTGAGTCCTGTATTTCTAGTTTTGGGTCCTTTCCATGATGTGGACAACTGCAACAGTAATTTATCAATGAAAATAATTTGCTCTCTACGGTAAAAGACAGCTTCCATCTTCTTGAGTTTACACTACTTTTGATTTTTCTGAATCCTTTACTACACCTTTACTCCTTATATACCACAACGGGATTTAGGAGTCCGGGGTATACATAGCAATGAAAATCCAACATTTTTTCCAAAAAAAAATTATTATATGTTAAAACGCTGTATAAGTAGAAACAAACTTGGAGTACTTAGTGCTAAACTCAAGGATGCGACATGGTGGTTGGCAAAGGGAATGTCTAGATAGATTGCGATCAAGATAACTAAATCTTGCTATTCTTTTACATACCCTGATGTTAACTTCCAGATCGACATCATTCCACACCATTTTGGGGTACTCTGTCATAACTAATTGTTTTGCGCCTTCGCTTCCATAATTGAAAATATGCCTGACGACCCCTACACCACTGAACAAGCTTGGAACACCATTTGAATTGACTGCCAAGAGACCTCTGCAATGATATTTCAGAACTTGATGCAAGGGATGCAAATGGGACAAGTGGCGATTCATTGAAATGCAGAGAGGTTCCATCTTGATATGCGTCTTCAGCAAATGTTGATAGAATTGCTCAACAAAGGCGTCACTATTCTGTAATTGGGCTTTGCTTATATCCCATCGTATTCCATCCTTCGGTGTGTTGACCTTTCCACCTAATTAGCAACGAAAATAAGCATCAAATTATTCAGATAACACAGGCCGACTGCAAATGCTGTTTCTGAAAAAAGCAGGACATAACATCATATCAAAAGAGAAAAATTTGCATCAAGCCATAAGGTAAAAGCTAGCTTATCCAATCAAAGAACTTTCATCTACTGGCAGCAGTTGAATTTACAGATACATTTTGCGATTCGGAACTAAAGTTGAATGGATGTGTGATTCGTGACCTATCCAAAGGGCAGTTTCTTGAACGAGCAAGAGAGCGGAGAGAATTAAAGAATAATGAAAGAGCAAGAGAGAGGAGAGAATTAAAGAATGAAGTATAAACTTAGGCGAAATATCGAATTCAATAAAGGGGAACTGGCTTTGGGTTTTACTTTTCCACCCATCCACCTGGAATAATTCATGGAAAACGGGAGACAGTTGATTAAGGAATTGAGAGAAAAATTACTTGGAGTGCTGCTTTCTTGAATAGCTACAACCTTGAGTTGCTTCTTCCGATTGACAGCGAATATTCCAATCGGAGGAATAGGAAGCATCATCTTCATCGTCGGTTTCTCGAAGCCGAGTTTATCGGGCATTGCTTTAAGACCATTGAGCATCGGGAATTCAACAACGTATACTTTTTTCTTGGTAATCGACTAAAAGGAAATGAAGTTTTTTGCTCGCAATTTAATGTTCCAATAAAAAGTATGGGGCTTAAGAAATATGTCACTACAATCTTTCGTAATATGAAAAATTATCCTTTAAACTGCAGACTCATGTACAGTATTCAAATTGTGCTGCAAAGTCGAAATGGGCTATGAAAATACGAGCAAGAAAAGATCCTTGCCTGCTTATGTGCTAAAAAGAGAAAAAAATTCACAAGTAGATAAAAAGATAAAGCTTGTTTGCTTGTGTATTGCCAAACGCAAATGGCTGCTGAATATTCACAGGTAGGTATTATCTGCAATCAACCTTTCTTTCAATACGCAACAGGGCAGTCTCTCATTATTAGTAATAATACATTTCAAAGAAAGAAGCTTTTCTTTTCTCTTTACTAATTAAAAGAAATGGAAAAATTAAGCCCTCCTACTTCTGGAAGGCTTTTTTGAATTTGTACTTTTACGGACTAAAGTTTTATAACATGAAGTATTTTTTGAAGGAAAACCAGGGCCTCATACGGTAAATAATCTCAAGCTGATTAAGGAGAACAGTGGGAAGTCTAAGCACTGAAAATCAAAGCGAAGTTGAGCCCTATGTCCTGGTCAAGTTCTGGGAATAGCCTGTGACCACGGAATTGTGGATAAATTCTGAGACACAGCACTGCAAGGCATTTCGATCAGTGCCTTGTCTTAATGAATTATGCCTGAACATTTAGGAAAGATTGAGGTGAACGCTCACGTCCGGCGATAAGTTTCAAAGTGAAAACATGCAAGCCGAATCGCCAAGCCATGTAAATTGGAAGCATCGCTCAAACTAAGAGACAATCGTCCGGTTCCCTCTGTTACGACTCGATGGAATGTTGCCAGCAGGTGGGAGTGACCAAGCTGAAAGTCTTGCTCGAGTTAGGAAGGGCATCCGGCGGTAAAGCTAAGCTCCAAGCAACTTTTGGTGCGCGACCCCGATAGATAGGAACAAGCGAGAGGAGAGACGGAAAAATAATGATGGCTTGATTTTAGGCAAAGTATCTGATACTGCTGATTGGACGTAAACAGTGACTTCAAATTTGAAGACGCATTTCGCCTGTAACTTTAAGCACAACAGAACACAGATGTTCTATCCATCATGCAAACCGTGAATAAACCTTATCAAGGCTTTGCTACATGGATGCAGACTTAGCAAAAGAATCAAAATTGCAGCAGAGTAAATGAAAGGTTTGGATTCAAGAGTAAAAGTATCATGCAGCTACCTTCGTGTTAAAGGGATAAACAAGCGATAGATTAATCGATGTGTATATCACAATGTTTTGACGATAAATAAAAAAACCAAATTTTAAGAACTCACAGATTTATATCGCTGAATGAGAGAATAGGGAGGAAAAATCAATATTTTGCTATACTGAGAATGGTTATTGAGGTGTTTTATGATAAAAAGGTAAATGAAGTACTAAAAGGAACCTCGTCGATGTCTCTATCTTTGGTGACAGCAGTTACTGCCGCCTCCCAGTTGAACTTCTTGTTCAATCGTTTTAGAAGATCGCCTATCTTTGTACCTCCATTTTCATCTGTAAAATCAATGCAGGATTGGGTTATGCGCTGACAGTCCATGAGGTATTTCTGCATCTTAATTTGGATGTACGTAAGCCCCGTCGTTATTTTCGTGGCCTTTTGCTCTTATTTCTACACTTGTAACGAGTAATTTAGTTAGAAATTAACCAGTGGTCTCAAAGCTGATGCCGACCTATACCTTTTTTGTTATTCCGGATAGGTGCTAGTCAAAGAGACAGCACGCGGTGTTTTGTGTAGTGGTTAAGCGTGCAGGCTCATATCGTAAGGGTTGTGAATGCCAATCCTGCATGTGTCGCAATAAAAACGCAATTGATGAGGAAGGCAACGGGAAACCACTTCATGATATCAACTTTCCTAGAAAAAACTCAGAGCCCTGACGCTGGATTCCGCTACGTTCCAAATCGAGTACGTGACGCAATTTAAACAGCACGTGCTAACAAAACTCAAGAGAAACATGTGACATCTACTTAGTCTGTGCGCTGCATTCTTATGTAGAATCAACGAAACTCATGTACTAGGAAGCTGAGAAGAATCATTGATTGCTACGTGCCATCGTCATAACGAAGTATTAGACTCTTCTCTCGAGTTGTCTCTTGTTATCGGCAATAAGATCAATCTCTGTGCTAGGTATTGATGTATAAAATAGCTAACAGATATAAACAGAAGAATAGCAAAATATTGGTAAATTACTTTGTATATTGAAAAAGATATTGGGTAGTTATTTCTATGAAGAGACAATTCTTGCAGATCTTAAATTGATGTTTTTCTCCTCTGTTCGTGCTGCAGGGCTGATATATCAATTCTATAACGTTCAGTTCTTACCATCATTGACGACTCGTCTTATTGTCATAGGGTTCATTCCTGCCAACCTTTCTTCAGCAAAATAATCATCGCTTCTGAATCTGTTCTTTAAGGTTACATCAGTGAAGTACTTGTATGATTTGCTTGCGTATTTAAAGTAAGGAAGATAATTTACTGCTTTCTGTGAACGGAAGGAAATAACAACAATCTTTAATAGGAAAACATGATAAATGCATCATTACATCATCATCTCTACCTTTTGGTGCCTTCAGTGACTATGTCACTTTCAGCTCTAGGGTAGAGACGCCGGCGCTTGTGGTTGGTTTGTCATCATGAACAGGGTCTGCTGGAGACTGACTTGCCAGTCTGTTCCCTGGCTATACCTGAGGGTACCGTTGGAAAGGGTGCACTGCAGGCCCGCCGCCAGATAGTACAGAGGCCCAAACCCATTGGTAGCGCATTGGGAGGCTGTCTCGTCAGCTGGTGTATAATCCCGGGCTGCCTGTTATGCGAGTTCGCAACTGAAGCCAATCTTAGCTCGTAGTTCCGGGGGGCCCTTCTGAGGCCACAGGATAGCTAAGGGAACTCTGAAGGAATTTCAGATTACCGCTACCATTGTCATTTTGACTGTCCCAACCACCAGTCACCATTCCTTTAACATTATTCAAAATAATATAAAAAGCAGCTCAAATGCAGCAACTAACGTGGCACCTAAACTCTTTTCCATCTCATTCTGCAACATCCGTGCACTATCTTCAAACACCAACCCAGTACATCATCATCTCCAATCCATAAACCCTATGCACTCTTCCTCACTGAAACCAAAATCAAACCTCTTGATCCCAGTAACAGCACCGTTCTCTCTCCTCATCTCCAATGCCCAGGTTATGAGCTATTTTCCTCCTTCTCCCCTAATGGTGGGGTTTGTGCATTTATTCGCTTTGATGTGCAGACCTTACACCTCAAGCAAATCGGTCTTTCTAATCCTGGCTTTCAACTCGTCTGGCTGAAAATCTTCCTTCCTCATGCCACGAAGTAAATTTGCACTCTATATCGCTCTCGTAACTCAGACAATAAGGAACTTCTTTTCGACCACCTTGCCAAATCAATTGAAACCATCACTCTACAGTCTCCACGCTCTGAAATTATCGTCCTTGGTGATTTTAACGTCCACAACTCCGACTGCCTCACCTTTTCCTCTAATGTCACCAACCCTGCTGGTCGGGAAGCTGAGGCCTTTGCCATTGTCAATGACTTGACGCAGGTAATTTCAGAGCCTACACGCCGTTCCTGATCGTGCAGGAGACAAAGCAAACACCCTTGATCTTTTCCTCACATCTAATCCTAGCATTTACTCTCCTCCCACCGTTAGCTCTCCTCTTGGCAACTCGGATCAATGTCTCATAACCTTACGGTATGGTTTCATCCCTCACCTGGACAGGCACTTTGCTCCGCAGAGTCTTTCACTGCAACAAGGCTGGCTGGAACTCCCTTCGCACTTTTTACTCTTCTTACCCTTGGTCTTCAGGCTTTTAAAATGATCCTTCCTCTTTTGCTTCTTTCATCACTGACGCAATACTTCTTGGCATGGATCTTTTTATTCCATCTTCTTACAAGCCTTGTAAGAAAAATTCCCCTGCGTGCTTCAATTCACAGTGCACCAAAGCTGTGAATAACAAAACCCACTACATCAAGGAATCGAAGTTACTTCAAACCCAACATTCAAGGACTTATTTCATCCACTCACACAACACTTGCTCCAAAAACCATCATAGCTGCAAATCATCTTTTGTCCAACGCATCAACAACAAAATCGCTTCCTGCCAGGCTGGCTCTCGCTCCTTTTGGTCTATGGCCAAAGTTGTCTTCCAAAACTTTTGCCAATCATCTTTCCCTCCACTAAAAACAACTCTGATTCTTCTTCTACCACAGGATCCTTCATCGAAGGCCAATCTTTTTGCGTCAGTCTTTGCCCCCAACTCCAACATGAACGACCAAGGGCTCCAACCAAACCAATTCCCCCCTTCAAAAGTTAGAGTGTCACCCATTAAATTCTCCACACGAAAAGTCCACCAAACCCTTCTCCAGCATGACACCTCCAAATCCAAAGGCCCTGATGGTATTCCAGCAATAGTTCTCAAAACCTGTGCTCCTGAACTTGCCCCTATTCTTAACAAACTATTCCAGCTTTCCTACACTCTTGGTACATTTCCTACCTCATGGAAACTAGCCCATGTCTTTCCTATCCCAAAAACGGTGACAAATCTAATCCACTCATCTATCGTCCCATTGCAATCACTACACTCATATCTAAAACAATGGAGACCATTATCACTAAACAACTTCTTACCTTCCTTGAAACAAACAATCTTCTCTCTGAACACAAGTATGGCTTTCGAAAAGCCAGATCTACTGGTGATCTTCTTGCTTATGCTATCCATGTCTGGTCATCTGCTCTAGAATCCTGTGGTGAGAGCGGAGTTCTCTCTCAATATCTCCAAGGCCTTTGATCGCATTTGGCACAAGGGTCTTCTTGCTAGACTACCGATGTTTGGTCTCTATCAGACTCTCATTAATTGGATTGGTAGTTTCCTCTTTGATAGGTCAATTGCTGTCAGAGTGGACAGCTTCCTCTCCAATCTGCACTCCATCAATGCTGGTGTACTTCAGGGCTCTGTCATCTCCCTTGTACTCTTCATTCTCTTCATAAATGACCTACTTACCTCTGCATCTTCTAGCACAAGGAGCTGCCTACTTAACAAACTCAATCTCACAAATCATCATTCATCCCAAGAACAATCAAATTTATGGAACGTCTTGCCTTCTTCCTGCCTTCCTGAACCTTACAACTTGCCACCTTTCAAATCTAAGATCAATAAACTTGATCTGATCTCTCTCTCCTCTTAGCCTTTTGGTATCTTCTTTCTTTCTTCCTTTTTTTAGGGCTTTATATAGGCCAACGTGGCCTTCCCTCATCATGACTCACTAAAAAAAAGAAAACGTTCAGCAAGGCAGAAAAAGAAATGCAAAGACTCTCACCAGCACCGCCTCCCTCATTTCCTTTGATATCTTAAGATAGTCACCATAACTGCGCATTTTTGCACCTAGGTACTTCTGTTTGAAAAACGGTGTGACAAGGGTTGAGCTCTGCTTCAACAACAAATGGAAGTAAAGATTGAACCAATGGGAGTGAAACTTGTCAAACATGAAATATGCCAATGTCGTTTTCTTCGACTGACCAAGAAGGGGAATCTTTAATTCGGCATCAGCTCCTGAATATTTGTAAAACATTCTTGCTCTCAAAAGCTCCTTCCCTCTGCTTACTTTGCACTGTTTGTGTGCCTTTTGCGATATTGAAATAGCGCAGATCGTTGCTATGAAAAGATAAAGAAAATATGTCACTTTATAATCATTTTGTAATTCCATATCTAAAGATTGTGAATTAGGCTTGCTTCCCTATAACTAGAGGTAAAAAGAGTCATTGTACATGGAACGCAGCTCAAAATCTTCTCAAAAGTTGGAAGAAAATTGTATACATTTGTGAGATACACGTACAATTGAGTTAGGGGGCTGCAATTTAAGATTTGTAAGTAGCATTTCAATTGGACAGTATCAAATTAGTTGGAATTAATGATTCCTTGCTTTTTAGCACAACAAAATTTCCCTATTGAAATTGAAGTGCTCATTATTGCCAGTACTATTACTATATTGTAATGTTGTAACATTATTAGTAGTGCTAAAAGTGCTATAAATTCATTAAAAGATTAATATACACACGATGCCATTTTGAAAACTTTTTGCCTCTTTTCTTACAGCTACTATCAACAGACCTAAAATGAAAAAAATTCATAAATTCTTTTTGGCAAGCACCAGCTTCAGGACGTAGAGCTGGCTTCCCGTTGCCTTCCTCACCAATGGCGTTTTAAAAGTGACACATGGAGGAATCAAACTGACAACCCCTATGTTGTGAGTCCGCATGCTTAACCACTACGCCGCTGCACCACCCACTTAAGGAAAGAGGAGGAAGGCAACGGGAAATCACCTCATGAATTCCACTTCCCTAGAAAAAACTCAGAGCTCTGTCTCTGGTTTCTGCTACGCTCGAAATCGAGTATGCATTGTAATTTCTTCTACTATGTCATATATCAAGAATATTTTGTTGGGGCTTTGTATAGGTCACCATGGCCTTTCCTCAACATAACCCACTAAAAGAAAAAAAAAATTGAAGCCATCAAAAATATTCCTCATACCTATTTGCAAATGCATAGTGGGATAAGGTGGGATATCCACTATCCTAGTTCGAATCGTTATAAAAAATCAAGGAAAACTAAATCCAGTTGAATTTTGGTCAAGAATTCCTTTCTTTGTTGGTTACCGCTTTTTTTTGGTAAAAAATTTTGCTAAATGCTAAGATTCAACGCGTAGTAGTTTGGCATGCGGACTCACAACACAGGGGTTGTCAGTTCGATTCCTCCATGTTTCACTTTTAAAAACTTCATTGATGAGGAAGGCAACGGGAAACCACTTCATGAATTCCATTTCCCTAGAGAAACTCAGAGCTTTGTCTCTGGTTTCTGCTACGCTCGAAATCGAGTTTGCAACGAAGTATGTATAAGTATCAGCCATAAGGATAAGGAGGATTAAAAACAAACATTCACCCAATCCCTGCAACAGCTGAGAATAGGGCTTGATGATTTTACTTGGCTAAACGGTTTCCACTCACCCAACGTGACAAAGTAGAACGCAGACAAGGAATGAAACGACGCCTGCATTCATCTTCACTTGCTCTTCTGTTATTCAGATGGAAGGAAACCTGCAAAGTAACAGAAGTAGAATCAATTTATCAGAATTTGATATTCAATTAAGGTTCTGAACGACAAAGTTTCTGAACAGGATTAGTATGGACCAGAATGTCTCAAGCTGTCTCTGACGGGCCACTGATCTCTATCTCCATTCCAAAATTGAAATGTATAATGTACATTTACTTTTCTGATGACCTGGACTCTTGAACTACAGTATGTCTGAACTGTAACATTTTGGGACTTTTACGTGTCTGAATTTAATGCATCGACTGTTTAAAGTTATAGCTGTTAACCTGCTGGCTGTATAAGATCTTTTTGGCCTACTTAGAGTGTATGGGATCTGCAATGGCGATTGATGCGCTGTTGATTGGGGGAACAATAATTAAAGGTTTAATTGATTACAGTTGCCCTTTTTAATACTGGCACTTGAATAGCCCTTTAATTAGTCATACTACACAATTACATTTGATTGATGAGAAATAACGGAGTAGAGATGTAGAGAAAAAAAGAGTCAAATTGAGATTATCTTTGAATGAACAATGGCTCAAGGAAAATTGTCTTTTTTCTTGAGTTAGACTTCATTAGATTTTGAATCTAACCGAACGACCAAGCTGAGGGTATATTTCTCGAAGGGCATGCCCGACATGAGACGTGGTCATGGCAACCGAGCTATGCACGCCATCTATGAATTGTAAGGGTGTAAGGGATGAAGGTACTGCTTTAAACTAAGTATATCAAAAAGAATTGACACTTCTTCCATAGTAATGATGAGTTCAAAGAACAGAAAGCTATGAAGGCAAGTTAGGCCTAGAAAATTCTTCAGCTGTATTGAATCCTTACTTAGTACTTGTATGAATGAATAGCAAAAATGTTTGCTCCATGAAATTGCTGATTGATTCTCTGTTGCGATATCATTAAAAATTTCATTTTTAGAAGCATACAGCTTGCTTTCACTGATGCAGGGACAAGTGAGAATAAAAAGGAAAAGGAGAAGAATAAGAAGAAAGATCCTTAAAGTGGGAGCTTGCGGCGCTTCACTTGCTTAAACACTTCTGAAAGGATGTATTGAGCCGCATAAAACATTATAAGATAACATAGATATTGTGATGTAGACTAAAAGCCTGTTGTAGATTGATATAGGTGTATATGTTGTTGCTGCACGATGGAAGATGCCCCTGAAAACATAAATAAGATTGGAGCGGAAGCTGAAAGACGAGATGAGAAAGAGACCAATCATCCAGAAAGAAGGCTGGACTCTCCTACCCCAAATTATCAATTCATACTCAGATTTGGGGGAATTAAGCCTAATGGCCATTCCATTCATGCATCAACTCCCCAATCTGTTCAGTACACCTGCTATTCGATAGCATTATTTGTAAGGATATGATTTTATTACTATTATTATCATAATTACTTGTTATAACAGAGGTGTGTTTTGTATTTTTGATATGCAGTTAGTTGATGAATGGTTCAAAACAATTTTTGATTGAGCAGCACACTTTAAAGTCTCTCCCTAAGATTTGTAAATTCCAATCGGTTCTAATTGTTAGCAAACAGATCCCAAGCTTGAATATCACTCCTTAAAACTACTGTATCTCACGACATGATGCAATGAGAGACATGGTCTAATCAAATTCCATAGGCTCTAGATTACTTTACATTGCAAGCGTTATTATCAAGCCGCAAGCCGTCTTACCATGACGACGCTCAATCTAATGAAAGAGAATCTGATTATCTAATAAGTCTAGTAAAAGAGGTTTAATTCCAAAGGACCTTCCTGTAGACCATAGGTGGAACGGCTGTGTTCCCATTGCTCAGCATGAAATAATTTGTTTATACATTGCTTTAAGAACTGTTTTCAAATATTCAGAACAGGATAAAATAAATTCGAATCCTTGACTCGGCCTTCAGTGGAAATGAGGTCATTTCTCTTGTCAAAACATTTCTTTACTGTAGTTGCTGAGCCATGCCTGTTTCAACTCAGAACGCAAATCCTAATCAAATTCATGACACAGCATTTCAAATGATTCATTTCAAAGCAAGCGGTTCTGAAAGTAGTTTCCAAATGAAATGATTTGCTTTACGGCTAGATTCTTTGACACAAGCATCGTTTAAACAAGAATACTTTTTATTTGCTTTCTGACTGTTCAGGATGGCTTGGACGCATGTTCCATCCTTGCAAGATACAGCCCAAGTTTGAAAGCCCAATTCAAAATTTAAGATCATATATGATTTGTCAAAAAAGTTTTGCTTGAATTATGCCTGATGTCAGAATTGTTCAATTTACCTGCAGCAGTTATTTCGGCTGATTTTTTTCAGATTGTCAGTACCAGCTGGCTGTGCACCTACCTTTTCAAGCTTGCTCTTCCTGACTAATTTCAAGTCGCACTCCTAACCATTTTTACTACAATCGAAAAATGTGCGCAGGAGAGGAACACTTTCCAATCCATTTTGTCCGTAAAGAAAAATGGGAGCCCGCTGTTTGTTTCGCACATAGGAAAAAGCATTCTGTAAGGAAAGCATCTTTGTTGAGTTCTGCCGATTTTTCAAAAGGTCTTTTCCAAGACTGACGATTTTTGTTCTAATTGAATCAATGATAATTATGGATCAAGGCAATGGTATTCAATGCAAACAATAAGGTGCAACGTCAAGGGTAGCTGTTGGGAATTTATTCTCTTATGATAGCGATAATAGATCATCGCGACCGCGCTTTCAAGCGAGATACATTCTCTGCAGTGAAGCAGCGTATTCCCTACTCAAAATCCGAGTCGTTCTTTTTCTCGCAAGAATGTATCCACAGCTTTTACGAACTCGGAAGCTTCTATACATTAGACATGTGTTTCAGTCATCCTGCTAACTGTTCCTGTACACTTTCTCTAATTGCTAGAAATTTCAGATGAACTGTTGCTACGATGGCACTGATTGGTCTTGGCTTAAAGTCTCTGCTATCTTCTTTCTAGTATTCACCACTACAAAAAGTCAGTGATTTTGCGCGTAGTTCACCAATGATTGTGTCAAAGTCTATTGCTAGCCGAGCCTTCTTCCTTCTGTCTTGTGAGAATTTCTCACATGAATTTGAACAAGATGCTATGGTGAATAAAATGAGCTTCGGTGACAGTTCTCCAAAGGGAAGACCCCGATTTACGAAGCCTGCGTCTTTCAGAAAGGTAACAATAATGATATTTATATGGTACGATTCACCATAAAAAGATTTGTTGGAGAAGAAATTCTCCCTGCTCGAATTAAGTCTGAAGCCACAGGAAGGATCGTTATGATGGATGCTTCTTTGACGAGAAATAAGCGTGGCGTAGTGGTTAAGCATGCGGACTCACAACACAGGGGTTGTCAGTTCGAGTCCTCCATGTGTCACTTATAAAGCGTCATTGGGGAGTAAGACAACGCGAAACCACCTCATTAATTCAACTTCCCTAGGAAAAACTCAGAGCCCTGTCTCTGGTTTCTGCAACGCTTGCAATTGAGTATACAGCGCATGAGGTAGATGACGTAGAAGGGAAAAAGAGTTGGTGCGATAGCATTTTTATTAGAATAACAAGGAATCAAGATTTAAAAGATTGACATTGTAAAAATAGTTTTGGCAGAGCGAATTGGTACAGAAGTTGTAGTCGACGCTGAAGCCACGCATATTTCAATTTCTCTTTCCCTATTCGTGCCTACACCGATTTAGGAGATAGATGCTTCCAATGCACCGGCCTGGCATGATGCGGAGGAGCTTCAAGCGGGTAACCCCTTCATGCAACTGAGTGGGAACCTTCCAACAATACTGACAGCGTTCACACTGTACCAGATGGCAGGTTTTGAGTATGTTCGATGTGTGCTTTAACATAAATGGATGGTCTTGGTCATGCATAACTGTTCGAAGAGAAGGGTGCATGCAAAAATCCTTCGTTATCAAAATATAAATTCATCATCAGAAAGAAAAATGCAGCTGTGCTGTAGATTTAGATTCGCACTATCTTCATCAATTGCTTCAAGCCAAGCATAGAAAGGTAGATCTGGTGTAAAGTTTGCAATGAGAATCGTTTTAACATGTTGCTCCTCTGTTAATACCTGCTCTCACCTTCAACTTGTTATCATTTTCGGTAATCTTGAATGGAAATTGACGAAACTAATAGTCCAACGGGGTTTGGCACCCCTGTTTAAACTTGTATGAATGCGTGACTGCAAAATACACTAGGCTCTGCCCAATTTTCTGTTCACACTGCATTAAAGCTAGGCTTCCTCAATACCTGGGCTAAACTAGCCTAGACCAAGCACACGCTGTTTACATTCTCATTAGCATGGGCCGAGCCTAGGCTAGTTTGCGTGCTGCGAACAGGGCATTAGTAAGTCAATTGTCTGCACAAACTTTACGATCAACCCTGATGAAAGCGATTGTTGTTGAATATTATTATCACATGGCGGAATGATTCCCCTATGTCAATGACCCTCCCGTGCAAATTCAGCTTACACACCTTTGTTGCTGAAGCCTATTCAGTTCTGTCCGAAAACCGTCAACACATCCTCATGTTGTGATCACACTTTCTTCTAGTCACACTTGTCAATGAATTGAATAATGAGCTTTATTATCTTGGTTTCTCCGTCTTTTATATCTCTGTCAGTGGATTCCCTGTCTTTGGTTGCCCCGTCTTAGAACCTGCGTCAAATGTTCAAGAGCTACCTTATCTCAACGGCTGCCCTTTGAACTAAGTTCATATTACAGCTGTTACTTCTTGACCTTGCAATCGTTTTGCTATTATGACCTTTGACCTTTGCCAATTTATGAATCAATTCCATTTTAACTTGCTAATGGGATATTTTCCACATTTAAACCGTAACTTGTGCCAGTCAGCGAAATGTTGCGAAGGCATAATGGCGTTAATGTTTTTCTTTTTCTCAAAGTTTTGGATAAAAATATATAATATAAGACAATAAGATAAAGTATAATATGATGTAATATAATATAATATGATAAAATTTGATATGATTTGATATGATATAGTATGAAAAAGGATGAAATCAGCATAAGTCCTAGAGACTGAAATAATTTTTGCAAAATTGGGGTTCTTCCCGAAGCAAGATCCCCAAGAAGAGCGAATAATTTGAATTTATGCTATCTAAGAAGTCATTCAATTGAATTATGCTGTCTTTTTCTCATTTAATTGGGTACTAACTGGTGGACTTTTTCTGTTTAGATATCACAAATAGAATAAATGTCATTTGGGTACAGCTATTGCTACTGAAATTAAATGTTACTTACTAGGTTCTAGGTACTAGGCTCTAGGTACTAGGTTCTAGGTAATGTTACAAGGTTCCATAGATTATATCCTAATGCTGGACCCAAAACATTGGAAGAGGAGTACCCTTTGTTATCTGCTGAAACTGAGAAACATGCATGAAAAGAGTGTAGCTAACTCCATTGTATGAACCAAAATTGTTACGGGTGAATGACAGGGCATCCGTTTCGCTGTGACAATTTAGCAGCTGTTCATACATATAACAATAGCCCTTAATTGTGAGGCCCTTATTTTGGGCTGTTCAATCGTATTTACGTCAATAAATTGGAGAGAATCTACAAAACTGGATATTCTCATCATAAATATATCCACAGAATATCCTTAACCGTGAAAGGTTTCTCTTCCACTCTTACCAATATATGTTTCACCAAGCAAACTTTTCAATGTTTCCATGCATGGCTCTCTCGTATATGACTGAGTACTTCGAATGCAAACTAAATTTATAAACTATACTGTTCAACGTTAAGTTCATAATGCATCTTATGAGAGTGGAAAAGTACACAAAGCTTTGAATGTGTGCACGGCATTAGCTACAGCCCAACCCCTGGCATTGGAGATAATAAGCTGATTCTTTTTAGATCATGCCTAGCTATCTATCTGTGCATATCTATCTATCTATCTATGCCTATCTATGGCTATCTATCTATCTATGGCTATCTATCTATCTATGCCTATCTTTCCATCTATGCCTATCTATCTATGCCTATCTTTCCATCTATGCCTATCTATCTATCTATCTATCTATCTATATATATATGTATGTATATATCTATTTATCTATCTATATATGCCCGTCTATATATGCCTATCTATCTATGTATCCATCTATCTATCTTTCTATCTTTCTATCTATCTTTCTATCTTTCTATCTTTCTATCTTTCTATCTTTCTATCTTTCTATCTTTCTATCGTTCTATCTTTCTATCTTTCTATCTTTCTATCTTTCTATCTTTCTATCTCTCTATAATTGTTGCATAGAGAATCCAATATTTGGGTATTACCCGTGATTTCTTTCAGAGTTCAGGAATAAATAAGATTTATGCATCCACATTCAATGATATTCAACATTCATATGACGTTTACACTGCTTAAGAGAGACAGTAGAGCAAGAATCTATGTGACGTTTTTCTAGCAACATGTAATGAGAAACCATGAGTTGGTCTCAATGACATGGTTGGCACATGCATTTCCAGGGTACAGCTTACGGTCTCGCTCACACATCCTTCAACTGTAGCATATACCCCCTGATATACCAATTTTTGTCGATTAGCCAATTTTCACCAAATTTGAATTTCATTGGCTGCTGTCTGTTTGTTGATATTTCATTGGTAAGACAGGATCTGTCCTTTATAATCTTATTGTTTTGTTCTAGATTTTGCAATTGTGAGTTGATTACCCTTTTCATGCAAACTAAGTGCCATTGGAGATCGACGTGATCTGCCTGAAAGACTAAAAGAAGTAGCAAGCACGAATTTTAGTCAACTTATCTGCCGCATTCCTGCATTCAAGAGTTCGTAAGTTCCCTTCATATCTACCTCAATGCCTATCTTTAAGTTTAATTTGTGCAGACAACAATACAAAGTGTTAAGTATAGCACCATAATTTGCTTGTACATAGTTCAGTTTTTTATTGCTCACTATATATAGACATGTTTCAAAAGTTTATAGCATAATAACAGTTGAGTTTATATATTCCAATATGTGCAGTTATGAAGACCATTTTTTAGCAAACTTAAAATAAAAAGTTATTGATAATCATGAAAGGCTTTCGGTATGAAACGCTGAAAAGGAATTGCAGTTGGCTTTAGCGTAAAATTGATTCCAGGTTTCGTGCGGATAATGCGATGGAATGAGCTTGATTTTTTTTCCTATTCGGTCGTAGCAAGAGGAAGTATTTGAGGTAACCCAATAAGGTCGCTCAAATGTTTAGCCGCAGTATTCATTCTTGTAATTCTTTCTAGAGGACATGTTTTTTCCACTTTTGCTCTGAATTATTTCAAAAAATCCGTCTGAGAATCCTGTCCTAGAAGCACCTAGTATTTGGCCGATTGCCTAACTCGAACTGCGAGGGAAATCTTGACTCAAAGGGAAGTCCCCGTACTGTAGCTGCTGTGTCTACAATTAAAGCTAGTGAAATATATTGTCTGTAGAAATTCTATTGCACACTTCAATTGTGGTGCCCCAGATTTTGGTAAAGGTCCTTTTTTTAAATGCCTGCAAAGCCAGGTAGAAGTAATACAATGGGTTGAGACATGCAATCTGCACTGCTGTTATGGCGTCCTACGTTCGCTGCAGCATCTACTTGTAATATTTGCAAGCTGGCCATCAACTTTATACAAAAGTTTTACAAATCTGATGAAAATTGAATGCTATTTTAAGTATTTATCTTCCCAACCATTAAATGCCACTTTGATTATCAGGCATCCATTGCATCTGGTTAACCAAAAATCTTTATCTAGGTAATTATTCTCAATGCACTGTTGAATGATTTCCCATTCGAATGCTTATCCGGTATGTCCTTACAACCTGCGGTGATCAAATGGCATCGCGTTTCTGCAAATTGAACTTGCTGTGTTTGCACAGATCTTTATAGACACCTATGCATAGTAGGCGGGCTGCATATTTTGCAAAAGTATTCATCTTTGCGTGAATAAGATAGGGTGATTAGGATTGATATATAGGCCCGTGTCTGCGCATTGGATAATATGACTTCCGTGCCTAACCTAGTGGATGCATTCTTACCACCTCTATCTGATTTCAATAGGTCACCTGTGTCATTTGACATCACCATCATTAGAAGCACATTAACAATAATGATACGATGATAATAAAAATATTTATGCAGGATAACCTATCAGCATAATGACAATGCTGTTATCTTAAGAGTTCTGTCATGAAAGTAAGAGGAAATACAGCAGCTACATTACGTGTCTTTTAAATAAAGATATGTACGAACATTTTTTTTTATTTTTACTTGGTATGCGAAATTCCTCAAGTGAAAAAATATTAAGTCAAAGCTACATGTGGCAATGTTTAATAAAAACTTTCCATTTTCCCCTAAACTTTACAAAGATTTGCGCCACTCACCAGCTACTGGCGTAATGATTTAAAAGTTATGACATATCTTCAATTGTTTGATACAGTTGATGAGGAGTCTTGTTTGGTGTCTAAAATGCAATTAATATGTGCAAATTATGAAGTCCATTTCCAGATTTTGGTCTTTTCTCTCTCCCCTGTTAGCCTGTCACCTTCTTCCTTTTTGGGCTTTGCATAGGCCATTGTGACTTTTCCTCAGCATAACACACTGAGAAAAAAGAGACAATCGTATCGTGGGCGGAGGCCAGGGTAGGCTCAAATCCCTTCCTCAAATTCTGGATGATTTTTCGGAGCTCCACCCCCGTTGAGATTTATTTTATTCAAGCCTTTAAAGTTTAATTATAGCCGCATTCCGGGGTGGCGATTTCATTGTATTCTTTGAATTCACGCCTTCGGGTGTTTCTTCTTTTGATTTATTTTGAAGTGACTCAGCTAAATTCACGCCGCAGTTCCCATCGTCAGAAAAATATCCTCATGACTTCTTCCTTGCAGATCAGATTCTTTGCAATAAAATCCGTTGAGGGTTCGGCAGAGGGACGAGTGAGAGATGGATAAAAGTTTCTCCGAGTGCTTCTCTAAACCAACTAACTCTTAACAAGACTGCACATTTTAGATTTCATCCGCTTCCTTGGCTTTCTTCCTGTATTCTCCGTCATCAGCATCATCTTCTATCAAAGTATCTTAAACTGTGGCGTCCAGTTGCTTCAAACATTCGGACTTCTCATTCAAGATGGCCTGGAACTTTCAGTCTTTTGAAGTCAGCCTCAACTCCTTCTTGCCTCAAGAATTTTTCTGTCTTTGTGAGCAACATGGTCAGTAAACCACGCGTCGTTCTCCATTTCTCTGCACACGTTCAACGTCATCCATTGTTCCTTCTTGTAACGCTGTCCGGTTCGGTGGACCGCTTTTTATGTAGAGCAATCGCAATCTCTCAGACTCCTTTGGATCTTGACGAGACGAGTGGGACCATCAGAATAAAGTGCGTGCGTGGATACAACGATTTGATCTTAAAGAAACGTGCGTCTTCTCTTCCTTACATTCTAATGCCAACTGGATTATTATAAAATCTACCACACTTTGCACAAGAACGACACAAAGGAGAACCAGTGAATTTTTTTTTTATGCGCATGATTCTACCTAGATGATTCTACCTAGATGATCTTCTTAGATGCCAAAAGTAGACATTTGGACACCTAGAAGCTCTTTGCTTATCGAGCAGTGCCCAGCTCCTTCCTCTCGACATGACCACAGCTCGTGATTCCTACGTCTGGAATCACAGAGAGCTGGCGAATCTCCTCGCTCTAAGTGAAAGTTTAGCTGAGGTGGGACTCGAACCACTGACCATAGGATCAATGCGCAAGAATCTTACCATTGAGCTATCCTGACACCTGGCATATTTGGTAACCGCAGAGCACAGACGATGCGACACAACCTGATATCAAGGTGTGCTAGTAAGCAGAACTATTAGATAGGAGCCGCTATTCTGGCATAATTAAACAAGGCATATATCTTACTTTGTGCGTGCTTATTTTGTTGATGCCGGCTGAGTGTATGGGTAGCCATGCAGCTGATGTGGGACTGCAGTATAACTGCCTGTGCCGTTACAGTTACTCCTGAGTACTCATTTAACGATTTCGGAAGGATGGACAGCTGAATTGGCTATTGGCTTGAGGTTAGTGATTCCGATTACGGGATTCGAGCCCACGCGAGTAAACCTTAGAAGATTCGAAGCACTACGCCTTAACCAATCTACCACACTACCAGATATGTATTCCCTGCTCGGAATGTCTGTAACAGCTACAATTGAACTTGTTAAGACGTGAATGCTGATAAGTCAAGTGTGAAGTGATCAGTATTTACCAAAAGTAGTTTTACCAATGTAGCTGTCTTCTTGAAACTTTCATGGCAGCTTTCCCATACCGGGTCTATCTCTTCTGCAGTTCATTTTTCCATCGATGTCTGTATACCAGCTTTTATATTCCTAATAGTTTGACTTCCCAGTAGGACTAGAAACAGCACCTAATTGCGACAAAATCGGATCCCCCACTCGACCTCGGCCTTGTGAGGAGGATGGTGGGGACACCTGTCAAAGGGCGGACGAGCTCCCACAGAGCCAACGGCCATTCCTTACAGCCACCACTTATACAAACGTATTTATCCTGTCTCTCCTTGAAACCGACTAGTGGTGGTCAAGAGTTGCCAATGTAGCTTGCGCAACACTAGCGTCCACTTTCTCGCCCAGGCTGTTACAATGAAGAGAGCATTTCATCATGGTGCTTCAGACCAAGTAAATCCTGCATAGGACGACTACTTAGCCTAACGCAGCACATTGAAGATGGCTTCCAACATGGCCTAAAGACTAGAACTGTTTTTGTTTATCTATCTGCTGTATTTGACACTGTGAGCCGTAGGATACTACTCCAGAAACCCCACCAAGTCACCAACGGAGACAGATTTTTAAACATGCTACTAAAGGCACTCCTGACAAATCGTCGCTTTTACATTGACCTGAATGGGCACAAAAGCAGGTGGAGAAATCAGAAAAATTGTGTCCTCCAAGGAAGTGTTCTTGCTCCAGTACTTTTCAACATCTACACAAATGACCAGCCGATCACAGCCGACACCAGAAGTTTCGTCTATGCGAACAACATTTCCATTACATCACAGGCCCACACATTTGAGAAACTGGAAAACAAGCTTGGAGAAGAAGCACTGGTCGACATTTCTTACTACTGCACTGCCAGCCACCCAAGAGCATAAGCTTGTGTTCTCCACCTGCACAACAGAGAGGCAAAGAGAGCTGAAATCACCTGGATCAATGAAAACATCGAGCATGCCAACTACATAGTGTATCTTGGTGTCACCCTGGATCGAAGGCTGAATTACAAAGAGCACATTCTCAAGACGAAAGCCAAAATTAGCACTAGAAACTCCATCATTAGAGAACTTGTTGACTCTTAATGGGGGGCAAACCCTTCACTGTGAGATGCAGTGGTCTGGCCCTCTGCTTTTCGGTAGCTGAGTCTGCCTGTCCATTCAGGCAACACTCCATTCATGCCAGCAAGCTAGACCGAACGCGAAACCAAACCTGCAGAATCATAACTGGCCGCATGAGACCTACCAATGTTGATTCACTCTATATACTCGTGGGAATTACCCCATCAAAATCAGAAGACTGATTGCTGCTCAAAAAGACGACTCCAGCAAACCCAATATAGCAGGCATGTGCTTCATGGCCCAATACGATAACAACAAAAGACTAAAACGCAAAAAAGTCTGTGATATTCAACCACTCAGAACAAGCCCAGAATCAGCAAGGATAACAGCACGGACTGACTATATCAACTCACTACATAACTCAGAAGGTGTAAAAATAGGCATCAAACCACCTGAAAATCTCCCACTCGGCGACCTGCAAGCTATGCAGCACCAGCTTCTCTGTGAAAAACTAAGCCAGACCTGCACCGCAGCAGACATCCACATGACAAACTCAACTGCTATAGAAACGGCACTGTACCTTAGCTTATAAGAGAGACACGAATATATATATCATGGTGCCTAACAGCGCCCTGAAAACAACATGGTAGAGTGCAAGTCTACGGGTTATGAGAAGTAATTGAATTGGCGAGGGACAGACAAAGAACGGCTTGCTCCATTAACCAGGAAAAGGACTGCAAATAACTGACTGCTGTACTCTGTTTTGCGCTGTATAACTTCTTTATTTTTCGCAGCCGTTATAATTCAGCGTCCCTGTTCGCACAAACGAAGTGCAAAGACCTCAAGTATTGCTGTTAACAGCTGTGGATGTCGAAAAGTATGCAAACATGAGAAACCTTAAAAAATGTTGAACTCTGTGTTTTCCAGTCAGCAGTCAGAGTAGACAAGATATCCTTGAGATAGTATTCGTGGGAAAGAGAAATATTTACCAGTTGCTTGCGATGGAAGAATTTGAACTTAAGCTGGCCAGAAAGTATGAAAAGATAAACTATGAAATTCCTCAGCTATCTTACTATCCCAATTGTAACCCATAATTCGTGCAGAAGCTCCTTATATCTATAAAAAGATTCTGTGAAGCTGTCCTAATTCCTCAAGTGCTTGTTCAATCAACAGGCTAACAGGTCATGCAGATTAAACGGAGTTCAGTTGTTAAGCTTTCGTCTAGAAATTCCGTGCATCCAGATCTTCATGATCCCCCTCAAATGGTACAACAGAATATAACAACAAAAGTGTAACAGACGCTTTCCTTTTATAAACGTGCCCGGGAATAGGAGAATTTATTTGCATCGTAAGTCCATCCTCCTGAGAACGGTAAATGAGAACTCAGAGATAACTCTGGGGGCACAAACAGTACTGCTACAGGCTCACATCAGCTGTTTTTCTGCTCTGCTCATATTTCCAGCCTGCTTTAACAGATAAAAAAAAACACAAAACAGAAGCTGGGAGGGTTATAGATTATTATTGTTTATTATTGAAGCTTGTAAATCCATTTGGTTGTGCGACATGTGCAACTTAAGGATCTGATAAGAAACTACCAGCGTTGCATAATTTAGTTGACATAAATGTTCTCGAGTTGGCAATTAGCATTCATTCAAAGCATCAATGAGAAGAAGCTGATGAGACAATCGATACTAAAAGTGGAAATATAGTTTGTAACTAACGGTAAGTGAAGTAAATGAGAGTGTCTCGCTTTGAATGAAATCGACGAAAATGAAGATCCTACTGCAAAATTGCACAGATGACTCGCGAATTTTAAATTGACATGGAAATGAATTCGAATGAAAAAGCAATATTCCACAACTCAAGGATGTCACTAATAGTTGTAGCTAAAATTCTTTCTTCTGTGAAATCATGATATCATATGAATTATACGATGAGTCTCGTTTGTCTTTAGTCGATGGTTTTTGGTAGTGAAGAAGCAAATGCAACGAAAAATTCAATTGTCAACTATAATGCGTTGATAAGCAATTGTTAAAAATAAATATTTGTAATATGGAATTGATCATTTGAATTTCACTGCAAAATCTTTACGTCACGATTCATCACTTTGCTTCGATTTGCAGGATTGTGTCTGCTTCCTGAACGAGGAAGGTGGCAAGCATGAATGCGAAAGTGATTCTGTTTTTCATTTTCATGCCGTTGGCTTATTCTTACAGTGGGTAAGTTGGTTTTTAAGCTTGAAAATGCTATATGATGCATCTCATTACTGTGCTACATAGCTCATACTCACAGCTAATTATTCGATTTACTAGAAAATCTCATGATTTTTTTTCAATATTAGTTCTTCTTTTTAATTGAGCCAAGGCACACTTGGATATCAGCATTACTTGTAGAAGTGTAATATTATTTGCCATATATGCTGAAGCTAAACATATTAAAGAACTCATTAAAGAAAATTACCTTTGAAAAATTGCAACCATGTTAATCCTTTGTATTAAGTTTCAGGCCAAGTGTTAGATTTCTTGCGCTGAAATCGATTCACCATCGGAGACAGCCAAGAAGCAGGAATGGTTAGTACAAATTTGCTTCTCAAAAAATTCATGACTGAAACTCATTCATGCAAAACAGGTCAATGTTTAGAAAATTTTCGCAACTTCAAAAATATATTTGAGGAATCATTTTGAATAGATATATCTATTATTTTGGTTTGCAATAATCTCCTCGAGGTCTTTTCCGAACTCTCTAATCCTCTCATTCACTGCCTAATCCACAAAGTCTGTCCCACAAATCATCATTCATTCCTAGAACATGCAACTTAGGGAACGTCTTGCCTTCATTTTGCTTTCCTGAATGTTACAACATGCCATCTTTCAAATCCAAGATCAATAAACTTGATCTGATCTCTCTCTCATCTTAGCCTTTCGCTTTCTTCTTTCTTCCTTTGTTAAGGCATTGTATAGGCCACCATGGCCTTTCCCCAACATAACTCACTAAAAAAAAGAAAAATACTTAGACAACTAGCACTGGATTTGAGTGAATGAATGCAGAACCACACTAGTTAAACAAAATCTTGATTACCCTAATGCATTTAATCTCTGTCAAAAATTTAATTACAATGCAGATGAAAATATCATACAACAAAATACCTAGAACTATGAGATCTTCCATATAACACCTTGGCGGTAGCAATGACCGTCCTTTCTTTATCACTCCGACAATCCCAATGGGAGTATCTGACATTATCATTGCGTTAGGAATATTAATGATGTTATTTCATCCAAATTGTCGTTTATCTCTTTGCTGACGATACCAGCATTTATTGCGAGTCAGAAAATCCGCAGTAGCTTCAGAATGTTGTTGATAATAGACTTAGGTGTGTTAAGAAGTGGTTTGAGAGAACAAGTTGCATAGGATGTTGCTAGAACAAGCTATGTTAATCATTACTCATCACAGAAACCCTACAATTGAAATGTTGACATCAATTTGTTAAGCCAGATGTTAGAAGAGAAAAATATTGTGTCTTTTTTTGTCTTATCTTGGACAAAAATCTCCCTTGGAATTAAGATTTAAATGAACTCTCTAAAAGTTGGCATAAATCAATGGTGTATAGTTTAAGATGAGACACCTACTTCCCAAAAGTGTTCTCGTTTCTTTGTATAAATCTATTTCTTGTCTTCCTCCAATATAGAACTGTTGTTTAGGATCTTACTTATATTTCACACATTAAACCGATTAAACCGATACGTAATGCAAGCAATATATTTTTGAAATTCAACGCAATTAAAGAGTATATGGAGGTGCGTTTACAAAAAAAAAACAAAAATAGCATTTCGTGAGAAGCAAATAGGTTAAACACGAGACAATATGCAGGCAACGAAATGCTTTCTATAAGAGTTGGCAAAATTTGGCAAGAGTAAACAGAAACTAGCTGAAATTGAATCATGCTATTCCACATCTATACGAGTTTATTTTCTTAGTACCAAACTCAAACTCATACGGGTATCAGTCAGGAACCTGTGTCTTACAACATGAGACTGAAGATAAATAAAAGCAAAAGTTGAAATTTCAAGTAAATATGATGACATCGCAAGTTTGCTAAATATACTCCAAGTTTATATTTCTAGCTGGATTTTTTGTATTTTAGAGCTGATTTTTCACCTTTTAGTTATTCCAGTAATGCTCTGAAAAACTTTGGTTCTTGGAATGCAAAGGTTTTGCGTCCAATTCATCTTTAATTGCAGATATCAAGCGAAATTAAACTTAATTACAAATGCCATGTCATTTATTCCCTAGAACCATACTGCACCGTCTCGATTTATCAGCATAATAGTAAACATTGCATGGGAAGGCGTGCGTATGAGCTAAGGAAGAAGAAGTTTTTCTACAAATTATCCGACGATGAAAGTGAATTCCAACTTCCACACCTCGATCAACCAAGCACTGCTACTCTAAAGTATTTCATGACGGAGAAGTTCCATGCCCATTGGTTTGCTGTTTATTTCAATCTTATGATGCGACAGTCAAAAGAAATTATCGCACCTTTTATGCTTTCAAAATTTCAAGCAGCCAAGATGACCAGTTTTCAGAACTATACCCAATTATCAAAGGAGATCAAAGATGCCATTATGGTAAGTATACATTTTTTGAAGGCAAATAGATATAAGCTTTTTATGTTGTTGTGTCCTGCGTGTAAAGTTAAAGTGCACCAGATGGTGAGGCCATGTTTGGGGAGTTCAAAGGGTTGGGGACAAATGTCGCTACCCCTTAGTCACCACTGTACTGGGCCACCCTTGGGCAAGTTGCAATACCCATAAGCCTCCCTTATCAGGGAAACGATACCACACCACTGTTGTCTTGTGGTCTACCGGTTATGGGAAGGGGCTAAGGGCGTAAACCCAACAGAAAATTGGGAGATGGAGTCCCAAAGGCGGTTTGGCAAGATAATTCCATTTCGGAAACCCCCGCGGCGTTGTTGGTGCCCAAGCAATATCGACACTCGTCGTTCCCTTGGATCCACCAGCCGCATTGAGACGGAGAGCTTGCTACCTGGATAGCAGCTCATCTTCTACAGACCCTGGCCAGGCTATTTAGCTCCCCTGGAGAGGGCACTCTAGCATTACAACATCGTCTCATGTAGACGAAAGGATGTCGACGATAAATCTCAGTTATGTGTCTACGTGTAACATCAAATGAATGCAAGTATGGCTGTCCACTTCGTATTGGCTTGAAAACACAGCCCATTGACTGGATCTAGAAATAAGAAAACGTACCTTGGCTGATATGTGCAATAGCTCTGGCACAGAGTTAGTCATCTAAATCTTTCAAAGTATGGAGTGGTCAGATCATCGGTTGACAAAGACAAACGATTTGAAGCCAGTCGTAGCTTAGGAAGCTTCATTGAGAGAACAGTAAGATGTTACGTTTTTGTTAAATGGTGGTTATTGTTTCAAATGCAGTCAAGTAAATCAAAGCATGATTCATCAAGGATTACACCGTATGCTTGGTAAGGCGTGGTTTTAAAGCCTAACCTTTTAGTTTAGAAAAACTAAAATATCTAAAATCTAAAATATCTAAATATCTGTAATATCTGAAAACGATCATGTAAATTAATGGAGAACAAACCCAATAGAAATGGATCGAAAATAACAGGCTCTTTTTGTTTTGAAGAAAATTTTCATGCGATTTGATTCCAATTTGAATGTTGTCATGTATCAGTTTATTGTCAGATCTTTTTACAAGCTTATTCATGCATTCATTAAAGTATATTAAAGTATCTTAAGATAATTTGCTGTTGACAGGATGTAACGAGAAATCTTCCGTACTTCAAGTATCCAAGCAGATCGTATAAGTATTTTACCGATTTGACGGTGAATGAGAGATATAGAGACGATGAATACTTCACTCAAAGGAGGTTGACAGGGATCAATCCAATGGCAATACGAAGGGTTGTGCATGAAGGTAGAAATTATTTCATCGGTACAAAAAATTTATAATTGCAAATTAATGAATGTGCTTTTACCAAGGGAAAAGTGAAAGAGACAGTTAGCAGGTTGGATGAATAATAGACCAATCAGTGGCTTGCAGAAAGAGGAAAACTGAAGAAAATTTAAGGGAAGTCAAGTTAAGTCAAGCCAAGTTAACTCAAGTCAACTCAAGTTAAGCCAAGTTAATTCAAGCTAAGTCAAGTCAACTCAAGTTAAGATATATGAGTTGCATGTTCACAAATCGTCAGGTAAACAAGCGCTGTTGGTAGACTTTTAAAAGACTTGGAATATATCTCATATGATATATTCATCTTTATACGAAGCATGCTAAGATTCTTATGAATACATGTTTGGTAATGCTAAGATTCTTATCAATCAATACTTGGCAATTATGTCAGCCTGAATCTCCATTTCTAAACTAAGGCTCTTTCCTATTCCCTACACTGCATTGTTACAATTTATGAATTCAGCTAGAAAATATTGTTTCGTTGACTTGATTGTAATTCCATTCTGACTTTAACTTTATCGCAAACTTCTTTAGCACAACAATCTCCTTTATAAGTACGTTCTACTAATGGCACTTTGTGACCTAAAAATATTCGGTAAATCTTCGTTACTTTTCACTTTTCAAGGTCAAGCCTCAGGAACTCAGATAAATCATTTATTTAAACGGATGAGTAAAAAATTTGATTGGGATGTAGCTGTGATTAAGATCACTCGAGATCGAAACATGTTTGAGGTTTGTACTCTGTCTTCATATTACTTCAAAAGAGATGCGAACTTTGAAAACTTGAACATTTCTTTACACTATCGAGCTATGATAAAGCAGAACCAAAACTAAACTGTAAGGCTAGTATTGCTACGGAAGCTTCTCCAAGTCTGGCGATGGAAAATCAATAGAATTTAACTTCTCGATGGATGGTACAACTCAGGCTCAAATCCCCTGTCATTTCTATCCGTTGAAGAGCCTTTTCGTAACAAAAAACCCAGCTAAAAGGTGAAATATGTTATTTTCGATGGTCGTTACAGTCTTCACCCCAAAAGGTGGAGAAAAAGAGCAAATATTTCAGCTGATACAGAGCCGACATCTATTTCAACCGACATGACATACTAGAATGGCCAATGCCTAAAGGGTCAAGAACAAAAACGATCAACTTTATTGATTCTATCCAGAAATATTTAGAAATGAAACAAGAAATTAATTGGCATGAAGTTGAGCTTAAAGAGATACCCTTTCAGAATTACGGCGTAATAAATCAATAATATTCTCCAATGTAACTTGCTTTGTTCTATAGTCCATTTACAAGAAGAAGTTGTACGTGGTTGAATTCCCGATGCTCCACGACATGAAAGTCATGTCCGATCTGCTTCGTTTTGATAAACCACACATGAAAATGAAGAAGCACGTATCTCCAATTGCATTGTTTGCTGTGGATCCTCAGAAGAAACTCAAAGTTGTTGCTATTCAGAATGGCAGTAATCAAGGTGATGACATCACAATTTAATTAGACGTTCTTAATTATCTGATTATTATCATTAATAATTATTACCTACATGCCAAGTGGTTATTGACGATCACTAACATTTTGATGATCACAAGAAACTTAATTGTATACTATGTTAGAATTTATTTCCGACATCCGTTCCAGACTTTAAGGCGTGGAGAACAGCAGTTGAGTCTTAGGGATAATTGCTAAAAGATGCGCCAGCTGAGCTTGATGTCTAAGATTCAGTTGACATCATGCAATTACTTTGCCGATAAATGTTCTGACAAGAATCGTGAATTTTTGCTACTTGTAAATTATCATTAAATAGATCAGTTTTGATTTCTCTTGCATCTAGATGCGCATGTTTTTACACCACAAGATGGAGTCCTATGGAACGTTAGCAAAGCCGAGTTGCAAATAAGCGACGGTTTCGTCAGCCAAATCATCGAGCACCTTCTTAAAACTCACATCAAAATGGAGCCAGTTTGTGTTGCAATATATCGGCATTTGTCATCGTTGCATCCCTTGCATCAAATTTTGAAGTACCATTGCCGTGGTCTATTGGCTGTAAATGCGAATGGCAATGTTGCACTGTTGAAAGAAGACCGAACAATACGAAGTCTATTTGGATACGGACACATTGGTGCAATCAAACTTCTATCCCAAGAATACAAGAAAATGGTTTGGAATGATGTCGATTTGGAAGTTAACATCAAAGTAAGAAAAAGGCCTCATTGATTTGTTTACTGTTCAACCGATTGTTGAAGATAGAAGTCGTAGCTACGTTTTGTTTTCCTTAAAATTCGAGACAATAATAGGTTTGAGCTTATGAGATTATCGAGACTAAATTGAAAGTAATGACGTCCTGATTTCAATTTGACATAGTATATACATAAGTTGATAATCTGAATGATGTTATGCTGAAAGGTGGTATATTTGTTGCCTGAGTTGTTGTCAAGCTAGTCAGTGGAAAGAATTCCTGTGGTTATTGCTTCTTATTCTACATGAAAGATTAGAAATATTTAGAACAAAAAGCTAATCCATTAATTTTTATCTGGACTTAGACTGGTATAATCTTCTTTGAAGCTTTATTATATTATGTGTTTCTATTGGGAGACCTTATCTCATCATTTGGGCTATTCAAAGATTAACTAAGATATACGCGTATGTTTTAGTCTTATTTCATAGTAATATCGAATTGAAGGCAGACTACAAGTTCTTTCAAGCAAAATGCCTCTGATTATTCTAAAAGAATTCCATTGGATTAGATATTTATTTGATATAGTGTCACCTGGTTTGGTTATAGGAGCGTGGAATGGATGACACTGAACAGTTGCCATATTATCCATACAGAGACGATGGCAGAAAGATAAACAAAGTTCTGAGACACTTCTCCAGCAAACTAATTGACACGTAAGCTGGGACATTATTAATGCTTTTTTTTATGTGATGCTTCTGTACTCATGTGTCACGAACTTATATAGTTGACGGAATATAGTTGACAGCTAACAACTTTGATCTGAATTGATCCGTTCTTATTTTGTTGGCGAATTGTTTTATCCATGTTGCTTTTTGGTTGCTTACATTTTAGAAAGATAATTTTTAGCTCGCACTTAAACATAATACTCAGATGCTTATGAATTATAGAATGCAATTTGTTGTCGATGTAGTGAAAACTGCAGATTTCTCCATAATTGTTGGAAGGATAAGTCTTCTGCAATTCAACCTACACCGCTGAACATGATGTTAAATGATTGAATTTGGTTGAACGGTCCAAAAATTTACTGAAGATGAGTGCTCAGCGAATATTTTTGCTTGGGAACTTTTGTGAGGAAACCCCCCGATGGCTTATTCACAACCCCAGTAAAAGAAGAAGGGAGAAAGCAAAAGGCGAAGAGGAGAAAAGATCGGATCAATTTTATTGATCATAGATTTGAAAGAGGGCAAATTGTAGGATTCAAGAAAATTAGAAAGAGGCAACATGTTCCATAAACTGCATATTCTTTGGCTGTGGGATAGAGTTCGTGGATTAGGCATTGAATACTGGGTGATATTTGGATCCTTAGGATGAATCGTCAGACTTGCACGTTATCTTTACTGCAAACTGGAAAGGACAAACTAAACCTGGAAATTACCAGGTTTTAGGGGCATGAATTTAAAGCATACAAGTCAAGTATAGATTTCAAACATGATTTGCTGCTTTGTTGACACATTTGAATTGCTTTTCTTCACTCAAGGTTCTATTTGCAAAACGTGCACGTCAAACATGATACTGAGTTGCAGAATATGCTGGAAGAATTATCCAAAAAGGTATTGCTACAACAGTTCAAAAATCTGTATTGTAACATGCAGACTTCCGGCAAATACTGCTAAATATCCGGTCTTTGTCTTCTATATTCAGTCTAAGTTGGCTACGATGAGGGATTTTTAGGGAAACGGGACATTCAACGAAACTTAAGTCAACTTTAATGACCTAATTTAAAGCGGAATCACATGATATAAAATATTAACTCAAGAAAGAAATAAGCAAGAAATAAAGTATTCTTTTCTTTTCTAGTGTATTTCTTAACTTTTTATGAATTACTATCTTCGGATGAAAAGACATTAAAGAGTTGAATGACAATGGTTGTATCTACCTTCCTATCTATCTATCTATCTATCTATCTATCTATCTATCTATCTATCTATCTATCTATCTATCTATCTATCTATCTATCTATCTATCTATCTATCTATCTATCTATATATCAATCTATATATCTATCTATCTATCTATCTATCCATCTATCTATCTATCTATCTATCTATCTATCTATCTATCTATCTATCTATCTATCCTTCTATCTATCCATCTATCTATCCATCTATCCATCTATCATGCCCTAACTCAATCTTGACTAGAGCCACAATCGCGCAGTGTCTTGATTGACTTCCGAAGCCTGTCTACATAATTTTTAACCACAGCCAGGAAAATATTCTAAGCTGCATTGACTAAACAATTGGCGCAGTGAAGCAAGGACAATATGTAGCGATAATAAGAACATTGTTCAGCGATCAAAACGAAAGGACATTTTGATTACCAAAGTCAACGAAACATTTTGTCTAGTTAAGCACAATGTTCAAGAATATAATCGTCAAATCTTCCATTCAGCGCCTTTAAAGTCTCCCCCCCCCCCCCATCCTAATACAGCTAATGATTAATTGATATTTCTAAGGCACAAATACAAGATTGTTGAATTGGACTTAACTTCAGTTTATCGAACTAAATCGAAACGAACTCAAGTGTGTTCAAATATAAGTTCGATAAAAAAAAAGATTTAGTACATCCTCTACTCATATTGAATCTAATGAAATCCTTGCCAATTAAAAGAGGTATCAAGAAACCTAAAGTGCAATCAAAGATTCAAGATTGATGTTCGATTTCATTGAAGCGAAATAGCAACTTGCAAAATATAAAGAGGAAACTTGACCAGTTACAATATCTAGTTTTCAATTCGCACAACATTCAACTTTTCAGCAATCTCTTCAATAGTCAATCTTACATTCAAATGAACTACACAGCACTCGAATGAAGACCTCTTCATCTTTCAAAGTCAGTGATGCAAATATTCAAACGCTGATGGAAAATCAGATTTGTAGACAGAGGAAGGCCTTCTCTTTTCCATTTCCCGTCCTTATACTAATTCTTCCCCCTCTTTTTATCCAGGTAAAAGGCTTGCCTTCCAACATGAAAAAGAAATCAGAGTTGAAAGCATTCGTTCGGCAATTTCTGTGGATTGTTATACAGCATTCAGTGTTTAGCTTTCCAATAACAGAATATGGCATCACACCAGAAGTGCTTCCTACCAAAGTTTATGAAAGCCGAATAAAAGGAGCGAACCAGGACTTTGTTTCAATGCTTCCAGGTCCTGTCTCTGCAGTTGTAAGTTCATGTTTACGATCATAATTCGTTACTGGCCGTCTGCTTCTTGCATGACCTTTCTAATATGCGCTCTTTGAAGTTTAGGCAATCGATTCCAATTTCACCTTTACTGCGAGTCCGAAGAAGCCATTGGATAAGGATCAAAAATTCTTCAGAATTGTTAATCTGCTTGTATTTGTCCACCAAGTTTGCAACACTTGCAGTTTTTGAAGTATCGAGGCTCTCTCGGAATTTTCGTGGCAAAAGATACGTGATACGGAGTAGTCTACGTAGATGACTAATCGTGAATGAGACAAGGGATCCTTGCAACCAGCGTATTTGAGAAGACGATATATTTCATAAACTCATGCTGAATACTTTTCACACACGCTTTGTTTGGCGTTTAGTTTATCAATTTGCATTCAATTTTTCAGCTCCAAGCATCACTTTCAGTTGGTCTGGGTACACTGCATTACGACTCATTGTTTGATTATTGGAAGGAAATCCACTCTGCAAAGCTGCGAAATGTAGTGAAAGAGGCGTATGGGATTCTTCAAATAGTCAAGGTCGCCATTGACGGTGAAAATAAGAGGAGATTTGAGAGGGGGCAGATGACCAATCCTTATATGGTACCTGACTGGATTCCTAATAGTATTTCTACTTGAAGGGATGTGTGACGAGAATCACGAAGAACGTACAAGATGTAATGTAGCTTCATTGCCTGTATCATGAATATTTCATTGTATGTGGATATTCAATGATCACTTTGAAATTTCTCTTTGTCTCATAAATGCCTGTCCAATCAGCTAACAGTAGATTTGTCCTATATCTCAGGACAGTTAATTAGCATGCATTCGACAAAAAATCTTGGTGAACCAAACGTAGTTTTCCGAACAGGTTATTATGTCAAATCCCTTGTATTCCCCAGCATTGGAACAAAGATGCTTATCTTATTTGCATACAAAACCATGAATACAACTTGAATTTTACGGGAAGGATTAAACCACTTCATTGAACCGACCAAAAAATACTGAAACAGTTTTTCGTGAAACTGAGCAATTGAAATCAAAGCTGTGTTGTGTATGGTTTGATAAAGATGATCAATGATAGAATGCAATTTTAGGCTACGTTTCCACTGACAAGGGTAAATTTGAAAAGGGATAAAATTTATTTTTTGATTGCGTATCAGTGAAAACGCTTATCACAGGTGACTTATTGTTTATCCACTTGGGCCTGTGCCCGCTGACACGAAGATTCGAAATGAAGGTCAGTGTCGCATTGAATCGAGGCAAACTACGTCAATTTTATTCTGAACGAAGCTGTGAACGCCAAATCTTGAATTTGCTTGCTTCTGCTGACAAGGAGTCTTCAAAAACTTACAAAATTAGAATTTCAAGAGGAACAAGAAAATCGATGAGCCTTTGGTCACTAGGTGTGTAAGTCCAACCTTTTTACAGAAATCTTCCTAGCTAGAGGCTCATGCTGAGAATGGAATTTTGATTCCATTTATTATAAATTCTACTTGCAACCGAAATTATTTTTTTTAAACATTCTATTAAAAATTCTTACAAAACAAATTACTTACTTCCACTACTTACGAGCTACTTTACAGCAACTACTAGAACAGGGTAACGAGGAGCAATGGGTATGTCTACCCCGTGGCCATTAAGTAAAAATAGAAAAGAGCATAAAAATACACGTAACTGCTAAAAAAAGGAGAGAAAAAGAAAGAGCGTTGTTTGTTGAGGCTATCAGGAAATACGTGGTACTTCAAAAGAAGAGCAGAGGAGCAAAAAGTGTTTCGTATCCTCAATTGTATCGCTGTTAGGGCAGATTGGGTTTATAGTTATTTTATGCGTTTTGATTTATGAGGCTCGATCGAATGGCATTAGCGGTTTTATCGCTATTAAACACTTGGATAATACGAGAAGTCTTCAATCAAGCTGTTCTGTCTTGAGGATATACGTAATAGTCAAAAGTCAGAATTGATCTATCTACCTCATAGACATAAATTACTTCATGCAGACTTTGAAGCATTTTGAAGCAGGTATTGATATGCTGCAAATAGAAAAGTATTCTGCATCCATTCTTCTCGGGTATATCAAAACAGTGTAGTATCAAAGTAAAATTTTAAAACTTTTAGCGCCAGATTGATTCGGTAATTGTTACCGCGGTTGTACCGTATGTGAAGATATCCTGTCACGTGTGTTTCCACTGTACATATTCCAAAAATTCCGTTTTCTAAAAGAACAGCCCTAGGAAGCGTATTTAGAAAATATCAATTTCCTGTATTTAAGTGGAAACGAAGGGACAAATTGGATAAATTTTCATTCGTTTTCAAATTTACCCTGGTCAACGGAAACGTAGCCTGGATGAAACGAATACGCTCAGACTGTCTGTAGGCGTCACACGACTCGAGAAAATCCAGAACGCGTACATCAGGGACCCTTGGAAGTCGAACCGCTGTACCCCGTAGTACAGAATAAGTTAGCATGGTTCGGTCACGTGGAAATAAGGGAGGTTTTTAATTAAACGCAGTAGTCAGCTTTTTTGCTGGTATGAATTAGAACCTGCTGGTTTGACCATAATGGAAAATTGTCCCATTTCATAAGCAACTGCAACAACAAAGCAAAGTAACTTCTATTTGTTAACGCAGCCTGAGTATGTGGTAGCTATGCAGCTGAAATGGGCCTGCGGCATTACTGCTTGTGCCCTCAGAATTACTTCTAAGTACTTATGCACCGACCTCGGAAGGATGGACAGCTGAGTTGGCTGTTAGCTTGTGGTATGGTTCCGACGACGGGGATTCGAACCCACGCGAGTAGACCTCACAAGATTCAAAACACCACGCCTGAACTACTCGGCTACACCAGGACGAATAAGAGAAATGTTTACTGCAAAACTGTTATGAAATGAAAACAGTTTATAACTTGCATCAAGACTGGCTGAGCGTGGTCATAATTCTTCGAGTCTTTTTCTTCAATTTTTCTTTTCAAGACGAAAAACAAGTTATACGGGTTTAATCCTGTGACAAACTTTATTTTCCAATCACTGCGTTTGAATTCAAGTTTTTCCTGTTGCTCTTTCTCCGATGTTTTCTTCTTACTTACCTTCTAAATAATCATAAACAAAGCTGTCCTCTGGAAATGATAAAGATTCGATTCCGATGCTATTTTTCGGGCTTTTATGATGCCGAATAGATTGGCGCTGATTCATGTCAGGTTGTGTTGCCGTCTTTATTGAGATGATTTCATAGTTTGCAACGACATGGAGAAGAGACTCTGCCTTTAAGCGAAGGACAGTCTGGTGCTCGGGAAAGATTGGACAGCGAGAGATTTTTGCGAGTTGCAAGTGTGATGTTAAAGTACCTGACAGTGAAGTTAAAATATTTTAGTTAAGTGTTTTTTCGGCAGAAGACGAATGAGGATTAGCAATTTACAAAGAGGAGTTGAGAAGAAAAGCTATGATGAAACTTAGCAGGGTTAACTTAGATCGGAGCTTTTCACTATGGCTCTGACGTACGGCCTTTAAAACACGCCTTGTGTTTGGCATGTGCGATGTTATATGTTGTATATATGTTGTGTATGTTGTACTTTTCCAGAGGGATGCATCGTTTGATTGAGATTTCAAGGCGTTACGTAGGAAAGTTTTGTATTATCGTAGTTTAACGAAAGGAAGTTGGAGATTCGAGCCAGTTGGGTCTTGAGGAAGAGTAATATCACTGAGAGTAGCGCTAATTGGGGACATAGCCATTTTGTGCTGAATCTTACCACAACATTGTCAAGATTCTCAATGACCCATGTCTTGGGCAGATGAGCCAAAGCTGATGTCAGAATAGCTTAGCAAGGAATGTTGGGGTTTGGGCCCTATGTCAGCACAAAAGCAAACGAGTTTAAGTGGAAGAAAAGCATGTTTTTGACATATTCTATTACATTAAAATCTCATAAATCGTTTGATTGTCTTCCAATTCCTTCTCTAAGACCTAGCTAAAGTTACTTTTTTAGTAGGTTATTTTGGGGAAACGCCATGGTGGCCTATACAAAGCCCCAACAAAGGAAGAAAGAAGAAAGCAAACAGCTAAGAGGAGAGAGAGGTAAGATCAAGCTTATTGATCTTAGATTTGAAAGATGGCAAGTTGTAGGACTCAGGAAAGCAAGAAAAGACCAAGAAGTTCCATAGATTGCATGTTCTTGGGATGAATGATGATCTGTGAGATAGAGTTCGTGAAGTAGGCAGTGAAACTTGGAAAGGGTGTGAATGAGTTGAGCTTCTGGTGGTCCTGACACGCCTTAGAGGAACTGGAATAATATCTCTTACCTCCTGAGAACAATGCCCGTGAAATTATCTGTAATAGATGGAAATATTTCCAACTAAATGACGATAGAAAAGGGATTGGAGCGATCTGGTGAGGTTAGGATTATTGATGAGACGCATGGTTTTGGACTGGACTTTGTCGAGAAGACAGAGAGTAGATTTTGGAGCACCACCCCAGATGTGGGAGCAGTACTCTAAAGAAGGACGGAATTGGAACTTGTAAATAGATAGAAGGTGAGAAGATGAGAAAAACCTACGGGGCCTAGGACTTGGTCGCAACAAAGGCAGCGTTGATAGAGGAGAAATATATTCTTAGGAAGGATGCGTAGTGAATTGATTTGCTTCATCATCCCGAGAAGAGACGATAAAAGGTGGATTTTGGGTTTGTCAGACTCCATTTCAAAGTTAAAGCATAGGCCAAGGTGCTTCAGTGATTCGCAAATAGCAGGGGAGTCAAGTCTATCAGTGATGATGAAAATCTGAGAATTATCGTAGAGATAAGAGACGGAAGCTTGCATGGTAGGCGGTGGTGATTAAGAACCTATTTGATGAGATAGTGGGGTATTTTTCAAGTCTACGAGAGCGATGGCTACCGAGTGTTGTTTCATTCATGCCTTATCGATTATAGATGTCATTCAGGAAATTTCCTCGATTACCCAGGAAATCTTTGGGGTGAAGCCTTTTCGAATTTCTACCTCAATCGAATAATTCTGATTATGAAAGCAAAAGAAAGAATGAAAAGGAAATGGGATGAAGACTTATTATTGATACGTGACTTATTCTGCATAGCTAGTGCTCAATTCTGCACTCATGTGAGATGAGCTTTATTCAAACGAGACGGAAGCCGTCCCACTTTCCAACAAATTCGGATACTCTCGGTAAAAAAATTTCCTCAGATTGGGACCTCTTTTGAAACGAATGATAAAGATTATATGCAGGGGACAAGGTCAGCCAAATGCTTAATTCTGTGAATAATTTTGAGGCTTTTGTCACAAGATGCAGCTGATTGATCAGAAGAGAGAGAAGGTTGGCTGCACGGAAAATCCATTGTGGTATCGTGAATTTCTTTCAAGGAAGCATTGCAGCGAAAATTTAGTTAAAGAAGCGAGCAGTAGAATGTCTGAAGAGAATCCATTATCAAATAGAAATTACGTTCCACTTACCGTCATCAAGTTTGGCTTGTACGTGTGAGTACGACATATAAACCAGGTTATGCATGTCAGAATTTGCTTCAAGAAAAGGAGCATTCTGAGCACCCTATGTCATCATTGATTCTAATAGCTATCTTTTCACGCGAGTTTGTGAGATTTACAGGGCCTTCCTTAGCACCAGCCTTAAGCGTGTTGAAGAGGATACCCTTGATGAAAATTGCCATTTTTTTTTCTTTTTTTTAGTGGGTTATGTTGAGGAAAGGCTATGGTGGCCTATACAAAGCCCCAACAGAGGAAGAAAGAAGAAAGCGAACAGCTAAGATGAGAGAGAGACTTTTGCATTAATGATCAATATGCACCAGGCAATCATGTCTAATGGATCCAACGCCGAATAACATTGAGGGTAGCTGTTGGCACCTTACTATTGTAAAAATAGTTTGCTACCTCGAATGACACTCCCGATTTCCCAAAACGATAAATTAGCATTTCAATAAATGAAAAATGCGAATATTTCCGCAAAGTGGCTGTACTGCACAGTCACTGAGTAGTTGAGCTGTCTAAAGATGCAAGGATAGACGAAAAATTAGCGGTTGACTTAGTAGTTTCTTTACAAAATATGAATGGATATTGAGAAGCTGTTTGCTTATCGAGCAGTATCTAGGTCCTTCCTCTCGATGTGACCACATCTCGTGATTCCTACGCCTGGAATTACAGCGACCTGGTGACTCTCCTTACTCTAAGTGAAAGACTAGCTGAGAGTGGACTCGAACCACTGACCATAGGATCAGTCTGCAAGGTTTCTTTACACTGAGCTCTCCTGACTCTTAAGAATTAAGGCGCATATAAAGTTTCCTGAAGACCGCGGATTAGAAGCACAATCGTGCTTTGACCTTTCTCTCTCTATGTCAGCCCAGCAACAAACAGGTACGTAATTGACATCAAGCTGGGTATAGAGTGAGACAAGAAAGAAACTAGTCACTCTACCTCAATTTCCTGTGGTTCAGGATGGTGCTTTCTCATAAGGTGCTCTCAGCCGCTTGGTTAGAGTTTCGACTCAATTTAAAGTCACTCTACAGATTGATTTCGAATTGATCATTGAATATCCACATACAATGAAATATTCATGATACAGGCAAAAAAGCTACATTACATCTTGTACGTTCTTCGTGATTCTCGTCACACATCCCTTCAAGTAGAAATACTATTAGGAATCCAGTCAGGTACCATATAAGGATTGGTCATCTGCCCCCTCTCAAATCTCCTCTTATTTTCACCGTCAATGGCGACCTTGACTATTTGAAGAATTCCATACGCTTCTTTCACTACATTTCGCAGCTTTGCAGAGTGGATTTCCTTCCAATAATCAAACAATGAGTCGTAATGCAGTGTACCCAGACCAACTGAAAGTGATGCTTGGAGCTGAAAAATTGAATGCAAATTGATAAACTAAACGCCAAACAAAGCATGTGTGAAAAGTATTCAGCATGAGTTTATGAAATACATCGTCTTCTCAAATACGCTGGTTGCAAGGATGCCTTGTCTCATTCACGATTAGTCGTCTACGTAGACTACTCCGTATCACGTATCTTTTGCCACGAAAATTCCGAGAGAGCCTCGATACATCAAAAACTGCAAGTGTTGCAAACTTGGTGGACAAATACAAGCAGATTAACAATTCTGAAGAATTTTTGATCCTTATCCAGTGGCTTCTTCGGACTCGCAGTAAAGGTGAAATTGGAATCGATCGCCTAAACTTCAAAGAGCGGTTATTAGATAGGTCATGCAAGAAGCAGACGGCCAGTAACGAATTATGATCGTAAACATGAACTTACAACTGCAGAGACAGGACCTGGAAGCATTGAAACAAAGTCCTGGTTCGCTCCTTTTATTCGGCTTTCATAAACTTTGGTAGGAAGCATTTCTGGTGTGATGCCATATTCTGTTATTGGAAAGCTAAACACTGAATGCTGTATAACAATCCACAGAAATTGCCGAACGAATGCTTTCAACTCTGATTTCTCTTGCATCTTTGAAGGCAAGCCTTTTACCTGGATAAAAAGAGGGGGAAGAATTAGTATAAGGACGGGAAATGGAAAAGAGAAGGCCTTCCTCTGTCTACAAATCTGATTTTCCATCAGCGTTTGAATATTTGCATCACTGACTTTGAAAGATGAAAAGGTCTTCATTCGAGTGCTGTGTAGTTCATTTGAATGTAAGATTGACTATTGAAGAGATTGCTGAAAAGTTGAATGTTGTGCGAATTGAAAACTAGATATTGTAACTGGTCAAGTTTCCTGTTTATATTTTGCAAGTTGCTATTTCGTTTCAATCAAAGTGAACATCAATCTTAAATCTTTGATCGCACATTAGGATTTCTTGATATAGTTTTCATTTAGGAAAGATTTCATGAGACTCAATACGATTAGAGGAAGCTTTGATTGGCTCTTTATTTGTACATTTAAGAAAGTATGCATCGCCATGTGAATTCTTAATCGTGCAAAATATATTTTTTCCTTACTCAGACAAAAGCTTTGAAAAATTAGCGTCACTCTATGATAGATAGATAACTGCCTGTTTGTATGTTGGGCAATTTGATTTATCTTCACCAAAGGCTAGGCAAATTTGTGTATGGCATGTTAAGTTTCCAGAAGATTAGGGTAGAAATTATGAATGGCACATTATCATCATCAATTGGTTGAACCAAAATCGATAATGAAATTGAGCCACAGATTTGGTCTGATATTGCCATTTCAAGGTCTTCGAGGCTTAAGTACAAAAACTTTGTAGAGGGCCGTCTGAAAGTCCAGCTGGGGTGTGGTAGAACAGTTATGCTTGGTCAAACTTCAGAACAATGGGCCAAAAGTAAGTCTATATTTGCTGTGTGAACTGTTCATGTCTTAATTCTTGTGCTAGATCGGTTAATAGACAACATGTTACAAGATGCAAATGCAACTGGGAGTCTAAAATGTGTTAATGTACCGAGGGATGCCTAAGGCATTGAAAGTTCCTGGGAAAACAAATGAGGAAGTACTGAGCCGACTCGACGTGAGAGAGATACTGAGTGCGACGTCAAGTTTTAGGACCATGTTCTGCCGTAAAAAATTACAGAAAATTTGTCATCGCGTGCAGAACTCAAGAGACATATACTCAATACAGACAAGGAAGATCCCTTTACAAATATGGTGGACAGTGGTCGGGCCATTGAAAACCCTTTTTAATGTTTCTGACGTTCGTGAAGAGCATTGATGTGATGAAAGAGAACGGCAAGCGTGACTGAATTGAGTAAAAAACTGCGATGAATCGTTCAATGTTGTGATACCTTTCGGGATAATTCATTCATCATGTTTTGAAGTTCGAGATCATATTTCAGGTGCCCATCTCGCAAATAGATCCTTAATGAAAGAAGGACGTGTTGAAAACATCATAAAAAGTGCACAAAATCTGTGCAAGAATGCATCCTAAAGTCATGCTGTCCTTAAAGAGCATCAGTTTCCAATATTTCAATATGATTGGGAATTAAGAAATTTCCATTAAATCTTTGACCATCTGGATTCTCAGACTTAAATCAAACCTTAATCGAATGTTTCAATCCTAGCTAGAAATTATCAATCTATCAAATTAGAAACCATCAAATTAGGAACATATACATGCCTTAGGAAGCTTCATGGATTCCTTAACGATTCATGGATTCAGAAAAAAGTTCGGCAAATTGTTAGCTACATGCACTGTAGGCTTCATTCCATAAGTTGGCGACACATGAGCACAGAAGCATCACATAAAAAAAGCGCTAATAATGTCCCAGCTTACGTGTCAATTAGTTTGTTGGAGAAGTGTGTCAGAACTTTGTTTATCTTTCTGCCATCGTCTCTGTATGGATAATATGGCAACTGTTCAGTGTCATCCATTCCACGCTCCTATAACCAAACCAGGTGACACTATATCAAATAAATATCTAATCCAATGGAATTCTTGTAGAATAATCAGAGGCATTTTGCTTGAAAGAACTTGCAGTCTGCCAAATCGAAATCAGGACGTCATTACTTTCAATTTAGTCTCGATAATCTCATAAGCTCAAACCTATTATTGTCTCGAACTTTAAGGAAAACAAAACGTAGCTACGACTTCTATCTTCAACAATCGGTCGAAAAGTAAACAAATCAATGAGGCCTTTTTCTTACTTTGATGTTAACTTCCAAATCGACATCATTCCAAACCATTTTCTTGTATTCTTGGGATAGAAGTTTGATTGCACCAATGTGTCCGTATCCAAATAGACTTCGTATTGTTCGGTCTTCTTTCAACAGTGCAACATTGCCATTCGCATTTACAGCCAATAGACCACGGCAATGGTACTTCAAAATCTGATGCAAGGGATGCAACGATGACAAATGCCGATATATTGCAACACAAACTGGCTCCATTTTGATGTGAGTTTTAAGAAGGTGCTCGATGATTTGGCTGACGAAACCGTCGCTTATTTGCAACTCGGCTTTGCTAACGTTCCATAGGACTCCATCTTGTGGTGTAAAAACATGCGCATCTAGATGCAAGAGAAATCAAAACTGATCTATTTAATGATAATTTACAAGTAGCAAAACTTCACGATTCTTGTCAGAACATTTATCGGCAAAGTAATTGCATGATGTCAACTGAATCTTAAACATCAAGCTCAGCTGGCGCATCTTTTAGCAATTATCCCTAAGACTCAACTGCTGTTCTCCACGCCTTAAAGTCTGGAACGTATGTCGGAAATAAATTCTAACATAGTATACAATTAAGTTTCTTGTGATCATCAAAATGTTAGTGATCGTCAATAGCCACTTGGCATGTAGGTAATAATTATTAATGATAATAATCAGATAATTAAGAACGTCTAATTAAGTTGTGATGTCATCACCTTGATTACTGCCATTCTGAATAGCAACAACTTTGAGTTTCTTCTGAGGATCCACAGCAAACAATGCAATTGGAGATACGTGCTTCTTCATTTTCATGTGTGGTTTATCAAAACGAAGCAGATCGGACATGACTTTCATGTCGTGGAGCATCGGGAATTCAACCACGTACAACTTCTTCTTGTAAATGGACTATAGAACAAAGCAAATTACATTGGAGAATATTATTGATTTATTACGCAGTAATTCTAAAAGGCTATCTCTTTAAGCTTAACTTCATGTCAATTCATTTCTTGTTTCATTTCTAAATATTTCTGGATATAATCAATAAAGTTGATCGTTTTTGTTCTTGACCCTTTAAGCATGGCCATTCTAGTATGCCATGTCGGTTGAAATAGATGTCGGCTCTGTATCAGCTGAAATATTTGCTCTGTTTCTCCACCTTTTGGGGTGAAGACTGTAACGAGCATCGAAAATAACATATTTTACCTTTTAGCTGGGTTTTTTGTTACGAAAAGGCTCTTCAACGGATAGAAATGACAGGGGATTTGAGCCTGAGTTGTACCATCCATCGAGAAGTTAAATTCTATTGATTTTCCATCGCCAGACTTGGAGAAGCTTCCGTAGCAATACTAGCCTTACAGTTTAGTTTTGGTTCTGCTGTGTCATGCTCGATAGTGTAAAGAAATGTTCAAGTTTTCAAAGTTCGCATCTCTTTTGAAGTAATATGAAGACAGAGTACAAACCTCAAACATATTTCGATCTCGAGTGATCTTGATCACAGCTACATCCCAATCAAATTTTTTACTCATCCGTTTAGATAAATGATTTATCTGAGTTCCTGAGGCTTGACCTTGAAAAGTGAAAAGTAATGAAGATTTACCGAATATTTTTAGGTCACAAAGTGCCATTAGTAGAACGTACTTATAAAGGAGATTGTTGTGCTAAAGAAGTTTGAAAAAAAGTTAAAGTCAGAATGGAATTACAATCAAGTCAACGAAACAATATTTTCTAGCTGAATTCATAAATTGTAACAATGCAGTGTAGGGAATAGGAAAGAGCCTTAGTTTAGAAATTGAGATTTAGGCTGACATAATTGCCAAGTATTGATTGATAAGAATCTTAGCATTACCAAACATGTATTGATAAGAATCTTAGCATGCTTCGTATAAAGATGAATATACAATATGAGATATATTCCAAGTCTTTTAAAAGTCTACCAACAGCGCTTGTTTACCTGACGATTTGTGAACATGCAACTCATATATCCTAAGTTTACTTGACTTGACTTAACTTGACTTAACTTGACTTAACTTGATTTCCCTTAAGTTTTCTTCAGTTTCCTCTTTCTGCAAGCCACTGATTGGTCTATTATTCATCCAACCTGCTAACTGTCTCATTCACTTTTCCCTTGGTAAAAGCACATTCATTAATTTGCAATTATAAATTTTTGTACCGATGAAATAATTTCTACCTTCATGCACAACCCTTCGTATTGCCATTGGATTGATCCCTGTCAACCTCCTTTGAGTGAAGTATTCATCGTCTCTATATCTCTCATTCACCGTCAAATCGGTAAAATACTTATACGATCTGCTTGGATACTTGAAGTACGGAAGATTTCTCGTTGCATCCTGTCAACAGCAAGTTATCTTAAAATGCTTGACAATATTTTGATTAATGTATGAATAAGCTTGTAAAAAGATATGATAATTAACTGATACATGCAAATATGCAATGTGGAATCAAATCGTGTGAAAAGATTCTTCAAAAAACCGAGCTCTTCTACTTCCGTATCTGATGAGATTATTTTGAACTGCCCATTTATTTATAGGATTGCTCCAAAAATTTACAGCGTTTTGCTAAGATAAGGAGTGCAGCGTTAAAATTCCTCCTCCTTGGTTGATCCTCGTTCGATCTCGGCGAGGAGATCGAATCGCTACCGTAAAGTTTTGTTGCTATATACATAATCAGACAAAGCTACTTCTAGAATATTTCACTGCATTCTGTGAAGAGAGGACTATACTAATTTTTTTATAAATTCACAGATAATTGCGAATTCAAGGTGATCAAAAACATGATGTGGCTTCTAGAATAAAAATGCATCACAAAAAATGTTTCATTCTGGCTTATATTGATAACTTAATTGCACATTAACTAGCATTGCCCTCAAAGTAATTCAGTCGCAATATGTTTATTATCAAATAAAAACCTGTTCCAATTTGGAAGAGCCCGCAGGGATTTCCTGTTTTCGTGGGTTCGATTCCCTCCAATGGGTTTGCAGTTTGTTTGTACCAGCACCTGTCCTTCACTACCAGATAAAGAAATCTACTTTTATAACCAACTGCTGTTGGATCTGATGGATTTTGCAGAAGCAGTGCACCGCTTCATGGCATGCACTGAAATTGGTACCACGGGACAGTGAAAGGTCTTTGATTGATAGCATTAATTTAGTTATCGAACAAGCTGACCGATGAATTGTGAAATATTATCATAATTCAAGTTCATAGCACAGCCATTTCCGGAACTTCCCTTCTTTCATTGTAGTCCCGGTGAGGTTTTTGGCAATTCATTACATGAACTTTGAATTTCGAGAAACTTTATAAGTTTCACTCGCGTCAGATATCTGAAAGCAAGATTGGTTTAAATTACTATCACTGCATAGTTTTTTTTGGCTAAATATACTAAGACTGTCAGTGAATGCTCATGATCTTATTCTGAGAGAACGTCAGCTATCTGTTCTTACGTGCTGACTTGGAATGGGACAACATTCACCAATACATGATTAACTTCGATGCTACAAGTTGAAAGATGGCGTATGTTTTTTATGCATGTAACAAGCACGACGTGTCAAATAGAGGGAGAGCCATACTCGAATTGAGCACTTCGGAGCATTTTGCTAGAGGGATACTATCCTACACCGTCTTATTGTGAGATATGGTGACCAGTTCCTGTCCTCGCTGTACTTCACCCGAGCGTTACGTCAACAATCCATTTACTACTTGGTGGACAGGGATTGAGCCGCAGAAAACGTGCACGAGGTGGATTTGAGCCCGGACCGTTCACACATCAGATAGTATTCTTACCAAAATGGCATCTTTCACCTCCTTTGCTATTTGGGTATAGTTCTGATAACTGGTCATCTTGGCTACTTGGAATTTTGAAAGCATAAAAGGTGCGATAATTTCTTTTGACTGTCGCATCATAAGATTGAAATAAACAGCAAACCAATGGGCATGGAACTTCTCCGTCATGAAATACTTCAGAGTAGCAGTGGTTGGTTGATCAAGGTGTGGAAGTTGGAATTCACTTTCATCGTCTGATAATTTGTAGAAAAACTTCTTCTTCCTTAGCTCATACGCACGCCTTCCCATGCAATGTTTACTATTATGCTGATAAATCGAGACGGTGCAGTATGGTTCTAGGGAATAAATGACATGGCATTTGTAATTAAGTTTAATTTCGCCTGATATCTGCAATTAAAGATGAATTGGACGCAAAACCTTTGCATTCCAAGAACCAAAGTTTTTCAGAGCATTACCGGAATAACTAAAAGGTGAAATATCAGTTCTAAAATGCAAAAAATTCAGCAAGAAATATAAATTTGGAGTTTAATTTAGTAAACTTGCGATGATATCCTATTTATTTGCAATTTTTAACTTTTGCTTTTGTGTATTTTCGTTTTTTGAGTCGTAAGATGCAGGTTTCTGACTGATACACGTATGAGTTGGGTGCTGACAAAATAAACTTGTATAAATGAGGATAAAATGATTGAATTTTAGTTACCTTCTGTGTTCAAAGTAAAATACTTTATGAAGCGAATTTGTGTCATTTTTGTGTTTAATACTTCGATCGAGCGTATCAAATAATCAATAATCTTTAAGCCAAGTTAGTAATGCATTTATCAGGAATACCTGGAAATACCGGGTAGGAGAAAGAGGGGAAGGCCAAAGAGAAGATGGCTGCAGGTGGTGAAAGAGGACACGGAGAATGTTGGGGCAGTGGAGGAGGATGTGAAAGATAGAGCAAGATGGAGGTGTTTGGTGCGTAGCAGTGACCCCGAATAGGGATTACCGCTAATAAGAAGAAGAAGAAGAAGAGGAAGAAAAAATCCTGTCTACATTCGCTTGGATGAAAATAGTTAAGGAAGCATGCAAAGTAGTAGCAAAACTGGTTCTTGAATGAATTAAAAAGTTCCTCGGATAGTACCTCGAGCAGATTATTGCAAACCAACATGTATGAATTTATTAATTCAAAGTTATTTCCACAAAGATTTTGCTAAAGTTGCGAATGCTTTGTAGAATTAGGCGATATTTTGCATGAATTAGGTTCATTCAGGAATTCTTTGAAAATCAAAGTTGTACTAACCCTTCTTGATGTGTCGTCTTCTACGATGGTGAATCCTCTTCACTGCAAAATATCCATCAGTTGGCCTAAAAGTTAAATAAAAAGAATTAAATGATTGCAACTTATTGGAGATGAGATTTTTAACTGAATTCATTAAAATAGCTTCAACTTACCAAATACAAGAACAAGCTAACAGCATGGAGGTGAATAACAGAATCACGTGCGTATTCATGATCATTTTTTTCTTGTTCCAATTGAAACACAACCCCGCGAATTGAAGCAGAAGAAGCGATCGATCGTGCCGTGAAAATTTTCCTGTGAAATTAAAATGATCCATGTCATGTTACAAATATTTCTTTTAACAATTGTACATCAACCCAGTGGAGAGTTAGCCAAATGATCAATCCGCTAAATTTTGCATTCTAAGGCATCCAACAATTTGTGGAACATCTTGCCTTCTTCTTGCTTTCCTGAACCCTACAACTTGCCACCTTTCAAATCCAAGATCGATAAGCTTGATCTGATCTCTCTCTCCTCTTAGCCATTCGCTTTCTTCTTTCTTCTTTTGTTGGGGCTTTTTATAGGCCACCATAGCCTTTCCTCAACATAGCCCACCAAAAAAAAAATCTGTGACGACTTCAACCTGTAATAATTCAAATATCTTAGCTGATATTCCCTCAAAACCGCAGAGGTCTTAGCCATGAAAATATTAGCTTGACCATCAGCCTATGATGTTGTTTTGCATCTACAGGGTCAATTAATGGAAGCACCTAGAATTTGACTTAAAAAGATGGTGCCAAAGTCGAAGAAACCTCTTTCCCTTGAAGGCAAATCATCTTTCTTTGCAGTAAGAATTCATGTCATTTCCTTCGGATGTCCTTTAGCTTGATTGATTTTCATCATTATTGCCAGTGGTCCGACAGTTTCTGGGTTCTTAATCTTGTGGTATTAACGCTTTGTGGCCTCCTCAGTCACAAAGTATGCAGTTTCAAAAATGTTTCGATTTTTCAATTCTTGACTTTAATTAGCATCTGTTTAGCTCTTCTGGTGGTGTCGTGGTTTAGCGGTTAAGCGTGCGGACACTTAACACAGTGATGTGAGTTCGAATCCTACACGTGTCACACTTAAAAAACCATTGGCGGGGAAGGCAACGGGAAGCAACTCATAAAACACACTTCCATACGAAGAACTCAGATCCCTGTCGCTGGTTTCTGCTACGCTCGAAATTGAGTATGAAACGCATTCTAAGGAATTTTTCCAATACCGTAAGCCCCATCTCCCTGTTCTATAATGGCCAAGACTCTCTTCTTTTGATAGATTATTCTTATATACATATGATTCTACTTAGATATCAACGGTAGACATTTCGACACTGAAAAGCCTTTTGCTTATAAAGTAATTTCCAGGTCCAAACTCTCAGCAGGATCACGCCTGGTGATTCCTCATCTGTAATCACAGAGAGCTGGTGACTCTACTCACTCTAAGTAAATATCTAACTGAGGATGGATTTGAGCCACTGACCATTAGATCAATGCGTAAGAATCTTATCACTGAGCTATTCTGAGTCGTACAACTTGCCACCTTTCAACTCTAAGATCAATAAACTTGATCTTATCTCTCTCTCCTCTTAGATGTTTGCTTTCTTCTTTCTTCCTCTGTTGGGGCTTTGTATAGGCCACCATAGCCTTTCCTCAACATAACCCACTGAAAAAAAATCTTGACACCTACCAATAGATTAGCACATAGGTAGCAGATACTGTCACTTCATTGAGATAAGATTTGAACAATCTGATGCTGTTAGACTTTCACGTGATTAGCAATAATGGCGCCAGGTCATCGTTCAAGATTTTCATCAGTAAACCAAACTTACCTCTAAAGCAGGAAACACTGGCAGTGTCTGCTGGAATATTCTTAGACGATAGCAGAAGGCTCTACGAAGCGTAGTCTTTTATCTTTCCACCTGGCACGCCTCGTCTTCATTTGAGGATGTGACGTCATCTTCTTAACAGTGACGACTTTGTCCAATAGTAGACATTCGAAATTGTTCTTTAGAAGCTCTGGCATTCGTGTTAAAAAATTTCACCTAAAATGAATCTAAAAGATAACGTTTGTTTGTTAAATTATTTCAAGGCTTTCCCAGAGCCGGCATTGTTTGAGAAGTTTCACTGCTTTTCACATTTTTCCTTCTAAAACGAAAGCGTCAATATCCTCTTTTCATGTATGCTGTTTGAACAGCTTGCAGGATTCAGTTTTTCGGATTGATACGCGATATTCACACAAACGACGAGCAGCTAATGAATTTTTCGCCCTTTGTTTACAAATATAATTAATTTCACATTTGAAAATGCCGAATTACAGACAGAGCATAAGGGTGGACGCAGCTACGGAGAATAATTTCAAAAAGCTGCACGCTCCTGTCCTTGCTTTTTCAATTACTATAATTGGATCAATGTATTTAAAGTAAATTTAGATCTTGTGAATTTTTTTCCATTTTCATCAAAATTTCCCTACAGCCATCTTCAGTGGATTCTCTGCAGCTTCCAACGCACTTATGACTGAAAGATACTATCGGAAGAGAATCCTCGCATTGAGGTAATACCATCCTTGCGGCGTACTTACGTATTCAAATGCTTGTGGTGATTTGCATTCCTCAATACAGTACAATTACTTCTCGATGTGAAACATCATTTGACACTCTTAGGGCTGACAAAACTAGCTTTAATCAAGGAAGGATTTTTATGCAAGAAAATATTTCTGACTCTCCAAATGCAAAAGCTGAACGGTCAGACAGTCTAGAACCTTCCCTTTTGTGCTAAAACTGCTGGCATTGATTAGCCTCCAGCTATTTAGGCAATTCGACCTTGAATAAACATTTTTTATTACATATCATTATAGACCATGCTAGACTAAGGAAGTTCTTCTTGGTAAGATTAAGCGCCATATCTAACGTCAGCTGCAGACAATTTATCACACGGATCAGATTGCCAAAAGTATGGCACCTATACTCTAATTTAGCAAGGGCGTGTATGGAACTCGCAGCCTTGAGATTCCTGGGTGAATTATCCACTTACTGAACTACCAGGCAATAGCCTTTAGACATGCATCTCCCTTTATCTTGTCTCGCTGAGCGTAGAAGGCGCCAATATCAAAATGCCACGGTTCATGATGGCACTTCTAAAAGATACTCCACCACGCTCCTTTTGGGTATGGTGATAAAACTTCACTTTTTAATACTAAATATACCGTGTTCGTTGGACAATTATCGACCTATAAAAATCCAAAATAACACGCAAATGAAGGTATCAACCAAAGAATTCAACCAGAAAAAAACATTACAAGGACGTAAAACATAAAAGAGTATTTAAATAAAGCCTTGCTGATCATTAGGCTGAGCAATGCCTCTATGGATAAAGGTGCTATTGCTCCGCGTTACTGAAATTGACAATGCATACGCCTCATTAAATATCGGTAAGAAGCAGACAATTGCATCATCGTCAAATACCGATAAAGCGGAAACTCTCTGTCAAAGGCATTCCTAAAAATGAAGCTTACTTTCTATGATCTGTTCATTTACCACAGTTTTTCTAGGAAAGAGTTTCAACTATGATCCAAAAATGATGACATGATCTTGGGTCCACATTACGTTGCAGCTTTCAGACGAACGAATACTTTCGTGCAGTATCTTTACACCACTTTGTATCTTCCTCCTGCTTGGGGTCTGTAGGTAAGAGACTCGAATTTAATGAGTTCTTCTTTCAAAAGTCGTCTTACTTCAGCTCTGGCAATCTGTATGGCTCTTTCTGACAAAGATTCAATGTATAAATGTAGTCTCTTTTCTCCTTCCTTGGGCTTGCTTCCTGGAGGAACATAAGACCCCCGCACAGTAATACCCGCCTCTGACACCTCACAAACACGAGATATCGTCTCCTTGGATGTAATTCTCCACCTTGCTTGCTGAGGCAGGTCGTTTATATCAATCTCTGATTCGTACTTCTCGAGCTTTTCCGGTTCTGCCTGGCTTTCTTCTTCTTTCTCATTTTCAGGTGCCTTGTAGTTCAATTTCGCATTGACTTTATCGGCCAGCTGCTTTGCTAAACCGATGCCTTTTATTTGCTCCAGTGCTCCACCTTTTAATATCTGCGTTGCCGCTTGCTGCGTCTTGTCTGCATTCTGGCCTTGGCTGATTTTTATATTGATCATTGCTGCAATGCTTGATGCCTTCTTAATCTTGTCTTTATCAACAACTGCCGGCTGCTGACCTGCAAGTCCAGGAGCAAGCTGTGGAGGAGCCTTCTTGGGTTTGGAATCGACAAACGCTTTGTTCAAATCATCTTCGATTTTATCCATGGCGTTTTCTGCAGCCTCTGCTTCATCGTCAGAATCTTGAAGGCCTAAGGCCCATTTCTGCATCTTTTTCATTTCATTGCTTTTTGCTTCTTCCTCCTCGTCAAATTTGAAACCCTTCCCCCCGAATCCTCTGTTCTTTTCCTTCTTTATTTTCTTACCATCTGCCTTCATTTGATCTTTGTATTCCTGCCACAACGTTTTAAGTGATTCAGGTGTAGCAGCTTTCGATACTTCCAACGCTTTGATAATGTCTTGCGCGAGTTTCCCTTCGTCGGGCGTAAGCAAGGTAAACGCAACACCTTTGTTCCCCGCGCGTCCAGTGCGTCCAACTCTGTGCACGTAATCTTCATAATGATTTGGGCAGTCGTAATTAACGACCAAATTCAATTGTTTCACATCAAGACCTCTTGCGGCAACAGATGTAGCGACCATGATTTTCACGTTTCCATTTTTGAAATCGGCAATTGTGCTGTCACGGTCAAATTGATCCATTCCACCGTGCAATGACAGGCAGGGGTAACCTCGTTTCAGAAGATCTCTGAAAAGCGAATCTGCTGATTCTTGCTTCTCCACGAAAACCAGAACACTGCCTTGGTCTTGATACAACCCGAGCAGTTCAAGCAATTTCAAAAACTTATTGTCTTCCTCTATTACGACCACGTGCTGGGAGATATCGGAGCAAACAATACTGCGACCACCAACTTCGATTTCAATGGGGGACTTCAACAACTTCCTTGCAAGTGCTTCGAGCTGACGTGGAAACGTTGCCGAGAACATAACAGTTTGTCGGTCATCCCTAACATTTGCAATGATCTTTGTTACCTGAGGCTCGAATCCCATGTCAAACATTCGATCCGCTTCGTCCAAGACCAGGTATGTGCAGCGCCTACAGTTCGTAACGCGTCCGCTATTCGCCGTTAACATGTCAATCATCCTTCCTGGCGTACACACGATTATTTCGGCTCCTCTTTTAAGCTCCGCGATTTGCTCACTTATTCCGCTGCCCCCGTATATACAAACCGGGCTCAGCCCTAGAGGTTTGCAAAACTTTCTCGTCTCTTTGTGTATCTGCAGTGCAAGCTCTCTGGTTGGCGTCATTATTATTGCTATCGGGCCATCGCTTTCTTCTAGCGGTGGTTGATCCAAAACATGGCGAAACATAGGCAGCAAGAAGGCAAGCGTTTTTCCACTGCCGGTTTTGGCAATACCAATGACGTCACGACCAGACATAATGGAGGGTATTCCTTGCGCCTGTACTGGCGTTGGTTTTTCGTAATTGCACTTTTTCAAGACTTCCAGTATCTTATTATTCACACCAGACTGTGCCCATGTGCGGATTGGCTTCGGAACCTCTCTCCCAACGACCCTTATACCACCCAGCTCTAATCGGTAGGAATCGACTTCATCCTGTGACATTCTCGCCAAATCTGGCACTTCCACATAGAAGCTCTTTCTGAAGGGTCGGTAATAAATTTTGGAGTGATCAGCAGCGAGAAGCTCTTTCTTCTTCTTCTGTTTCATTGCTGCAAATGCAGCGCCTTCTAAGATGTCTTCTTTCTCCCCTTCCTCCGAAGAATACTCCATTAGGTCTTGGTTTTGCTCGATGACTTCTGGTTTGGTCTCAGCCGATGAGACTTCCGCTTTCTTCACAACAGTTGTCACAATCGTCGTCGTTTTTCCTTTGGCTTTCGACGTTTGACCAAAACTGCTGAACTTCTTGACTTCTTTTTGAACTTCCTTCATGTAAGCATCGAGCGGGTCGATCTCTGCATCGTCTTCTGCACCTTCCTTTTGATTGCCACTAGTCTGTGCGTCTTCAATATCATCGTCATCATCATCTTCCAGACTCCACTTTTTCCCCTCGACTTTTTCCTCTTCCTCTGCGTCGCCGTCGTCTTTCTGCTGCCGTGCCTGCCTCCAGGCTTCTACTCTTTCTTTTCTTTTTCTCATTTCATCTTCAATTTCATCTAACCCCACGTCACTTTCTTTATCCTTGCTCTCCGCTTTCCCTTTTTCGTCGTTTCTCCTACTTCTGTGCTTGTCCTCTTTTGATGGACCGTGGCGCTCTCTCTCCCGATCTCGTTTATCATCTCGATGACTTTCCCTGCCTTTCCCTCGATCGCCGTCTCTGTCTTTGCGATCTCTTTCTCTGTTATCCTTATCTCTGTCTTTCTCCCTATCTCTGTCCCTGTCTCTGACCCTCTCTCTATCTCTATCCTTATCTCTGTCCTTATCTCTGTCTCTATCCCTATCTTTGTCCCTATCTTTGTCCCTATCTTTGTCCCTATCCCTGTCTCTATCTCTTTCTTTGTCCTTGTCTTTATCCTTGTCACGATTTTCTCGCTCTTTTGCTTTGTTGGACTCTTTTTCCTTCTCTCTCGTCTCTCTTTCCTTGGTATCTTTCAGTGGACGTTTTGTTTCCCTACTATTACCAATGACTTCTTTATCCTTTTCAACATCTTTCCCTTTTCGTTTTTCTCTTGAACCTTCTTCATTTTTATCCCGTTCTTTCAGATTCTCTCCGTTTCTTTCGCCGCTTTTTTCAGAATTCTCTTTCGCCTCTTCAACATCGTTTTCTGTGTCTTTACGACTTCTTCTATTCTTCTCTTTCGCTTTTTTATTGCCACCATCATCACTATCACTATTATAATCACCATGACCCCCTCTTTTTTTACCGTCCTTTTTCTCTTTTGACTTGCTGATATCTTTTGACTTCTCTTTACTTTTCTCTTTCACAGGTGATTTGCTCCGACTTCTGCTTTCCCTGTTTCTCTTTTTCTTCTTCTTCTTCCCAGATGCATCATCTTCACTATCATATTTGCTTGACTTTTTCTTTTTGCTTTGTTTTCTGTTAGGTGAGGAGTCTGCTGATGAATACGAACTTGATCTTCTTCGTTTTCTTTTCTTCTCTGGACTTGGGCTTTCTCTAGACTTTTTCTTATGTTTTGCCTTTGATTTCTTCCTTTCAGGGGATGCACTGTATAAAGAGGAAAGGGAACATTTTTAAGACACGAAACATAGTCTTTTCAAATTGCTTCAGTGAGTAAAACTTAAGCATAGAATCCAACTTTTTCTTTGAAATGAATAAGAATTGACAAAAATGAATTGAAAAAAATATCAACGAATGGAGCCGTTCGTAATCTAAAACAATTTTTCTAATGACTATTTTCATGTAAATAATTCCTTTACATTAAAAGCTTGCTAAAATATGTGCTTGGAAAAGTCAGCCAAAAACACTTATCTGGGTTTCATTTTTTAGTGAGTTATGTTGGGGAAAGGCTATGGTGGCCTATACAAAGCCCTAACAAAGAAAGAAGAAAATAAGAAAGCAAAGGGCTAAGAGGAGAGAGAGAGATCAAATCAATATTATTGATCTCAGATTTGAAAAGGTGGCAAGTTCTAAGATTCAGGAAAGCACAAAGAAGGCAAGACGTTCCATAAATTGAGAGGTACTATCAATTAACGCACGCGACCTGATGATCTTTAGAGACTATCAATTTCAGGCAAAGTTTAACTACCATATTCCATTCCATGAGCCTTGATTAATCAAACAATCTGCTCCTAATACAATTTTTCTTCCATCTCCCAGCATATATAATTATGATCATCAAGAATGGATCATGTGTCTTTCTCGTACAAAAATAGCTGCAGGATCGGTTTGTTGTGATTTTAACCTAGCATGCGAAGATGAATTGTGAAAGACTCTTGCATACGAAGCAATTTCCTGGTCATTGTTCTTGACAAGACCATATCTTGTGATTCTTAGGCTTGGAATCACAGACAGCTAGTAACACTCCTTACTCTCAGTAAAATTTTAGCTGAGGATGGATTCAAACCAAGTACCATTGGACTAATGAGCGAGAATCTTACAAGTCAGGTTGAGATAATTGATTCTAGATTGGAAAGAAGGCAAGTTGTATGATTCAGGAAAGGAAGAGGAATGCAAGCTGTTCAATGAATTGTACTTTTTTGGAATGGATGATAATTTGTGAAACAGTTTTCATGGATAAGGTACATGAAGTTGGAAAGGGTGCATGTGGACTGAGATTCTCGTAGTCCAGACAGTGTATACGGTGAAAAGAAGAGAAAAACCTTCAGACTCTGGCGAGGAAACCAAACTTTTATGATGCAAGATTAGCAATGAAATGGATGTGTGATTTCCAAGTGAGATTCGATGTAACAGAAACACCAAGTTCTGTGAGGGAAGTTGAAGCATCCGGTCCATTACCATTCATGAGACCAGGTGGGAAATCAGGGCTGTATTTATGTGAAATAAAAACCTGTGATTGCACGCTCTGGTTGAACAGAGCTATGTTGTCTCTACCCTATTTCTCAGTAATTTTCAAATCATTGGCGAGAAGGGAGGCTGAGATGTTTCTATGGAACGGAATATCACAGCACGTATGGTCATGTAAAAAAGATAAATTATGAATTTTGCAAGTATCGTAACCAAAAGAGTGAATATTAGAAGACAAAGAGGAAAGTAAATCATTTATGAAGAGAATGAAGAGTACAGGGGAGATGACAGAGCCCTGGGGTTGAGAGAGAGCCACGCCACTCTGACGGCAATCAACCTATCAGAGGGGAAACTACCAATCTATTTAATGAGAGTGTGATGAAGACCAAACATTGGTTGCTTAGAGCGGAGACCCTTGTGCCAGAGACACGATCAAAGGCCTTGGAAATATCAAGAGAGGTTGCTCTTATCCCACAAATGGATTTTATACCAGAGGCTGAAACATAAACAGCATATGTGAGATGACCACCAGAATATCTGTCCTTTTGAAAGCCTTACTGGTGAACAGAAAGAACACTGTTTGCTTCAAGGAAGGTAAGAAGTAGGCTAGACGTAATCATCATTGCTGTATAACTGAGGAGATATTAGGAAGATCGCCTGATAAGTTATAATTTTTTATGTGCTGTCTCCAGCATAGCGAAGTAGGCGAGTGTATGTGTCGTCAATTTAACTATTCATTGTTTTGGTGATGGTCCATGTTTCAGGGCCGTATAGCAAGATACTTTCTACTGTTGAGCGAAAGAAATTTATTTTTAGTTCGCGAGGTAGATCGGACTTCCATATGTTGTCAAGTTTTCTTATTGCTGACCAAGCTTGTGCTTTTCTCATCTTCATGTCTTTTTCTGAATTGTCTGCCTAAGAGCCTAAGTATTTGAAATCATTCACTTTTTGAGTGGCTTTTCATTAGCAAGAATTGTATTGTTCCTCGGACTCGGTGAGTTGTAAGACATGTACTCTGTCTTATCCTCGTTTACGCTGAGACCGACCTCTTTGGCTGTTTTCATGACTAAAGAAAGCAAACATTGTACATCTTCAATGCCATCGGAGAGAAGGGCAAAGGGAAATTTTTGTTGCAATGGGAATCAAACTTATTCCTCTATACTTTTGCCTGTTGGTAAGATCCCCTTTCTTTGGCATAGGCAAAATAGCATTCGCCTGAATTGAAGACTTTGTTGCATACGTTTAGTAGATGCTCTAAAAGTGCCCCAGACTTCCAGACTTCTGCAGGGATGTTATCCATTCCAGTGGCCTTGCCCGACGATGTTATCCTTATCGCTGACGTTACCTTTTTATCCTTACAGCACAGACCGAGGACAGTTCTGTCACATCCTCTATGGGTCATTAGAGGCAAACCAAAGCGGTTGTCAGGGGTAGCTCAATGTTAAGATTCTTGCGCATTGATCTTATTGTCAGTGGTTTGAGTCCCACCTCACCTAAACTTCCACTTAAGGTGAGGAGAGTCGCCAGCTCTCTGTAATTCCAGGCGTATGAATCACGCGGTGTGGTCGCATTGAAAGGCAGGACCTAGACACTGCTAGATAAGCAAAAAAGCTTCGCAGTGTCCAAATTTCTGCCTTTGACATCTAAGTAGAATCGTTTGTGTATAAAAAAAAGAAAAAGAGGTTGGAGACAGGAAAGGTTTCTTGGCATAAACAACTGCTGATTGAAAAGCGCCAATAGGCATGGTAGAAAATATATGGAGGAAAATCATGCTAAAGACGGGAAAAGCGACAAAAAAGTGTCTGATGTGGTGCCTACATTATGCGAGAAATACTGAAAAAGGAGGAAGAACATATTTGAAAGTATTCTTGCATAAATGCGTAGACTAAAGATGCTTTTGAATATCTCAAATGCTTATCATCATAGAACAGGTGGCAAGGTGTTTAGAGGGGCTAAGCGTTTAGGAATGAGGGAAGGCTGGAAATGGTGTTTAGAGAGGCTAAGCGTTTAGGAATGAGGGAAGGATGGCAATGGTGTTTAGAGAGGCTAAGCGTTTAGGAATGAGGGAAGGATGGCAATGGTGTTTAGAGAGGCTAAGCGTTTAGGAATGAGGGAAGGATGGCAATGGTGTTTAGAGAGGCTAAGCGTTTAGGAATGAGGGAAGGATGGCAATGGTGTTTAGAGAGGCTAAGCGTTTAGGAATGAGGGAAGGATGGCAATGGTGTTTAGAGAGGCTAAGTGTTTAGGAATGAGGGAAGGATGGCAATGGTGTTTAGAGAGGCTAAGCGTTTAGGAATGAGGGAAGGATGGCAATGGTGTTTAGAGAGGCTAAGCGTTTAAGAGTGAGGGAAGGATGGCAATGGTGTTTAGAGAGGCTAAGCGTTTAGGAATGAGGCAAGGATGGCAATGGTGTTTAGAGAGGCTAAGCGTTTAGGAATGAGGCAAGGATGGCAATGGTGTTTAGAGAGGCTAAGCGTTTAGGAATGAGGGAAGGATGGCAATGGTGTTTAGAGAGGCTAAGCGTTTAAGAATGAGGGAAGGATGGCAATGGTGTTTAGAGAGGCTAAGCGTTTAAGAATGAGGCAAGGATGGCAATGGTGTTTAGAGAGGCTAAGTGTTTAAGAATGAGGGAAGGATGGCAATGGTGTTTAGAGAGGCTAAGTGTTTAAGAATGAGGGAAGGATGGCAATGGTGTTTAGAGAGGCTAAGCGTTTAGGAATGAGGGAAGGATGGCAATGGTGTTTAGAGAGGCTAAGTGTTTAAGAATGAGGGAAGGATGGCAATGGTGTTTAGAGAGGCTAAGTGTTTAAGAATGAGGGAAGGATGGCAATGGTGTTTAGAGAGGCTAAGCGTTTAGGAATGAGGGAAGGATGGCAATGGTGTTTAGAGAGGCTAAGCGTTTAAGAATGAGGGAAGGATGGCAATGGTGTTTAGAGAGGCTAAGTGTTTAAGAATGAGGGAAGGATGGCAATGGTGTTTAGAGAGGCTAAGTGTTTAAGAATGAGGGAAGGATGGCAATGGTGTTTAGAGAGGCTAAGCGTTTAGGAATGAGGGAAGGATGGCAATGGTGTTTAGAGAGGCTAAGCGTTTAAGAATGAGGGAAGGATGGCAATGGTGTTTAGAGAGGCTAAGCGTTTAAGAATGAGGCAAGGATGGCAATGGTGTTTAGAGAGGCTAAGTGTTTAAGAATGAGGGAAGGATGGCAATGGTGTTTAGAGAGGCTAAGTGTTTAAGAATGAGGGAAGGATGGCAATGGTGTTTAGAGAGGCTAAGCGTTTAGGAATGAGGGAAGGATGGCGATGGTGTTTAGAGAGGCTAAGCGTTTAGGAATGAGGGAAGGATGGCAATGGTGTTTAGAGAGGCTAAGCGTTTAGGAATGAGGGAAGGATGGCAATGGTGTTTAGAGAGGCTAAGCGTTTAGGAATGAGGGAAGGATGGCAATGGTGTTTAGAGAGGCTAAGCGTTTAGGAATGAGGGAAGGATGGCAATGGTGTTTAGAGGGGCTAAGCGTTTAGGAATGAGGGAAGGATGGCAATGGTGTTTAGAGAGGCTAAGCGTTTAAGAATGAGGGAAGGATGGCAATGGTGTTTAGAGAGGCTAAGCGTTTAGGAATGAGGGAAGGATGGCAATGGTGTTTAGAGAGGCTAAGCGTTTAGGAATGAGGGAAGGATGGCAATGGTGTTTAGAGAGGCTAAGCGTTTAGGAATGAGGGAAGGCTGGAAATGGTGTTTAGAGAGGCTAAGCGTTTAGGAATGAGGGAAGGATGGAAATGGTGTTTAGAGGGGCTAAGCGTTTAGGAATGAGGGAAGGCTGGAAATGGTGTTTAGAGAGGCTAAGTGTTTAGGAATGAGGGAAGGATGGCAATGGTGTTTAGAGAGGCTAAGCGTTTAGGAATGAGGGAAGGATGGCAATGGTGTTTAGAGAGGCTAAGTGTTTAGGAATGAGGGAAGGATGGCAATGGTGTTTAGAGAGGCTAAGCGTTTAGGAATGAGGGAAGGATGGCAATGGTGTTTAGAGAGGCTAAGTGTTTAAGAATGAGGGAAGGATGGCAATGGTGTTTAGAGAGGCTAAGCGTTAAGGAATGAGGCAAGGATGGCAATGGTGTTTAGAGAGGCTAAGCGTTTAGGAATGAGGGAAGGATGGCAATGGTGTTTAGAGAGGCTAAGCGTTTAGGAATGAGGGAAGGATGGCAATGGTGTTTAGAGAGGCTAAGCGTTTAAGAATGAGGGAAGGATGGCAATGGTGTTTAGAGACGCTAAGCGTTTAGGAATGAGGGAAGGATGGCAATGGTGTTTAGAGAGGCTAAGCGTTTAGGAATGAGGGAAGGATGGCAATGGTGTTTAGAGAGGCTAAGCGTTTAAGAATGAGGCAAGGATGGCAATGGTGTTTAGAGAGGCTAAGCGTTTAGGAATGAGGGAAGGATGGCAATGGTGTTTAGAGGGGCTAAGCGTTTAGGAATGAGGGAAGGATGGCAATGGTGTTTAGAGAGGCTAAGCGTTTAGGAATGAGGGAAGGATGGCAATGGTGTTTAGAGGGGCTAAGCGTTTAGGAATGAGGGAAGGATGGCAATGGTGTTTAGAGAGGCTAAGCGTTTAAGAATGAGGGAAGGATGGCAATGGTGTTTAGAGAGGCTAAGCGTTTAGGAATGAGGGAAGGATGGCAATGGTGTTTAGAGAGGCTAAGCGTTTAGGAATGAGGGAAGGATGGCAATGGTGTTTAGAGAGGCTAAGCGTTTAGGAATGAGGGAAGGCTGGAAATGGTGTTTAGAGAGGCTAAGCGTTTAGGAATGAGGGAAGGATGGAAATGGTGTTTAGAGGGGCTAAGCGTTTAGGAATGAGGGAAGGCTGGAAATGGTGTTTAGAGAGGCTAAGCGTTTAAGAATGAGGGAAGGATGGCAATGGTGTTTAGAGACGCTAAGCGTTTAGGAATGAGGGAAGGATGGCAATGGTGTTTAGAGAGGCTAAGCGTTTAGGAATGAGGGAAGGATGGCAATGGTGTTTAGAGAGGCTAAGCGTTTAGGAATGAGGGAAGGCTGGAAATGGTGTTTAGAGAGGCTAAGCGTTTAGGAATGAGGGAAGGATGGAAATGGTGTTTAGAGGGGCTAAGCGTTTAGGAATGAGGGAAGGCTGGAAATGGTGTTTAGAGAGGCTAAGTGTTTAGGAATGAGGGAAGGATGGCAATGGTGTTTAGAGAGGCTAAGCGTTTAGGAATGAGGGAAGGATGGCAATGGTGTTTAGAGAGGCTAAGTGTTTAGGAATGAGGGAAGGATGGCAATGGTGTTTAGAGAGGCTAAGCGTTTAGGAATGAGGGAAGGATGGCAATGGTGTTTAGAGAGGCTAAGTGTTTAAGAATGAGGGAAGGATGGCAATGGTGTTTAGAGAGGCTAAGCGTTTAGGAATGAGGCAAGGATGGCAATGGTGTTTAGAGAGGCTAAGCGTTTAGGAATGAGGGAAGGATGGCAATGGTGTTTAGAGAGGCTAAGCGTTTAGGAATGAGGGAAGGATGGCAATGGTGTTTAGAGAGGCTAAGCGTTTAAGAATGAGGGAAGGATGGCAATGGTGTTTAGAGACGCTAAGCGTTTAGGAATGAGGGAAGGATGGCAATGGTGTTTAGAGAGGCTAAGCGTTTAGGAATGAGGGAAGGATGGCAATGGTGTTTAGAGAGGCTAAGCGTTTAAGAATGAGGCAAGGATGGCAATGGTGTTTAGAGAGGCTAAGCGTTTAGGAATGAGGGAAGGATGGCAATGGTGTTTAGAGAGGCTAAGCGTTTAGGAATGAGGGAAGGATGGCAATGGTGTTTAGAGAGGCTAAGCGTTTAAGAATGAGGGAAGGATGGCAATGGTGTTTAGAGAGGCTAAGCGTTTAGGAATGAGGGAAGGATGGCAATGGTGTTTAGAGAGGCTAAGCGTTTAGGAATGAGGGAAGGATGGCAATGGTGTTTAGAGAGGCTAAGCGTTTAAGAATGAGGGAAGGATGGCAATGGTGTTTAGAGAGGCTAAGCGTTTAGGAATGAGGGAAGGATGGCAATGGTGTTTAGAGAGGCTAAGCGTTTAGGAATGAGGGAAGGATGGCAATGGTGTTTAGAGAGGCTAAGCGTTTAGGAATGAGGGAAGGATGGCAATGGTGTTTAGAGAGGCTAAGCGTTTAAGAATGAGGCAAGGATGGCAATGGTGTTTAGAGAGGCTAAGCGTTTAAGAATGAGGCAAGGATGGCAATGGTGTTTAGAGAGGCTAAGCGTTTAGGAATGAGGGAAGGATGGCAATGGTGTTTAGAGAGGCTAAGCGTTTAGGAATGAGGGAAGGATGGCAATGGTGTTTAGAGAGGCTAAGCGTTTAAGAATGAGGGAAGGATGGCAATGGTGTTTAGAGAGGCTAAGCGTTTAGGAATGAGGGAAGGATGGCAATGGTGTTTAGAGAGGCTAAGCGTTTAAGAATGAGGGAAGGATGGCAATGGTGTTTAGAGAGGCTAAGCGTTTAGGAATGAGGGAAGGATGGCAATGGTGTTTAGAGAGGCTAAGCGTTTAGGAATGAGGGAAGGATGGCAATGGTGTTTAGAGAGGCTAAGCGTTTAAGAATGAGGGAAGGATGGCAATGGTGTTTAGAGAGGCTAAGCGTTTAGGAATGAGGGAAGGATGGCAATGGTGTTTAGAGAGGCTAAGCGTTTAGGAATGAGGGAAGGATGGCAATGGTGTTTAGAGAGGCTAAGCGTTTAGGAATGAGGGAAGGCTGGAAATGGTGTTTAGAGAGGCTAAGCGTTTAGGAATGAGGGAAGGATGGAAATGGTGTTTAGAGGGGCTAAGCGTTTAGGAATGAGGGAAGGCTGGAAATGGTGTTTAGAGAGGCTAAGTGTTTAGGAATGAGGGAAGGATGGCAATGGTGTTTAGAGAGGCTAAGCGTTTAGGAATGAGGGAAGGATGGCAATGGTGTTTAGAGAGGCTAAGTGTTTAGGAATGAGGGAAGGATGGCAATGGTGTTTAGAGAGGCTAAGCGTTTAGGAATGAGGGAAGGATGGCAATGGTGTTTAGAGAGGCTAAGTGTTTAAGAATGAGGGAAGGATGGCAATGGTGTTTAGAGAGGCTAAGCGTTTAGGAATGAGGCAAGGATGGCAATGGTGTTTAGAGAGGCTAAGCGTTTAGGAATGAGGGAAGGATGGCAATGGTGTTTAGAGAGGCTAAGCGTTTAGGAATGAGGGAAGGATGGCAATGGTGTTTAGAGAGGCTAAGCGTTTAAGAATGAGGGAAGGATGGCAATGGTGTTTAGAGACGCTAAGCGTTTAGGAATGAGGGAAGGATGGCAATGGTGTTTAGAGAGGCTAAGCGTTTAGGAATGAGGGAAGGATGGCAATGGTGTTTAGAGAGGCTAAGCGTTTAAGAATGAGGCAAGGATGGCAATGGTGTTTAGAGAGGCTAAGCGTTTAGGAATGAGGGAAGGATGGCAATGGTGTTTAGAGAGGCTAAGCGTTTAGGAATGAGGGAAGGATGGCAATGGTGTTTAGAGAGGCTAAGCGTTTAGGAATGAGGGAAGGCTGGAAATGGTGTTTAGAGAGGCTAAGCGTTTAAGAATGAGGCAAGGATGGCAATGGTGTTTAGAGAGGCTAAGCGTTTAGGAATGAGGGAAGGATGGCAATGGTGTTTAGAGAGGCTAAGCGTTTAAGAATGAGGGAAGGATGGCAATGGTGTTTAGAGAGGCTAAGCGTTTAGGAATGAGGGAAGGCTGGAAATGGTGTTTAGAGAGGCTAAGCGTTTAAGAATGAGGCAAGGATGGCAATGGTGTTTAGAGAGGCTAAGCGTTTAGGAATGAGGGAAGGATGGCAATGGTGTTTAGAGAGGCTAAGCGTTTAAGAATGAGGCAAGGATGGCAATGGTGTTTAGAGAGGCTAAGCGTTTAGGAATGAGGGAAGGATGGCAATGGTGTTTAGAGAGGCTAAGCGTTTAAGAATGAGGGAAGGATGGCAATGGTGTTTAGAGGGGCTAAGCGTTTAGGAATGAGGGAAGGCTGGAAATGGTGTTTAGAGAGGCTAAGCGTTTAGGAATGAGGGAAGGATGGCAATGGTGTTTAGAGGGGCTAAGCGTTTAGGAATGAGGGAAGGCTGGAAATGGTGTTTAGAGAGGCTAAGCGTTTAGGAATGAGGCAAGGATGGCAATGGTGTTTAGAGAGGCTAAGCGTTTAGGAATGAGGGAAGGATGGCAATGGTGTTTAGAGGGGCTAAGCGTTTAGGAATGAGGGAAGGCTGGAAATGGTGTTTAGAGAGGCTAAGCGTTTAAGAATGAGGGAAGGATGGCAATGGTGTTTAGAGAGGCTAAGCGTTTAGGAATGAGGGAAGGATGGCGATGGTGTTTAGAGAGGCTAAGCGTTTAGGAATGAGGGAAGGATGGCAATGGTGTTTAGAGAGGCTAAGCGTTTAGGAATGAGGGAAGGATGGCAATGGTGTTTAGAGAGGCTAAGCGTTTAGGAATGAGGGAAGGATGGCAATGGTGTTTAGAGAGGCTAAGCGTTTAAGAATGAGGCAAGGATGGCAATGGTGTTTAGAGAGGCTAAGCGTTTAGGAATGAGGGAAGGATGGCAATGGTGTTTAGAGAGGCTAAGCGTTTAAGAATGAGGGAAGGATGGCAATGGTGTTTAGAGAGGCTAAGCGTTTAAGAATGAGGGAAGGATGGCAATGGTGTTTAGAGAGGCTAAGCGTTTAGGAATGAGGGAAGGATGGCAATGGTGTTTAGAGAGGCTAAGCGTTTAGGAATGAGGGAAGGATGGCAATGGTGTTTAGAGAGGCTAAGCGTTTAGGAATGAGGGAAGGATGGCAATGGTGTTTAGAGAGGCTAAGCGTTTAGGAATGAGGGAAGGATGGCAATGGTGTTTAGAGAGGCTAAGTGTTTAAGAATGAGGGAAGGATGGCAATGGTGTTTAGAGACGCTAAGCGTTTAAGAATGAGGGAAGGATGGCAATGGTGTTTAGAGAGGCTAAGTGTTTAAGAATGAGGGAAGGATGGCAATGGTGTTTAGAGACGCTAAGCGTTTAGGAATGAGGGAAGGATGGCAATGGTGTTTAGAGAGGCTAAGCGTTTAGGAATGAGGGAAGGATGGCAATGGTGTTTAGAGAGGCTAAGCGTTTAGGAATGAGGGAAGGATGGCAATGGTGTTTAGAGAGGCTAAGCGTTTAGGAATGAGGGAAGGATGGCAATGGTGTTTAGAGACGCTAAGCGTTTAGGAATGAGGCAAGGATGGCAATGGTGTTTAGAGAGGCTAAGTGTTTAGGAATGAGGGAAGGATGGCAATGGTGTTTAGAGAGGCTAAGTGTTTAAGAATGAGGGAAGGATGGCAATGGTGTTTAGAGAGGCTAAGCGTTTAGGAATGAGGGAAGGATGGCAATGGTGTTTAGAGACGCTAAGCGTTTAGGAATGAGGCAAGGATGGCAATGGTGTTTAGAGAGGCTAAGTGTTTAGGAATGAGGGAAGGATGGCAATGGTGTTTAGAGAGGCTAAGCGTTTAGGAATGAGGCAAGGATGGCAATGGTGTTTAGAGAGGCTAAGCGTTTAAGAATGAGGCAAGGATGGCAATGGTGTTTAGAGAGGCTAAGTGTTTAGGAATGAGGGAAGGATGGCAATGGTGTTTAACATTGAAAGTAAGGGTGAATGTGCAGAGGGTGTAGATCTTCATGGTATATGTGATATTTTATATCAGCAAATTCAGTTTTAATTAACAGGATCTACATTTAACAAAGAATTACTATGGATTAGCTTTCATTATCATGCAAAAAGTCAGTAATGTTGCATTGATTTAACTGCATTGAATTCATTGTATTGGTTTGACTGTATTGTGAGCTCTCCAACCAAAACTCACTGACGTAACTAGGGCTCATTACGAGAACTTGAGGTTTGACGTGCAATTTTTATGAATAAATTTCAAAGTGAATGATTTTTTAACCTTCAATTAAGAATTCTGAAAATTTATGATTGCACCTGAAAAGGGACAGCAAGTGAAAAATATTCCTCACCGTTTCCTTTCTTCCGCAGATTCAGAGGATACATCATCGCTAGAGTAAGTTTTCTTTCTGTACCGGCGACCTTTTTTTACCTTTTTCCTTTCTTCTTCGGAACTAGAGCTTCTGTCTCTTCTCCTTCCTCTTGTTTCTCCGCCCATGGCAGACGCGTTGTATTTGGAAAGTACAACCGCTCAACGAAGATCGTACCGCAGTTAGGCCGTGTGTAGAAGTCGACAGCGACGATTGTTACTGTGCAGGCTTTTGTCTCAGGTTCAGTATGGTAACTGAAAACGAGGTATACATAGGTTTGCATAAAGGATGGAAATCATCTTCATTCAAGTTCATATTACTACCCATATCTTTAAATGATTGCCTAAATTCTACATAAAATAGGCCATGGTTTTCAATTACCCACACCATTTCAACAGCTCCTACTTCCGTCTTCGGTTTCCTCCTTCTTCAAATTCCATGTTTTCTTTGAACATTCACTGATCTGACACTATTCAATGTGACTCGTGGGTATAAATCTGATTGCTAGAATAGTCAATGGCGTGCATTAAAAACTTAGCAAGGAGCAAAGAATGAAATCTGGAACGTCAATCTTAGGATTCAAGACTCTCTGCAGAAATTTTAACTTGATTTTGAACCATTACTTTTTATATGTTCATTTAATCAAGAATCTTAAAGGAATAATAGCTGAAGGCTGCTGCAGTTTTCTGCAGTTTGATTGATGCAAATTTTAGTGAAGAGAATGAGAAATCTACATAAACTTCATTATAAAAGTTATTTTTACCTTATATCACTCTATAGAATTTCTTTGTATATTTCTTGAAATTATTTTTGCCATTTATGAAGAATGTGGTCGGGAGCTTTGATCTGGGACCTCATGATTGAATTGAACTGATCGACCGTTGTTCCAGGGAGGAATTCAACTGTACAGGTCATAAAGCTAGTATTCAAGACAAGAGATGGCTAGTCAAAGCTTATCAATTGGTCTCCGTCTAGAAATGGAAAGAAACATGGAATAATAGAAACACTTTGGCGCGATGAAATCCACAGTTTTTTAGTGTACAGAAAGGAACATCAAAGTGGTAGCAACTGACCAAAATCAGGTGGTTTGGTAAAGTTTTGTTTTTTCTATCTATTTTATTTTTGCTTTTTTTATATACACACGATTCTACTGAGATGTGAAAGGTAGAAATTTGGACACTGAGAAGATTTTTGCTTACCGAGCAGTGTCTAGGTCCTGCCTTTCGATGTGACCACACCTCGTGATTCCTACGCCTGGAATTACAGAGAGCTGGCGAATCTCCTCACCTTAAGTGGAAGTTTAGGTGACGTGGGACTCGAACCACTGACAATAGGATCAATGCACAAGAATCTTACCATTGAGCTGACACCTAAAAATTTTGTGAAGGCATATTTCGAGCAGTGGACTCTTCTCTTCTGTCTTATCGCTTTTCCCTATTCGGGGTCACATGCCATGGTCATTTGCCGCCAGTGTTATCTGTCTGGGGATTTTGGGGGTTGGTGTTCCTATCCCTCAGACTGTCTCCTGCGCAGTCCTTCGAACGTTTCTTTGGTCACCCTCTCCTCCTGACACCCTCCACCTCTAACTCCATCGCCTTCTTCACCATATGGTTCTCATTCCGCCGTTGAACATGGCCATACCATTGCGTTCATATCTCATCTAGCTCATCTGCCACACTTGCTACCTTGTCCAGCAGTGGACTCAATAGCTGGAAATTATGACGATTAAACTGCTAAAGTCTGTCATTAACCAATAGCAGTATCTTAAGTGCGTAAAATTGCGCAAAAGAAGTCTAAACACGATCTTTTTAATGAAAGACAGTCCGTTGTTTGGATAGAGATGGATGCCTTGTCCATCATCACATCATACGTATAAATAAGCACAACTAATCAGTTTGTGTATGATTAGTTCCCATACTTCTTGTTTCGTCATAATGCATTATCCAATCAAATTGCCTCCCCTGCTAAAAATATAATAGTGGCAGCTTGTGTATAAAATGTAGGGACAGTACATTCGGAAAACAACGTTAAAAGACACTTACTGTCCTTAAAGGCTCTATGAATCTTCCACGAGAATGAATTTATAGTATTTCCCTTTGAATTTCGAGGATTCCCTAGCGCTTCAGTTCACCATGGACTCCGATGATGATGACTACTTGTACGAGGAAGACGAAGAACTCTCGGACGGGTTGGATGATGATTACCTCGGAGATGAGATTGATTCGTCGGAGCCGGCGGCGAAAAGGCCATATGATGATGATTTTCAGTACGAATGCTTGACTCCTGAGTCGATTGTTTCCACTATGAACAAAAGTATCGAAGACGTGAACAGCGTCTTTCAGGTAAGGCAAATCACCGTGTTGGTTATGTTGCCTAGGCCTAATTGTCTAGTTTTCCTATTGTTATGAAAAAACAATGGAGGCCCAGGCGACCTAAGTTCCCAGGGACCAAAGCACTTGGGTGGTTTCTCGCCCAAGAAACTATATGACGCACAGATACAGATGTAGATGGGTGTTATCGGAATTTTTTTTCATCCAAGCCTGAAGTTTTCCATCGCGAAGTTTAACACTCGTTTGACAAGTACCCATGAAAGTCATTAAGACCAAACCATGCTGCCTTGATTTGTTCACTGTATGGGGGAAAAGGGAAAGTAACATCTGTCTTGTTGCCTCGAATGAAAGGAACCAAGCTTGAACGGATCTTTATTATGATTATAAGAAGAGAAATGTTCAGGAGCATTTCTCATCCATAAGCATTAATGTGGTATATCATCAAAATTTGCTGTGTAAGGATTCAGCTTTTATGCTATCCAGTAAGTTTGTATGCGTGCTATTTCTCCTTGGAATCTTCTGATGTGCCTCTTTTTAGCTTCCCTCAGCAAGTGCTTTTTCCCTTGCTTCTGGAATATGCACCTTGCCTATTCCTAGCAAATTCTAGATAAGATAATTAATATACCAATGGTAATTCAGAAACTAAGATTATTTGTTAGTATCAAGTTGCCTATTCAAGTATAATTAAAAATCAATATTATTATTGAAAGATTGAGAGTACTTGGTGTTGAAAACCAGAATGTTGGAATGTAAACCCCACACTCCAACCTTGACCTTCTACCTGATAGCCCACATCTAGGATTCCACTCTGTGCAAGAAGCTTGTAGAAGCAGTAGGTTTCTTGAATGGTGGGGTAGCAATAATATGCTGACACTTCCAATTACCCATTCTTATTCTTATACTGAAGTTTAATTTTCAGGGTAAACAAAATCGACTTGAAATTCAGGTTTTTTGCAGCTGTTTAATTCTGTCAAATCAGGATGAATGCCTTGATTCGTGCAGAAACAACAATTTTTGCTGATTTGTGTAACTTGAATCAGTACAGAAGTTTAATGAATAGTTTATGAAGGTGATGGAGAAACTGCTAACTTGAGTTCTTTCTTAATAAGCAGAGACCTACCAATTCAATTTGACCGAAAAGAAATTGTTGAACAATGATGATCAAAGCTGCAACCAAAATCTTCAGAGCTCATTCAGCGAGTGATTTGTTTTAAAGCACCAACTTCTCAATATACTGTCCTCTACATTTCCTTCTAGTACATAGTTAAATATTTCCTTACTTCTCTCACTTTTTAAAGCCTTTGAAATCCTGGTATTTCTTCCAAGATTTATTTACAATTTGATTAATCCTCTCAAAGATATTGCTTTAATAATATTTCTATGGATGAATGTTTTTGCCATACCCAATACTAATGGTTCTATGTTGGCTGCCATTTTCCATGATAGCAATAAAATGGGAGCGTCATTTTGTTGATGGTATGGGCTGGTGAATGATTTTAGCGTTGGAAATATAGTAGATATTTTGCTGTTTTATAAGGGCAAATATTTTTTGCGTTAGGCCTCTTGAATTAGTCTTCTTGCTCTGAATTTTTTCAAGAACAATCCCAAATTATGCAGATTTTATCTATATTCTGAAATATTTCTTTTTGTGTTATTCACAGATTCCACCATCTACAGCAAGGATTTTGCTGACACATTTTAAGTGGGACAAGGAAAAGCTTCTTGAAAGGTTCATACTATTATTATACTTTCCAAGATTAGATGACAGTCAGTGATTTTTGCAAGGTCCTTAACGCTATCTTCTTAGTGTTTAAGAGCAATCTTTCCAAAGTATCCTCATATTAGGGGGTCCTTAATCTCAGGACTCTATCAGACCCCTCAAGTTTAAGCCTGGTGGGTTGCCAGATCACATTTATGGCTCTGCTTGAAAAAGAAAATTTGGGTTGTTGAATTGAACTTTGAAGCTTATCAATGACTGATTTATAATTGAAAGTTGCTGATGCCATCAACCTCTCAGATGTGATCATTTGATTACATTAAGAGCATTATTCCTTGCAAGAGAAGTGTAGATTTGTGAAAATTTTTGTATGTTATTTTCGTGAAAATTAAACAGCCCCTTGCAGTCTGCATTTGTATTTTATTTGTTAAGTAACCTCACGGTATACCTAAGCCCTGAACATCAGCCATTGGTGCTTACTTCTTCTTATTGTTGCCCTAGTTACAGCATGCAATTCTTCAACTGTGTTGCATACTCGATTTCAAGCATAGCAGAAACCAGAGACAGGGCTCCGAGTTTTTTCTAGTGAAGTGGAATTCATGGGGTGGTTTCTCGTTGCCTTCCTCACCAATGGCGTTTTAAAAGTGACACTTGGAGGAATCAAACTGACAACCCCTGTGTTGTGAGTCCGCATGCTTAGCCATTACGCCACTGCACCACTGTATCGTCTCTTAAGCATTTCTTTTGTCATGGATTTCAATTTTCACGTTTAAAGAGATAGCTCTTAATCCTTTTTCCTGGTTACTGTCATTTGCTTCATTGAATCTGTTTATTCTTGAACACTTTGTTAAGCGATGTTGATATATTTTTATTGTATTCATAGGAGCTTAGTGTAATGATAGCAAGTTGCTAAAACAATTGAGTTATGCAAGAAGCATTTTGAGAAATAACCTGAGAAAGTGTTTTCACATTAATGGTGAATCTAAGAATTGTTTGTTATGGTAATCTTTCTTTTGTTGTCAATCATAGCAATTTCTTCTTTTAGATATTTCACTGGAGATCAAGACAAGTTATTTGAAGAAGCTCATGTCATAAATCCTTTAAAATTGAAAGATAGTTCAACAAATAAGGTATTTCTTCGCACTTCTCCTTCCTTCCCGTGACCTAATGCCATGATATTATTATTAACCATATGTTTTTATGGTCTCATCCCTGCAGTTTTCTCTTAGCATCACATTTGTGATGAATTTCAGCAACTGTTTGGCAGTCTTAATACCTCCATTTTGATAGATGGTTTTCAAAGCCTGTTTATCAAAGTGAGCTATTAGGTCATTAAAGGTGACTGCCTCAGCCCTTTAACTTTCAACTCATGCTTAGATACATTTATCCACTGCATCTCACATGAGAAATTCAAAAATGCATATTTTCCCTCAGCTCTTTTTAGCCATTTCACTTCTTTCAATTTCCTGACAGTGCTTCAATCATAACTGTCCTTGAAAATGAAAGTCAATTAATCCTTGATCATTTCACTTGATGGTGCACATGGATGGAAATAATTATTTGAGTTGGTAAATGTTCCACTTTCACATACTCTATGCAGTCTCTACCAAAACTCTCAATTGAGGAGAAAATATTGCTGCAGCTGTTGAAAGCTGAAAGTCTTTTAGACATTTAGGTTGATTCTTAAACTATTCCATGCACAATCAACAAAATATGTCTGATTTTCATGATGCTATGAATGATCTTCTGTGCAAACCTAACAATTTTCCTTGTCATTTAAAAAGCAAACTATTTACCATCATTTCATGATTTCAAAGATTTCCTAGATTTGAACAATAACTGACATCAGCCAATCATTGATCATTGGGAACCTGGATGGCATTGTCTCAAAGTACATTTGACAGTGGTTTGAGTTTCCTATAATTGCCCCCTTGAGTAGTCTGGTTCAGAACAGGTCTGAATTTGGCAGAAACCTTGATCTTCCAACCTCTAAATTCATATAATCCCAGACAACAATTCAGAATGCCTTGGAGTCTTCTCCTAACACTGAAATGTCCAGCCTTTGGAAAGAAATCAACCACCATACAAGCATCAAATGTAACTGATATTGCAACACATAAGATGCATTTAAAGCCATTCAGTTGAAACTCAAACAAAGAATCAAGCATGAATTAGATGCACAAGGCTTTATACTGTCATCTACTTTCCAATTTTTATCACCTTGTACCAGCCATCTTTGGTCCAATGTGCGAAAAATGCTGAGGAATATCTTCATTTTTACTGTTGAGTACCTGAACAACACTCTTGATTAGTCATTACAAATGAGCTCTTGCTCAATCATCCTCCTGCTTTTTCTGTCTCAAAATGAAATCTTACAGTATTTACTCTCATTCTGCAAATCCTACCTGTAGCACAATGTATCCTGGAAGTCAAAGCTTTCAAAGGTGGCAGTCATTTTGGTTTATCAAAGCTTTAAAAGTGTTGACTACTAACCCTAGATCTCATGTCAACCACATGCTTATCTTATGTCATTGGGAAAGGCCTGTTCTTGTGATCCTTTATTTTGTATGCTGAGTGATCTCAACATTCGGCATAATATAGGGAATCTTCCTTGTTTACATAATCATGAGCATTTCATAATCATGTTCTTGCCAATTATTGTTTTGCTTAATCTAACGTTGTACCATTATTAGTAATAGAAGTATTAGTAATATTAGTAATAGAAACAGTTAGTTACATACTACCTGTTCTTGTTTGTAAGCTGTTTTTTGTAATTCAAATAGGTGTTGAATAGTAATAATAATGTTAATAGCTAATGTTTAAAGTAGGTAGCCTGTTCTTATCAAGCTAAAGTTCAATTTTTTACCACAGGGCCCACTATGAATTAGAATTGGCTGTTACTAATATACTTGAATTACCATAAAAAGAATTTTAAGAACCAATATCTAGAATAAATATATGTTACAAGTCATTGATATAAAAGTAAATTAAAATGCCTTTTTGAAAAGAAGCAAGCTGTTTAGCTTGGATGTTGATGTTAGTAGATCATTCCGCATTTTAATGGCCCTTGCTTTGAATGTTTTAATTTGCCAGTTGTTTCTTTCTGTGGGATACATAATGTTTTATCTTTTGCTGCTCTTGTATTATATCCATGTGCACCAGTGGAGTAAATAGCTTAAAAACCATAATCATCCCGTAATCATTGGTTTTTTATTCATATTTGCTGTAAGTGGCAGATCAAGTACAGTCTCTAATGGGCTGATGTTGTATGTTGTGATGCTGATGTTGTCTCTAATGGCTATATGTCTATCCATAAAAAGCAATGTTTTGCAGCTCTATTAAACGGATGATATTAGCTATCTTCTCTGCATGTTTTTCAAGACATTATTGTAATTATATTACCATAGTCTTTATATCCAGCTTACTATGCTAATTGAGGAAATTTATTTATTGCTGCAAATGTGAACAAAGTTATATATTGTAGGAAATTGTTGTAGTAAGATAGCAATCAATAAATACAGGACAAGCCATGTCATTATCCAACCACCATGTATCAAGTCTAACCTTATCCACAAAAATACCCTACCATAAGCCAGACCTCATCCTAGTTGCATGCATACTTTTTCAACTCTTTGGTTATGAACCTAATCCGTTGGCTTCAGTCTCAGCTGGACCCCTGTGAAAAGCTTGACTTGACCTAGGTGATATATGTTCAGTGCTTGGAAGTGATCTCACTTTTAGATGAGGGATTATAAAAGTCATTCAGATTTTGAATAAAGCAAGTTCATGGTATCAGTATTTGCCTGTCTGAGTACATTGTTTAGATAGCAAGCTTCACTTTTTGTACATGATTTATTTCAAGCAAATAGACAACAATCATAGTGATGAGAAATGTTTGTGCAAGTTTTCTACCTCAGAATAAGAGTTTTGGCATCTGTCAACAGCCTGATAAGCAAACAACCATGATATAAGATGTAAAAGAATTAATTCTCATGAAAACTGTGCTCAGAATTTTTTATGAGAATATTTTATAAAGAATTACCTTTTGCGTTGATTACACAAGAGATTTTTCCTTCCAACTGGCCTTTGGAAATGTTTTACTACAAACTTCTATTAAGAAATTTTCTTTGTCATTTCTCAAATTACTTTGCATCCAGAAATGAATAGACTGATGCCATGCACCAACTGATTAAATCTGGAAACGTAATTTTCTGTTGAATATCGTAGCCCAATTTTGATGTTGGTTTTAGTCTTGTTTGCAGACCTTAGAATCTAATAAAATTGGTGGAATTGAAGGTTGAGGCTGAACGGCTTTTGTTTTGATACTGCATGTAAGTCTAATGTGATACCTCATTGCAAGACTATCAGCATAAAGTATGAAATTGTCCTTTGCAAAAGAATCAGAAGAAAACTTAAGTTGCGTATAAACTATATTCTTAATGCTTCTTTTGACTGTGAATTTCGATCTCGTTGAGGTACATGACTAGTTGTAACAATGCATTGTTGCACTCATAGACTTCCCTGTACAAAAAATTGATATATTGTTATCCATATAATTTTTCTTCTTTGAAACAATCCCAACCTCACCAAATCTCTCCAACCCCTTTCTCATCATCGTTTAGTTGGAGATCTTTCGATCTTTTACAGATACTTTCACAGGTATTAATCGCAGGAGATCAGGGAGATTATTCCTTTTCCTCTGAGGCATGTCAGAGCCACTAGAAGCTCAACTAATTCATGTCCTTTCCAAGTTTCACTGCCGAACCCACAAACTCTACCCCACACATCATCATTCATCCCCAGAACTTGCAATTTATGGAATGTCTTGCCTTCTTCTTGCTTTCCTGAATCTTAGAACTGGTCATCTTTCAAATCCAAGATCAATAAATTTGATCTGATCTCTCCTCTCAGCCTTTCGCTTTCTTTCTTCTTTCTTTGTTAGGGCTTTGTATAGGCCATCACTGCCTTTCCCCAACATAAGTCACTAAAAAGAAGAGTAGTTATCTTGTTTTATTCAGTCAAAGTCACTGTCGATGTTAACGTCCATGACTTTTTTCATCATTATGCTACTGCTGTGAACACCTTCTTATCATAACTTGTAATTTATACATCTTGTCGTGGTGCATAATCAGACATAATTTTAGAAATGCATATTATGTTGCTTTTAGTTTGCCAATTCCTTTTACATTAGCACCCCTTGCCTTGCACGTGCACTTCTTCTTCCGAATTTGCTCATATATGTAGTTTATGATCGAACTTTGTCTCTTCAGTTCATAGCTTTGAAAAGCTGCTTAGATTGTAGCTTGGATATATGGTAGTAGATCTGCAAGAACAATCAGAACAATCACACAAAAAATCCCAGTTGATAGCAGTGGGCAGTATAATTGGTTATTAGGCTTAAGCCATATTTCTATGCTCTATCAATCATCTCAGTAAGGGAAGTCCAAATTACCACCTGTCTTGACAACCCATCCAGCTGTCATCCTTGGCATGATGTCACAGCCTGAGATCAATCAATTTAAGCAGAGAACTATGCAGTTATGTGATGTAGAAACATTTGCTACATCTACTTAATGTTGCGACATGAATCCAGCCTGCCATACAATTCTTTAGTCATGAGTGACAAGAGTTCACTGGTTCCATTTGGTAGCTCTCTTGAACGTGGAACTGCTGTGTTGTGAAATCTATGGAAACTTAATTTCATTCTCGCTAACCTATGCTAGCTACAACTGCAGAGTTATAGTGAAAAAATGTGTTCATGCGTGACTGACTTACAATGCCGAGAATCTCTGTAGAAAGATATATTTCACAAATGTCTTTCATGTAAAGTCATAGTCCGTTGCTTGGTTGCATGTCAGTACGTACAACGTTCAATTGCTTTTCGGGACCTGCAGCTCTGTTATCTTTGAGGAATTGTCTTCTTGGAGTTGTTCTTTCGTCTTTTGTGCTTTGCGTGAAAGATAGCAATATGACCAGCGTTTGATGGACTGGTCTACATTTGACAGAGCTGAAATCAAAAATCCTCAATTCACGTTTTGGATTTCTCATATCTTCTTTGTTTCGTTCCCAGCTAAAAAGAAGTAGCAGCGGACGCACGACCATCAAGGTGCAGTGTGATATATGCTTATCCCCCGTTTCAACAGAGGTTAGTCTAAAAATCGTTGTACCTTCAAACTCAGTCTTTTGTTAATAGTTTTATAAACTCTACTGCGTTCTGGTTGCATAATAATGTTTATGCGTGGGCAAGGACAAAGCCGGTCTGCGAGAACTGCTGTTGCCAGCTGAAAATAGAATACTTCTCAGTGTCTAGTTCTTGTGTTTTCCTTATAGTTCAATGGTTTATTACAGCCAGAATTCTAAGGAATACCAGTCAAAGCAATATCAGTAGAATACAGATGAAAATGGGACAAGATTTGTCATCAACATCTTTTCTCATTAGAAAGTCCCATGTTTGCTTGGAAATTATATTCATTAAGTTGAAATTCAAAGCAAGATAGATGTTGTCTAATAATATGCATAAAATCATTGACCAGATGTGATGGAAAGCTGCTGCGATGGTGTACCCGAAGGATTTGATATCTTCGTAGGTAGAGATATGCGCTGTGTACCGTGCGACGGTTTTGTGTCATCGTCATATCGGTGCTTTATTGCTTCACGATATTATGCGACCATCAGTCGCTGTTAAAATGCCAGCCACTAGGCTTTTTCATGGATTGCATTCGCAGTGCTGGTCCAAGGCTCTTGTAATGAAGAGGGTTGGTGAAAGAAAGGACATGCGGCTTTAAACTAGGGAATTCGCTCATGCAGGCCTAACAAGAAACGAAGTAGTAAGCTCACACGTGGCACCACTCAAGCGTAGAATAATGATTATGGCGATGATGATGATGATGATGATGATGATGGTAATGTTGATGATGATGATGATGATGATGGTAATTTTGATGATGATTATGATGATGATGATGATGATGATGATGGTAATGTTGATGATGATGATGATGATGGTAATTTTGATGATGATTATGATGATGATGATGATGATGGCGATGATGATGATGGGGAAGAAGCATTTACTATCTTCAAATGTTACTTTGAGTAGTTCTCTAGTATCTTTCAGTGCATATAGAAGGTTGATACTTTGTTTCGTTTTTTAAGCCAATGAATCTCATTTTTAGTCTTTGGCTGGATTGGAGTGCGGTCACATGTTTTGTACGCTATGCTGGAACGAATACCTTAACACGAAAATTCTTGAGGAAAACATTGGCCAGCAGATCTTCTGTCCCGCGAGCAACTGTAACATCTTAGTAGATGAGAACTTTGTCAGGTTTGTGTACTCATTTTTCCTTCGTCTTCTTCAATTATATCTTGTGCATCTATCAGTTTTTCACAGGTTCCACTGCTTCTAATTTCTTCATCTGTACCAGGTAAATGGAATTCAAATAAACCCATAGGAAGTACTTCACTATGTTATCCAGTTCTTTCTGCTTGTGTTTGTATCTTTGCTCCGCTAATAGTCCGTTACTGAGTCTTTTACTTAAAAGACTCGGTTACACTATCACACTCAGGTAGACTTGGTTTCACATTTTTTCTGTGATGGCGGACAGCAAGAGAATTTGACAGAGTAAATTGCTGCACCCAGTTGCTTGTGTTTGGTTTTTTTTTGTATTTGCTTGCTGTGTATAATTCTAATCTTTGTTGAGGAAAAAGCCTTTGAACAGCGATCAAAAGCTTTTTCCTTGACATGGACTAACATGTAACCGGGACTTAACGCTTGTATATCCCTTCTACCCGAGGTTGCTAGATAGGTATTATTCAAATCACATGGAAAAAGTTTGCCTTTTATGGAGTTTTCCGTAGATTAGGCTAATAGTTTTATTGTGTAGCATGATTCACTATGATCGAACTGTCGATGGGGAAGGCAATGGGAATTGACTCTTCAGACCTAGTTAATTGGAAGCAACTCAGGTTAATCTTTCTCTTCTTCTTTTACTTCTTGATCGATTTTCGACGCTTCTCAGCGTTTTATTCAACTCTCTCTCTCTCTGCCTATCTATTTTTGCCACCGTCGAATTCAAATGTAGTTGGATTTTTGGCACCGGGAATGTTAATTTCCAATGCTATCATTACTTGTATGCTTGAATGAATCGAATTTGAATTTTCAGTTCAGTGTTACAAGATTTAAGAGTGAAGTCGAAATACCTCAAATTGATAGCAGATAGCTTCGTTCAGGTGAGGCCCTTTTTAATTCCATTTCCCCCGTGAATTTTGGTAGCTTTTTCGATTGTCTAAAATTCTGAGACTAAGTTTCGAAGATTTCGTACTTCGAGCTTGTCGAAAAAAGAGCATGAATAATTTCAAATGCGGTTTCCCAATTTAGCACCTCATTTTAGATGGTGATTAAAAATTTTGTTGATAAGCATTTTGCGATTCGATGAGACAACCTCGTATTTTGCTAGATCTCCTCCTAGTCTCATTTGTCACGTTACTTTGAATTCGCTTTCAATCAAGATAATTTTCTGCTCTATTTGTAGAGTCATAGACTGATAAGGTGGTGTCCTGCACCTGACTGCACAAATGCTGTCAAAGCTTCGTACAATGTTGCAAAGCCTGTGCTTTGTTTGTGTGGATTTTCATTCTGGTAAGTGTTTCTTGTTTTGATTACATCATGATATTCATACCAGTTATTACCTTCTTAATGGAAAGCAAATGGGCATCCGTCCGGTGCACAGACGGTTCATGATAAGCTTCTAAATCTTTCGCTTAGTTTAAAATGAAGCTTTCGTCCTTGTTGATAATACTTCTAGCATCAAGGCATGTATCCAGTTATTTACGCATCGATCAGTGCTAATGATCGTTGCATTTCAGGCTACTCTGATATACTATTTTGCTTCTTTCCCGGTTTCGATCTATTGTATTCATGTCTCCCAGTTTCAGCAGATTTTGGTATCAAAACCCATCATTTTCTGTACGCTTTCTTAAAACTTCGGTTCGCACGCACAATTGTTCCGATGGATTCACGGGAAATACACACTCTTGCCGCTGTTTTTCATGATAATATTCACGTTTATACTCAAAGAAGAATTTATTTTCTTAGACTTTTAACGTAGAAGTCTGCATGGTTGTATTTTTCCCTTTAAATTTTTGGGATACTGTCTTTTAGAAGAATCATGTATAGTGTTTTTCTTTGCATGTTGCAGTCAAGTAGGCCATATTTACTTATCATAAGTTCTCAGTATTTCTATCACATCTGTCATTTTACGTGTGCTAATGTTGCCGTAGAAAATTCCCTCTAACATGCGAAGTCATGTCGCAAGTATTGTAGGCTCGAAGCCCGATCTCTGTCAAGACTCTTTCGTTCAAGAAGGCAACTGGAAGCCACCTGGTGAAAAGACTGCGTTCTTTGATTTATCTCGGAGCTCTTTCTTAGGATTTCGCCACGCCTGAATTGGAATATCTGATACAGCTATTATTGTACTAATTGCCAATCAGTGCATTTCAGAATTCGATTCCGCTTTCTTTTTCAAATTTTAACTGATCAAAAGCGTGATTGATTCCCAGTAATGGTTGATTATAATATTATGAATCTTTATGTTAGAAATTTCTTCTTTGTCCCGATATGGATGTCAGGACGTTTCATATTGACTTGCCTTACCAAAAAAAAAACGTGTGAAGTGTCTGGCTGTGCTTTTTTAAAGATACAACTGCTTTCATGATTATGTGTTAAGACGTTCTTCGATATTTGACCACCGTTTTGATGAACGAAACTAAACGTAAGAGTATTCTCAATCTTATCTTAAGTTTGTACTCTTCTTAGTTGCTGATAACAAAGTCATACGAGTAGGTAGCAAGCATGATCACTTTATAACTTAATCATGGGAAAGGGGGTCAGGCAAATTTGGCAACTTTTCAAGCCAACGCTCTGCCTCAACCCATCTAGAAGCTCTGAGCCAGATGGAAAGAACTCGGTCTTTTTTACAGCTTGAATTGCTGCTTTGATAATTTCGTGCAAGGGATGGCAGCGCCGCTCAGTCTTAGAAGTAAGCAACAGAGGTGATTAATGGTGATACGTTATAAGCAGGGAATAGGCATTCGATTTGCCGTAATTTGGTCTTGCAAGGATAGTTAAGTGATAAGGCGCTTTGTCGTGGATCTGATGGTCAGCTTTTCTTGCACAATATCAAACCTCCCTTTCACCTAGTCAGTAAGGCGACAAGCCTTCTTTAATTCTAATTTTAGGAGTCCTTTTGCCATTAGGGACTAAGCCTGGCCGTGATCCGTCCGTTGAAAAGTTTAAATCCTAATTTTTTGACTTAATTGTCCATTTATATAGAGCTTTGGAGTATATATATATATAACTATATTTATATATTTATGTTATGTATGTATATATGTATATATAAACGGGAAAAGAGACGCTTACGCTAAGAGAAATGTCAAGTTTTGCCGACTAGTTTCGACAAGTTGTCGTACTCATGACAATGCAAAATTAACGAAATTAGATATATGTTTATTTATATATATATATATATATATATATATATATATATATATATATATATATATATATCACATAGAGGGTGCTGTCTTCACCAGCATAAAGTGCTCTATGTACAAAGTACAGAGCGCCGATAGCAGAAATGCAGAAAAGGAAAAGACCGATTCTCTCTTCATATATAAATATATATACATACATATATATATATATATATATATATATATATATATATATATATATATATGAATGTATATATATACATATATAGGTTTACTCATTTAGAAAGAAGCCCCAGTAACTTACAATCTAATTTTGGTATTTAAACTTGAAAATCTATACCTATTTGAAGAACTGGGCCTAGCAATATGTCTTTACATACATATACTTTTACACGCATTGACTAGACTGAAATCTGTAGAGTCTCCCGAGTCTCGTCCGTGGCGTGTGGTTGTAGCATCAGCTTATGTTTGAGTGAGATATTTAGCAATTCTTTGCCCCATTTATCAGCCATTAGGACTTTAATGTTATAAGTGGCCTTTGATAAATGATAATTCTAATAAACCGATTTTTATCTACGTAAGATGAATGCGGCCGCAGCCACATTGAGATTCTAAGTTGTTTGAATTGTCCGAGGGTTCCATTCAATGGCTATTTGTTTGAGCAAATTTGCTTACGATTAAGAGTCGGTTGAAATTTCGTTTTTAGAAAATTTAATCAATTGATAAGTTTGTCTACTTTGCCGTTTTTGAAATCAACTTCATTCTCTTATTAGCTTTGGTTGCGGCGAACCGACCCACGAACCCGTCAAATGCAAGGTAAATGTTTATTGTCATTCTCCTTTCGATTCGACCTCGAAGATTTCAATTAACGTATTTATAGTGCTTGTGTTATTGGTCGATTCGTGAATTCAGTGTTTGTTTTACGATTAGTGCCATGGGACGATCTCGAAATTCTTCTCATAATGCGTCTTACCGATGGAGCTTCTTGCATTCCTCTTCCCTTTCAGAATAAAGCCATCGAAGCCTTCCCTTAGTATAACAAAAAAGAAAAATACAATTTCTCGAAACCCAGCTATGACGAGACGTAGCAATTCCCAGACAGTTTTATAGTACATTGGTCTTTAAGATGTGCCATTTCAGCAGGTGCCATTTCGTGATATTCAACTAGCCGATTTGCTGAACAAAATCCCAATGACCGATCTCTCTTCCCAAGTATGTTTCGAAAATTCACCGGTCGTTGAGAAGCTAGTATGGTTCCGCAGGATGGCGTTTGAATCTAGAAGAGATTTGAGATAATTTGCTATACTGGATGATTCAAGAATGTGAAGTTGAGGAATTTCTCTGGTATTAATTGGCAATTATTGCCTTCGCTCGGGGTTGGTTTTTAGCAACCCTTCTTTCTTAGTAGCATGACTCGTCCCGTTTCATTTTCACCTGGAGTTCGCGAGAAGCTGTAGATAAAATACCTGAAGCCGATGTAATCTCTTATCGCTTTTGTAATAAAATTCTGGGTCGTCTTTTAATGCAGTTAGTCTAACAGCGCTCTTTTAGACAAAGGCCATGTTTTCGGCACCCTTTTGGCGAAATTGGTACGCACCAGAGTTGAATTGTCTTTTTTGAACCTTCCCATCTGCAGTATCAACTGTTAATACTACACCGTTTAATGAAATTAGGCTTCGTCTCATCAATTAGATGATGATGTACATGCAAAATTGAATCGCCCGGTTTTCCAAAGCTCCTTGATTCGCTTGTAAAGTGCTAAACTTCACAAAGGCATGTCTCGAAAGTCTAAGTGTTGCAAATTCCTTTGGTAAAGGCAAATTCTTTTCAATTATGTATTTGCTCCGTTGTGAAATCTTTTTGTTATCATCATTTCGTTGTAAGTTATTATGAGTTCTTTTAAGGCCCCTTAAATTAGTTTTCCTAATGCTGTTGTATGTAAAATGAAGTGAATGTTAAAAAGCCCTTTCTTTTTGCCTTGCATTCGGCCTTTATCAGGACTTCTTGCCACACAAAAAAATCATTCTTGCTTAGAAGTTCATCACGTGAAAAGAAACATTTAATAGTAAGCTTCACGCACTAGATGAAGTTTTTATTTGGATAAAAATATTAGTTTCCTCCAAGAAAGTATTCTGTCTGTGTGCTGCAAAAGCAGTGTCATAGCTCTGCAGGTAATACGAAGTGCCCATGAAAGCATCTCGTGATTTTGTCCAATAGTTATTTACCTTGTCTATCTTGTTGTAGTTGTGAATAAACTAGCATATTCGTCCTCTTAGTGGTTAAGAAAATGGCAGAAGAAATGCGACGATGATAGTGAAACGTCCAACTGGATTTCAGCAAACACGAAAGTAATTGCTCTTTTTCATGCGTTTTGCTTTTGCATTCTTCTACTGAAATTGCATCAACGACATTGCACTAAAATAGAGATGGCTTACTCAAAGGACACTCGATGTAGTAGTCAATGCAGCTGGAAGAATTTGACTGATGATTTCATCCATCAAAAACATCGAGGGGCTCATACCTGTCCTTAGAAAATGTGAATGTTTGATAATTCTCCAACACCCGGTTTGACGCAATGTCCAGGAATTTTTTGATGAGCTATTAACAAAATCTAAGAAGTATTAGTGAAAGAAAAATTCATTGCAGTTCCTTTCATAACATTGCATCCTGAATTTAATTTTGAAATTGACGACAGCTGTTCAATCCTTGCAAACTTGTTGACCCTTAGAATTTTACACTATTCATTCATATCAGCATTTGGGCATTGTTCATAGCGCAGAGTAAAACGCACTTTTATTATCTTTTTGAAGGAATGCCCCAAATGTCATGTAACAATTGAGAAAAATGGTGGCTGCAATCATATGGTTTGCCGAAACTCGTCTTGCAAGGTTCGTTTGCTTTTGTACCTCTTCTCCTGAGGCGTTTCAAAAACACCAGAAATTCAAACCGCTAACACCCTCTTGAGATTCCCCAACCCGATCCATGAGCCCCATCTCACGGTTCGTCAGTAAATTCAAGAACTTGCAACTTGCTCTCTCCTGAATCCTACAACTCGCCTTCTTTCAAATCCACAACTAATAAACTTGATCCTGTCCCCCTTGCTTCTCAGCCTTTTTCATTTTTCCATTGTCGGATATTTGCTTTAGGCCACCAGGGCTTTTCCCAACCTAACAAACTAAAATAAAATAAATTTCCATCTTATGCTCAACTTCAATCAGGAGTAGGAAACTCGACATATAGGTGACAGGATAGCTATAAGATTATTGTGCTTTGATCCTGTGGTTAGCGGTTCGAATCCAGCCTCAGCTAAACTTTCACTTAGAGTGAGGGGATTCACTAGCTCTCTGTAATTCCAGGCGAAGGAATCACGAGGTATGCTCACATCGAGGGGAAGAATCTGGGCACCGCTTGATAAGGAAAAATGCTTCTGAGTGTCCAAATGTTTGCCTTTGACATCTAAAGATTTAGAGTATTAAAAACTCGGTATCTAAGATGCTTTAATACAGGCCCTGTTATATATGTGGTTTGGCCCAACCAAGAGCTTGACTTTAACCTATAGTGAGAAGAGTCGCTGGCTCTCTGTAATTCCAGTCGTATGAATCTCTAGGCGTGGTCAAACATCGACGAAGGAACCTGACACTCCGCCATGACCACAGCTTTTCTGTATCCTACCACCCACACTCGGATTAACAGTTGTTCCTCTCCACCTCCAATTACCCCTTCCGAGATTCAGGGAGTGTAAATTCTAGCACTCTGTAAGTTCATTTGCGATGACCGTAGCTCCTCTGTATCGTATGGTCCACCTTAGTATGGACAGCTGCTGTGCTTCACCCCCTTTGCGCATATACTAGTGCAAGATTCTTCATCGACAATGCTTCATCGACAATGCTTGAATTCAATAAATTGCCACATGCGTTTGAACGTTTTTGAGGTGTTTCTATTGAGGTCCCTAAACTTTTACTTCGAACTTGGATGCCAACCTTTGATATTAGTCAGTGATATAAACTGGACATCTTAATTTTTCTGAGAGAAATAGCAATGCCTTGCAATTGATTGAGCTGTAATGGTTTTGAATTTTAAATGCCATTTCTATTACAAAAGTCTTGCATCGTACTTCGTGTATACTGAAAAAGTGGCTCATTATGCTGTTTAAACTGGTATTTTGATGCATTATTGTTGGTCTTTTTATCCTTTCATCTTTTTTAATGAATTTTGCTGTAGTTGTTCTTCGCATTCTTCTCATAGTGTGACTTCTGCTGGGTCTGCCTTGGTCCTTGGGAAAGTCATGGATCCAGTTGGTAAGTGCATCCCTCCTCCACAAAACTTTCCTGTCAACATCACTGTACCCTCACGTTAGCACTTCACCTTCCTCTCAAATAGTCTCAAATAGTCTCAAATGGTCTCCAATAGTCTCAAATGGTCTCAAATAGTCTCAAATAGTCTCAAATGGTCTCCAATAGTCTCCAATAGTCTCAAATAGTCTCAAATAGTCTCAAATAGTCACCAATAGTCTCAAATGGTCTCCAATAGTCTCAAATAGTCACCAATAGTCTCAAATAGTCTCAAATAGTCTCAAATGGTCTCAACTAATCTCCAATAGTCTAAGATTTACATGGTTTTCATCAGCTTCTCTTCGTGTGTTTTGTGATGTGATAGTTTTCTACTTATCTGCTTTTTTTCAGTTGAAAATCTCACTCATTCCGCTCTGTTCTAGGTATAATTGCAATAGATACGACGAGAAAGAGGCTCAAGCCGCTAGAGACGCTCAGGCTGTATGCTATACATTCATTTAATTCCAGTCTCATTTCCATTCATTTCTACCAACCAGAATCGACGTCTTCATTTCGCAGAGCTCTTACGGTCCTCGTAGATATTTGCGAATCACATGCGTAGGTCTAAGCGAATTTCAGAGGCACCTTCCCAAATCTTCCCCCGGTTTTTGGAAGGATTCCCCACAGGTCTCTTTTATTTTAACGTCTCTTTTTCCATCAACGGCCAAGAAATTAGTCAGCTATTTGAATCCGGTCAATTTGAGTCCGGTCGTTGAATCCGTTCTAGTTCTCTTCCCGTAGTTGTGGTCAAATTTTTCCAAGCTTTGAGCGCCGACTTTGATATTATTACCATCATGCCATCATACCATCATACCACTGATTTTTTTTCAGCAGACAATTCCATTCTGCGATTTTCCTTCTAGTTTTGTATTTACTTCATCTACATTTCCTGTTTTAACTCCTTTGTTTCTGCCTCTGTCAACATTTTCAATAAATATTCACTCAACTGTTTCTTTTCTAGAGATCGAGAGCTAAACTAGAGAGATATTTATTTTACTGTAATAGATATATGAACCATTTACAAAGTGCTAAATTCGAAAAAAAGGTAACTTACCTTACATTTCTACAATTCTTATCAGTTAACGAGTAACCATGCGATACTTAATTTCGCCTAATTAAAAAATCGCTTTTTTCTGGTTTGACATGGCAGATACGACGCCTTCAATAGTTAACCATCAAGATTTCTAATCGGTTACCTATCATTGTCTCTGCGTTATTTCGAGCGTACCAGAAACCAAAGACGAGGCTCTGAGTTTTTTCTAGGAATGTTTTCGTATTTATGGGGTGGTTTCCCGTTGTCTTCCTCATCCATGGTATTTTATTGTGACACGTCATTGTTTCTTCTCGCATTAATTCAGTTTGGAAGAGTTCTTGACCCTTGTTTGGTGCCTAATGTAGCATCGAAATGTAAGTCGTAGAATTATATGTAAGTCGTGTTGTGCAGCACAGCCTGCATTGGAGAATGCAGAAATCTATTGCATGCTCGAAGCTCTAGCAGATACTATTTTAACGCGTGCATAGCCCTTGTTACTGGGTGAACGCAGAGAGTGGTTGTTCTAGAGAGGACTGTTTACTTTAGGCTTCCTCTATCGTTTTTTTTGGATTAACTAAGAAATAAAGAGGAGGATTTTCGAGAGTTTTGAAACTTTGTTGAAAATAGTGATGTCACATTTTTCAAATTTAGATAGCACCAGGACTTGATTTTTACAGACAATGAGAAGCAATTTTCGTCAACACTGATCTACTGCTGTCTTTCTATAGCTATACGAAAAGATTCGGCTGAAAATGGATTCTATGCAGCAGCATAACATGTCTTGGATCGAAGTAAGCTGTTTGATTCTTCTGTCCACTTGAAATATTTTAGTTGTCAATTTCGTTATGCTTACTGCTCATGAGTGCAACGCGTTGCCTTACCTTGTCAAAGTGGGTTCTTGCAAAGAAGTCTTTTGCACCAAGTAGTCCTTTTCACTGAGTTAATTGCAGACGGATGTTACCCATCAAAGGTGCATTAAAGCACAATATTGCCCAGACTTTCACTGACTGTGGATACTTTTTACAAACCTGCTAGCAACAGCAAAAACTATGGATCCACGGAGACCTCAGTAAAACATCTTTACACTCCTCACAAGCATCTTTCTCATTGTAACTCTTACAAGCTAAGTCCCTCCTCTCTATAACTACATTGATAATTGACATCAATCCCTTTCATTTCTCAGTATTCACCTAGTTTTGGATCTTGTCTCATAATTAGGTATTAATCATAACTCTCATATTTTCAAGGTGTTTCGAATTATTTCGACATCAGAATAACAGAACAGCGTCTTCGGCTGATATTTTTCATTCAAAGATTTAAATACCCACTGATGGATTTTAGTTCAATAGGTCATGCGCGCTTGGGCTTACAATCTCATATTTTGTTTGTCCATGGGCTAATGTGAATTCGCTTCAATGTCCTTTATGCAAATCTTGACAACGAACAGTTATGTGTAAGGTCTGTAAAAGTCAGGGTTATTATTTATGCACATCTGCTGCAAAGTTTGATTTTTGACTAATTTCCTGGTTAGCAAAAGGGCAGTTGGCATAGTGGTTAGAGCATGTCTACTGTGATACACGCTGATAACAGCTATTTTTATGTTGCAATGTTTAATGCAGTCAATCATATGTTACATCAAATCATATCATAGCAATCAAAACTTATAAACCATATCATATTTTAAATCATGTCAAATCAATCTCACCTGACATCAAATTAATCATATCGATCATATCATATCAATCACATCATGTCAATCATGTTTTAAGTCACACAAATCTATCACGTCCTACATCCAATCATATTAACCATAACTGATCAAATAGTAAAAGGCATCAAATCCTACATCGAATCATATCAATCAAATCTTCTATCAAATCATATCAATGACATCTTACATCAAATCATCTACTGATCATATCTCAGATCATATCATGCCGGTCATACACTACGGGGTCACCAGATGATTCTACGTAATTTTATTTAAACCATTTTTCATTGCTTCAAACAGGTTCAATTTCTCCGCAAAGCCGTTGATGTTTTATGCTTATGCAGAAACATGCTAAAATACACATATGTATTCGCTTTCTATTTGAAAAAGAACAATCATTCAATAATTTTTGAGGTTAGTGAATCATTTTTACTCTCTTCTGTAACCAGCGTAGTTTGATTCAAAGTCTTTCGCTTACCCGAAGAGAACAATCGTGTTTGCCCTGAATGCTATTGCTTTGCTTCTGTTGTGATGCAATAATTATAAAGTGAGTTGATATAGCAAATACTTTGCGCTAGTGGAGAGTTAATATTTGGCGAAATGCGCTAAGCTCTAAGAATTTGAGTATCTTTGTCGCGATGTGTTTTCTTATTCTTTCTTGAGGCAAAAAAGGGTAATTCTCTTTCTCATTTTTCAAATTCGAAGGTATCAGTATTTTCGCTCCTCGTGAACATGATTTTTCAGGGACCCGTCAAAAAAAGAAAGATCTTATCTAAATCTTGAAGTAGAGATGCGATTTTTAGACTCGTTGCAGGCATTTAAATTACGCCTTTCTAATTGGACAGTGTGAATCTAACCATCCACATGTACATATGTATATTCATGTAAATGGAATGCAAGTATCCAATCCGTTGCCAAGGTTTCCAACAAGGATGTTACACCCGCGCTGCTTCAATATCCCGCGAGTGAGGAATTGTCACTTGGTTTCTCCAGGGCTTACTTTCCATGACATTAATCATCAGTTGTTGAGTTCGGTTGATCAAGGCATGATATCAATACCCTTAAGTGTATAGCTGATGTCTTTCCCCGCAAATACCGTTGTTATGAACGACCGTATGCTGCCCTATTCTATCAGATGACATTTGAGATTTTCACTGAATCCTGATCGACAGAAGGCTTTGACTATGACATCGCTCGTGCTGGTGCACAATACTTGATATCGTTAAATGAATTAAGCATGGTTAGGTTGTCTTGCAAATTAATAAAACTTTGCTCATGCGATCATTTGAGCTGTCTCAGCTTGAAAAATACACTGACAAATAATTTGATAAACATGGTAAGGAATGTTGGTATCGATGGGACAAATGCTTTGGGTGGCATCAGAAAAATGGACAAGAACACATATTGCCGTTTCACAATGGGCCTGTGACTTTATGGTTATTGTTTATCTCTTCATAGTTACACTCACACCAAATTGATATATAAGTAAGCGCTTAGCAGTCTGCGAAGAGACAGCAAGATTTCTATCTCAATGGACCCTCATTTGTGTCAACAGTTTTATGCTGGCTCATTGCCAATGGTAGCGCGGTAATCAGACAATGTTACGTTTGTTAAATTTCGCGATAGAGCCGTGTCGCATAATTCCTTCCAAACCAAGCTTCTGTAGTTGGGTGCCGAAACGGTCGTGTGCGATTGACGGCTTAACGTCCATTTCGTCTGTACAGCTTCTCTTTCGATCTCCCGTTCTCCCTTGGTTTTCCAACTTTCAAAACCTGAAGTGGGAGAATTCTTTCAACGAGCTCTACAAAAAGTTTGTAGCCATCCCTTGCTAGTTGACAGGACAGTTTAAAGTACCTTACGAGCTTTCAATAGTAAGAAAACCATTTGCGGCTCCCCAGAGATATGGCATTATTGACTAAACTGAACTGTATAGACTCGGTCATTACATGGAGCCCAAGGTTAATTAGCTTTGACCGTTGTGTTGAAGATGACACTTCTCTCTAACCCTCTAATAAACTACTTGTATGCTAACAGACAATAATGGCTAACTATATGCGCTTCTGTCTCCGTTATTGCAGGTCTCAGGTGATAAGGTCAAGGTCGGCTTGATTTTAGTGGCCATTATGGTTCGCCTTAAGGGTCATTTTTGCGTCGTATTCTGGACTTCTCTTCTCTAGCCTGAAGACATGGCTTGACAGTGTAAAGTTGTTACACGTCATTAAATTTTGATATGAGTTTAGCTTAGCCCTCAAACTTTATGATTTTCTTCCCAAGTTTGTGTTTGCAGATGTAAGAGTTCTATTTCCTGCTTTACGTTGGAAGTTTTCGATGCTTCGTATGGATTTTTGCTCATTAAATGTGCGACACGACTTTTCTAAATTTCTTTCTTGTTTTCCTGGCTGCTTTAGAGCAAAGGAAACAATCTAAATGAGAATTTATGTTTCAATTCAGTTCAAAAGTTGATCCCTCACAATTTTTGACGAAATTCGGTCAAGTCGAAAGGAAAAGGCAGCTAGAAATCCCAGGGTTCCACAGCAATAGGCCAGACTCTTCCTTCAAAACTGGTAAAAGAAGAACTTTCAAGCTCGACGTTATGTTTGCAGAGCTCTTAAAACCTCCTTGTTGGAGATTGAGCCAGGAATTGGTGGCCTGTTGCAAGGAACAGACGTGAAGTTCCAACTTCTAGCACATCTATTGCCAATTGTAATGGTGCAAGGCTTTTCTGCCAAAGTTGACTGCAGGCGTGACAAGATCGATCTTCATAGAAATCGTTAAGACCACCAAGAATGATGGTCTGGCGATGGACAGCGCCTTGCCAATACCATTAGTCAGCCATGAATCATTGAATGTATCTGTTTGGCCTGGTTTTGCTTGGAGCCAATGCGAGCGAATCTTCCTGCAAATGCGATACGTGGGTATGGCATTTTCCACCTCAATCGTGTTGTTCTTTCCAATCTCTTGTCATTAGAGATGGCATGGAAAAGCCGTTTCATATGACAGAGTCTGTCAAAAATGCTATACGTTAGGACGCTTATTAATTTCACTGTTTCTTCACTTTGTCATCCTGAGGCTTTCTTGTGCACGTCGCTCGTGGATCACTTCTCATTTGCTCCTCCTCTCAAGCGGTAATGATATCGTGTTAACCATTCTCGCCGAGCAAGTAACGTCAAGTAATGATGTATGTGTTTTGCTGGGTCATTTCGACAACATGCCATCTCTGAATCCTCCCCTAGCTTTCAGACACTATTCGACGCTTCCGTGCTTTGTCATGCTGCATTTTCTACCTCAAGCCAAAGTCTAGATTGGGAAAATGTTTACATATCTAGCAGTGTCCTGATCTGGATTGAACAATTTTACTACTCCTCGTAGTTTTTACGTGAGGAATAACATCAGACTAACGAGTCTCATCATAAATGCTTACCGGGATATTCTCTGTCGTCAATACCCTTTGCAGGAATTTTGACTCTTGACTTTTACCAAACTTTATATTTTCTCTAAGCAACTTATGTATGGTTTAGTATGATTTAGACGGATCTTTGGTTAATAACAGCATTTGCTGAACAAGTTAAACCTGTATTGATATGATATTATTATTATTATTATTATTGTTATTGTATAGGAGAATTATTCCCGAAAATATTGTTACTTAGGCCTAACCATTTTTCGGGATCCTCGTTTTCGATTAAATAGCTCATGAGACTCACTGCTTTAGTGGGATTATGTGTATTACGCTGGGTCGAGGTATTGTTTGAAAAAAGAATCAAATGTCTCTCCTTATGGTCTTAACTTGGATGCCCTTCCATTTCTCCCTACTGGGCTAAGCGTTGCCCCTTGTTGCCGTTCACTCCCCTTGAAATCACCCTCATCCTGTCGATTCTCATTTTCGGACGTATTCAAACTGCAAATAACCACAAGTTTTACGTGGGATCTTAGACTTGTTAGATTCTATGACGTTATCTAGCTAATGAATTAAAAGGTCGTCTAGCTTGTGAAATGATTAGCAACTTTTACTTAACTTAAAATCAATTATTTTAATTTCATTAATCTACCATCTGTTGCACACATCAAGCAGCTTTGTCGTGCATGACTCACCGTAAAGGTATTAAGTTTTCATTGCGTTTCTTGTGACTGCCTACACTCTTTTGCATCCCTCCTTTCAATTGCCTTTGAACTGCTAATTAGCTATCTGGATCAATCGAGATAAGGCGTGGATTACCTAGATTGCTTTCCTGTACAAAGCTCCTTTAATTTGGCCTTACACCAGTGGCGGTAATATTTGTACGTTGATCTTCCATGGTTTTGCAGCTATTCAAAAATTTATTGAAGGCACTACAGTGGCTTTAGTTCCACGTTGAAATTTAATTCGAAACTGTCTTTGGTTGGCATATCTTGTAATTCTCGACACGCCTCTGTGTGAATACCTGTCAAAATCGATTAATCCTTTCGGATTTGGTAAGAAAAATGTATACAATCTAGCTTTATCTGTATCCGTTTTCTAATTTTGCTAAGGACGTTCGAAGAACGATTCCCCGTTTTCATCTTCCTCCGTTAAGATTTTCCAGGACGAAATGCTGCTACAAGCTCCCGTATAATTTTTCTTAGAAAAAAAATCGGAGTTGGAAACGGAATTGGCGTATAGCGAACGCGCCCTCCTTGCTTTGTCAGGTATCAAGCTTCTCTTAAACCACTGTACATACCGATGTGAATTAAAGAGGTTTAAAAGCATAATTGGTCATCCCTAAAGTATTTTGTGCTCATCATAAAGGGTACTTACACAATCAAAGTTAACTGTGAAAATTTGATCATTCGCTTGTTAATAGGTCATGGAGGGCAATCGATACTTTTGATTGACGAAATTATGTGGCGATTTAGGATTACCAACGCTAGCCGTCCTTCTAGTATGAAACCATTTCTGAGTTTTCTGTAGGAAAATTTTTTGAAAGTCACTTAACTAACCAGCTAGCTCCATTCCCTTAGGAAACCTGCGTCGATGAATATAGTATTTTATTGTTGGCTACATTCAAGCATACAATAACATCTAACAACGTTTCGTGCTCTAATTAGCTATTGTCATTCTCTTCAATTCCTAGACCCCAGGCCCCCAGGCCCCAGACCCCTCCAACCTGGCAGAACAATAATATTTCAATAGCGACCTTTTCTGGACATGGTGACCATTAATCCCTTGAATATCGAGAAAGTCTATTGAATTTGGAAGTAGTTGTTTGCCATTCGCAGGTTGCACCCGTTTGTAACTAGCAACAGCCAAAATTTCCGGTATCATCCTGTTTTCTCTCAATTTTCCCCTGGGAAATAAGCTTGAATTTTTAATGCTATCCTTGCCACTGAAAGTAGGAATGTTTGTCCTTTTTTTAAGTTTTGCTACCTTATTTTATTCTTTTCAGCTTATATAACTGATCAATAAGATTAATGCGGCAATCTATACATACATAGCCATATATTCATATCCATACATACTTAGCCATACATACATAGCCATACATACATAGCCATACATGCATAGCCATACATACATAGCCATACATACATAGCCATACATACATAGCCATACTACATTTATACATACATTTGACGGCAGCCCTTGTTAAGAGAGTCAAAATGGAGTCGAAGTGATTTGAAGCAATTTGCTGTCCTATCATTCTGCTCTATCATGCCGATTCTCATTCAAATTTTCATTTCGCAGCGTTTTAGACGATTCATGGATTCAAGCCAAAATCTCATAAATAGCTTGCCTATGTGGGCGGCAATGATAGCCAAAGACTTTCTAGATTTCTGTTTATTTCTGTCGTTCTCCTACAAACTGTGGCTCGTTTGTTCAGCATATTTGACGCTTTTCGTGTGATTGAATCAATTTGTGACATTAATTTGAATTTAGATTGTTGGATGATATAACCCAGATAACGATTTACATGAGACACACATTCGTCTGTTGAGAAGGAACTTTATGATCTGCTAGACCGTGGCAATCCATTGAGGCTCTGTAATATGCGGGATTCTGTTTCAATTGGCACTATTGATAACATGATATTCAGACCGTCTTAACCTGACTTACGACCGTAGACGTACCCGTGCCATAGAAAGCCCCAGTGCTTTAAAGAAAACCAAAGTTCCTTTGCTTCCGTGAGCAGTTTCAGCTGGTGCACACTAGTCAGACTCGAATAAATCTGATTAACTGGACCCGTTCAGTCTTCATACCTTGACAGGGGCTGACTTGATGTTTTCATTTGAATGCAGACAGGTACCGAATGCAATATAGGACAAGGGGTACGGATGTGATGACGGCAGACGTTTTAGCTAAAATGAAGTTTCTCAATCATCATCGCGGTACTACCTGTATTGCCTAGACTTAAATGCGAGATACGAGCAGAAGCTAGAGGGCTTTTTATACCGGGAGCCCGTTCCTATTTGACAAGTACGTCGCGTTCTGTGCAGCAAATCTCGCTATTGCTTCTGAACCCAAATGCACTAGACAACTTCGTTGTATGAAACGAGACCCTCTTTTAGATGTAGATCATAGCCGGCTTCTGACTCGATATCCTGCCGTGTCCATGCATGCTCTTATCTCGTGGTATTTCATTGACTGCCTTCTGAGACGAAACATGAGCCTAGTAGCATTTGAATTGATGTTTTTCTTAAACAATCCTTTTTTCCATCGTACTAACTGCATCATCCAATTGCACTACGTTTTGTGTACGGCTTATTCAAGCATCATTGAATTAATTTCATATTTGAACAGGATAACCAAAGGGATCTGGAAATGGCAACTGAAGTATTATCCGAATATTTGGAAAGAGACATTAATTCTGAAGACGCCCAAGATATCAAACAAAAAGTGCAGGATAAATATAGGTATGACCTTACGCCTGTCTGCTTTCTCTCCTTTAATCGCATTTTTATTTTAAATTTGACCAACAGAAATTTTTTTAAGATTCCTACCTAGCATCCAAAAGTAAAAATGTGGACACTGAGAAGCTTTTTGCTTATCGAACAGCGTCAATGTCCCTTCTCTCGATGTGACCACACCTCGTGATTCCTACGTCTGGAATTACAGAGAGCTAGCAATTCTCGCTCTAAGTGAAGTTTTAGCTGAGGTTGGATTCGAGCCACTAAGTATAGGATCGGTGTGCAAGAATCTTACCATTGTATCGTCAACAAAGGTGTTAATGATAGATGACGTGCATAGCCTGCTCTCCCTCGTTGTCACATGTCACTCCTGGCATCAAAATCTGATGAAGTAGTTTCGTGTATATTGGATACACCTTGTGGCTTAGATCATGCGTGGAATTTTGGCTTTTGCAAGCAAGTCTTGAACTTCGTCCTGCATTACTGCAAGCAAACACAAATCTTTATTAATGTCAATGTTTCGGTCATAGATTTTGTTGCACTTGCCTGTAGGATGCATTAACCTGTCCTACAGTCTTGCTGCCGTGTTCACGATATAATGCGCAAGCGAAACTCATTAAAGGGAATAACTGTTGGGAGTTCTTTTGCATTCCCTTCAAGGGAGTATTGAAGGGAAGTTTTATGAAATAAACTTACGATTCTTGTAAGCGTCGCATACTTTATTTCCAGCTTAACAGAAGCCATAGACAGGGCTCTGGGGTTTTAAAGGAAGCGGACGTTGTGAGGGGATTTCCCATTGCCTTCCTCACCAATTGTGCTTTTATTGTGACACATGGAGGATTCGAACTCACAGCCCCTGCGTTATTAGTCCGGACACTACACCATGGCACCAAAATTCTAGCATAGACACATCTTTAATTGATAATGACATTTTGTAGGCTATTGACAATTTTAGCTCGTTAGAAAGAACCGTGTGGCACTTCTTCATTATGTTCTGCACATCTTGTTACTAAATTACAGTTCTGACAAAGCCCTCCTACATACCAGCTTTGTTATTAGCTAGCTCAATTACCCTGTAAACGTAGTTTTCGTATTATAATAAGCAGCCATCGTTTCCGTCAGGCAAACCTAAGTGGGGCGAAAATTCACTTCGGTTAGGCAGGCAGAGCTTGCGTAGTAAATTGAGGCAGTCCTGGTCCTCAAAATCGAACATCGTTTTTCTCTAGAACTCATGTTAGTTGTTGAGGGTGCTTGCGCAAGGACGAAAACTGCGTCTGATCATGGTAACTGGAGCGGCGGCATTTACCTTGAAATGTGAGACGTGTGACGTTGGTAATCAGATCCTATGCATGATACCTCGATTAAGGTAGCAGCTGTTTAGTGTAATGACTCGGTAAGATCACCGAGACCAATTTCATGCTAGAAATGAAGTGAATAAGAAGCCTGTCGTAGGGTTCAAGGGTATGATATACTGCCACGTCCGATACTTTTCACTGTGTTTTTGAGCCAGTTTATAGTTGATACTAGCTAGCTGCATGCTAAATCGATCCTTAGCCCTTTGTAGCTGTTCTCACTTGCGGTCATTCGATTTTGCTGATAAGGCCTGTCAATTCAATTCAATGCTTCCACGATTTCTTCATCACTGACAGCAACTGTCATCGTTATACCTTGTAAGCTGATCGAATCTCTGATAACATAATTGTTTTCGGATACTTTTTCAATCAATTTTCATTAACGCCGACGATTATGTATTCACTTGCCATTTTTTCTGTTTTGTGCAATGACCAAAACAAATCCGTGACATGTACACATAGTGTTGAAGGGATCGTCTCTCACTTGGCCAGGATTGCCTTGGATAATTGATAGGGAGAGGAACTGGCATATCAATCATAAACTTCTAGGAGACAAATTCAAATTCTTATACAAATTCTAAACAATGTAGAATTTCCACCACGTGCAAGGTGCAAGTATTTCCTAGCTGCACGTTTGCATGGGTCGTGCTTTTTATGTTTCAATTTTAAATAAATACATGGCAAGCTTCGTACCCCATGTTTTGTATATTCCAAGATATCAAGTCTCTTTGGCTTGCATTTACTGCTTAATGATCACTCTGCCGATTTTCGCTCATTCGTTGGTTGATTCATTCATTTGATCATTCATATTTTGATCTCTTTATTGTTGCTGATTAATCAATAGATAGGCAAATTTGTTATTACATGTTACAGGCATTGATTTCTCGACTGGTTGATTCGTTGATTGGTTGATTGATTTGCTATATTGTTGATTCCTTGATTTGTTGATCGTTCTATTGGCTGCTTTCTCCATTTGCTGATTCCTTGATTGATTGATTGATTGATTGATTGATTGATTGCTTCCCCTCATTGTTGATTTTTGGATCGGTTGATCATTAGACTGCTGCCTCCATTTGCTGATTCTCCAATTGATTCATTCATTCATCCATTCATTCATCTTATATTTTATTTCTCAAGTGGTCGATTGTTCGATTTGTTGATCCCTTCATTGGTTGCTTTTTTGATTGGCTGATTTCCCGATACATTGATTATACGGATAACTCTTGATGTTACGATTCCATGTGCATGGATCACGTTTTATAATTAGTTTTATTTGTAGTTTTTCTTTTGAACCGACGATTGTAATTTTCACTCGTCTGCCTCATTTTCAGATATTGCGAGCAACGACGTCAAGTGCTGTTAAATCATGTTTTTGAAGGATACGAAAGGGACTTTTGGGAATACCAGGATCCATAATGCATATTACATTGAAGGCGAGTGCTGCTTGGATTCTAGCTCAGCTGCGAACATTTTATCACATAGTCTAGAATTCAGGTCAGGAAACAATGATGTAGAAAAGGACGAACTGGTGTAGAGCAATTTTGTAGGGCAATGTGGGTCGTTCGTAATGTTTTTTTTCTGTATGACGACCCGGAGTTCGTCGCTGTTCAAAACGTTTTAATTAGGCCGCAATGCTATTCGTCTGTCGTATTTATAATTTGCGTTGTATTGAAACGTGTTGACTGTCTTTGTTTTTATCATTGATTATTCACAAACATAAACGGCCATTCTTGTCTCGTAACGATTGAATGCTTCATTGATGATTTATGTACTTTTGACTGTCTACCTCTAAAGAATAGTTTATATTGTATTTGATGCTTGCTTGAGTCATGAAGAACATACAGGTGCAATTTGCCGTTGGTATTATCTCGTTCATAGCTTGCTCCCGAATTAATTCAACCCCTGTTGTTGATAGTGATGGATTTTGAACAGATATTGTTTAATGTTCTTCGGATTCGTAACAGAAGTCATTGTCATCTCGACTATTAGAATGGATTTCAACCTGGTTGTGAAATGGATGATCGAATGCATCTTGGTAAAAGCAGCTTTGATCCTGCAATGTTACCAGCGTATAGCAGTGTTTAAAACAGATAACACAAATCTTAAAAGAGGAAACTTGCTTTTGTTTGATCCCCTCGCTGTCCTTTGACCTTTTCAGATACGTTTGGTGCATTCAATAACCAGTAATTATGGTCAGCGCCAGTACAGAACTGTCTTGTCTACTTCTCAGCTCATTCTTGGACTCTCTAGTTACAGCTCACCCTCTGATCATTTGTGAGCTGTCTTTTTTTGCCAAGGGTTATTTTTCATCTAATCTACTAATAAAGGGGCAGTTGGTATAGTAGTTAAAACATAAGTCTACCGTAGTGCATATGTCTACCGTAGTGACTTATTGGGCCTGAGACACACTCATCCACGTTTCTCTTCGCCCGCTCTATGTACACCCAGTTTTATGTTGAGTCTGGCGTGAAGCTGGGAGGTGACGTGCAATGAGGGGAGTAACTGGCCATCCTTCGTCACGTTGTTGTGGCTCAGGTGGCGCTTTTCTAACAATTTGCTCTCGGCGCTCGTGTTGAGTATGGGGTCAAAATTTCATTTAGTCTTTTCCTTGTAAACATAGAAGATACACTGCCTTGGAAAGGTAATCCCTGCAGTAATTACTCAAATCTTGCTCAGCAGAAATAGAAGCTTATTTGCCAAAAATGTCAAAGTCCTTCCTCGCCATTCTTGGTGAATAGGGTGGCCCACGTCTCCGTTTGATTAGCCTATGAGCCATACAACTATGCAAGAATTGAATGCTACAATTTGGGGCTGGTCATCTGGTAGCTTTGTGTGTTTAGCTCCACCCTCTTTACCAAAGTGATGAATGCTAAGTAGGGAAATAGCATATACCATTTTTTCAACCCTTTGGTATGACTCGATCTCCCAAGCAGAAGGCGAGCATTCCACCACTGGGCCATGGAAGCTTATTAGAATTTTGAGTAAATCATTGTATTGTTTTTAAAGGCAAGCTCAGAAATGCCCTTTTTTATTCAGAAGAAACCGTTTCACAGCTCTGATATGCTTATCAAATGCGTCTTGTTATACAATGCATTCTTTATCGAATTTTCAGTTGTCCTTGGGTAGATTCCTATCCACTATCTTCAATTTTGAAATCATTTTGAAAAGGGAAGCCTTCACTCATACAGATCAAGCTGCCGTTGAAAACTATGTAAAGTTTTACCTGATCCTTCGTGAATATTCCACTAATATCTGTTTGATATAGTTCACTGTCTGTAATGCATCTGTAAGCCCTAGGGATCTATGGCGCATTATAAGCTTCTTATCATTATCATTATCAATATATCATCGTGAATATTCCACTAATATCCTTTGCTACGGTTCCTTGCTACCTCTTAAGCATAAACTGGCTGATATCAGTTGCGCTTAAAGACATATCTACATAAATAGATATATCAATATATTTATAGATATAAGGATAAATACATATTTATCAACACTTCACTATGACTAGACTGTCTATTTCTGCTGATGAAAAACAGCATGCATCATCCCATCGTTCAAGAAACATATATATGCATATATATATATATATTTATATATATATATATATATATATATATAACAGAAATACCGAAAAGGAAAAGACCGATTCTCTGTTACTATGAGTTTCGTGCGAATGCACGCGTCAGACAGACTATAACTCTTATTAATATATATATATATATGTTTCTGGAATAATCATATAATGCATGCTGTTTTTTCATCAGCAGAAATAGACCGTCTAGTCACATTGAAGTGTTACTATTGATTCTATCACAGCAGCTAGGAGCAAAGATCAAGCTGGTATTTTACTACCCATCATAAATTTTCTTAAGACCATTCGTCGCCATCAGCACGTTTTTCCTTCCTTCGGTTCACACATTTATTCTTGGATTGCATTCCACTGGTGTTTTGATTAACTAGTTCAGTATTTTTAAGCATGTAAATTTAATATTTAATCTGACATGGAAGGGAAATAGCAAAGCGACGCGTGATAGTTTCGATGATCTCAGCTGATAGAGAATCAGTAACGATAGGCTTTTAGTGAGCTATGTTGGGGAAGGGCCATGGTGGCCTATGCAAATCATCGAGAATGGAAGAACGAAGAAAGCGAGAGGCTGAGGGAAGAGGGAGAACAGTGCAATTTTATCGATCTTAGATTTGAAAGAGGGCAAGTTGTAGAAGTCGGAAAAGGAAGAAGAGGGTAAGACATTCCATAGATTGCATGTTCTTGGAATGAATGATAATTTGTGGGATAGAGTTATGGATTAGGTAGTGAAACTTGGAAAGGGTGTGAATGAGTTGAGCTTCTGTTGGTCCTGACACGGTAAGCTCAAGATGAGGGACCTGAATAATGATAAGCATAGGAAGATGTTGGCCTTGCAATGATGCATACCCTTTTTAAAATGTTGGAAGCTTTCGATCATGTATTGAAAAAAAGAATGGTTGATTTCCTTCAAGTAATATTTCAGCAGCTAATGGAAGAATAATGTCAATGGGTAGTAGCATGAAATTTCGTTTCTTGGAAGCATTCTCAGGAAGATTATTAAAGAAAGGATGTGTTCAGAATTGGTAATAGCCAAGGTTTCGGAATCCCCTTATGAGTCTGCTTCAAGATGATTCTAGTAGTAGGTACTCATAGGCTTCCTGGATGTCTCCTGTGGTGTTCTAGCCCACTTTTCCTTGGCAAAAGCTTCAACCTGGGTCACACTGGTTGGTTTCCTAGCAATCGCTCTGCTCCTTCACTGTCGCCACCAGTTTTCGATTGTACCTTGCAGATGCGCACAGGAAGGAAGATTTCTATGGTCATTTCAACGTAGTGTAGTGTCTCTGGCAACGCTCCAAAGCATTTTCAACTAGGGCAAGAATCTCAAAACTGTTAAAAATCATAGTGGCTGTGGTAGAATTTAATTCATCTCCGTAGAGTTCCAAGTTGCCAAAAAGCTTGCCCGTAGGTCAACAACAGCTCCCGGACACCCAGCAAGGTCTTCTTTGAATTGCTTTTGCAGATTGGGATGAGGATTTCACGGTCAATCATCAATCTATTTCGCACAGTGGATGCTTCACAGGTTTAAGGCCTTGAAAGGCAATACTTATTAGGAGACACACCTGGAGGCTCGTCTGGCCTTGCTAGAGCTCAACTGAAAATGATCCCCGCTTTTAGTGAGCCATTCAATATTCTGACGAGACCAGATTAGGTTTATCCAACCATGTGTATACGGACTATGTTTAACGGAGAAAGAAATTCCTGTCCTTAGTTATCTAACTAAATTCTTTAGTTATTGAAATCAAGCATTGTATTGAATTGAGTTTATCATTTCTATTATCCCATTACATTGATTTAATGATCTTCACATACATTTATGTTTAGTTATCTATTTATTCATTTATTTATTTATGTTTATTTCATTATTCACAATTTCATTAGTTTTACATTGTAAACCCTGTTCTTCGCAAGCCGGGGTCAAACTACCTATGTGTACGCGAGGTTTTTAATTGTAGTTTAAATTGAATTTGAATAAAAAATTTCATTTTTATAGTAAGCGTACAAGCCAAAAGCATTTTAAAAGCGTCAAGAAAGATGTGGAACGCTATGCTATAATGTTTCTTATTTTCCAGTGGTATATTCGACCATTTCAAGGCCCAAGGAAGATTAATAAGTAAGATGACGTCAGGATCCTTGAGAAACGTGAAGGGTTCAGTTCTGAAATTCCTGTTTAGTGGCAACTAGAAATACCAGCATAAAAATGATCCAAAAAGCTACTCTAAAAGCAGTGAAAAAACGGTCAAGGGAACATGATATCATGTCTTGTGATGGCCTAACCTGAATCCAATCGAGAGCTGGTGGCGACAGTTAAGGAGCAGAGTGATTGCTATTAAACCAACCAACCTGACCCAGCTTGAGTCTTTTGCCAATGAAGAGTGGGCTAGCGCACCACAGGAGACATTCAGGAAGCTTGTGGACACCTAAAATCGTCTTGAATCTGTACTCAAATATAATGGATATACTATTGACTATTAAAGGACTAAAGAGGCCTCTTATGATTTTGATGATTTTGAGCATGACATTTTTTGGACAATGCGTAATGAAAGACTTCCCCTCCCCGCCTAAAAAAGGAAAATTTTTCTATTGATTATTTTGCTATTCACTTCTTCAAAATATCTGCCAATTCTTTGTAAAACAAAGACTTTATAGGGCTATGACTGATTTTTAGAGCGAGAAGAATTTATGTCATGAACTCAGTTATTGTCGATGAATGTATTGCTAAAAACTGGCTGAGATTTATTGCGGCACATTTTCTCTTGTGCATTTGTTATCAAATTATGAAGCGACGCTTGTTGAAAAATCTATTAAGATGAAAGTGCCTGTTATCTTAGAATTGTTCGACCTAGAATGATTCCGTAGAGCGTCCTTGCTTTTGATGAGAAATGATACAGGAAAGTACCAATTCCCTGAAAACAAGTAAAAGAAGGGCGTCTAATTAATGGGATTTTGTAAGCCCCTGCCTTCCAAACCTTCCCAATAGCAGACAGGACTGTGAAATCGCTGTAGTTTCTCATTTGTGTTTTAAAGCTTATTGATTTCATAGTTACTTTCATACCTAGCAAAGAAGGGTTTTGCTATTCTTAGACTTTTTTCCGTTTTCAGTTACCACTACATTACAGATTTTACAATGCTGCACCAGGTTCGTTTGCCAGGCTTCAGCTGTAATCCTCTTTTGATTCTTCATTCCTTCCAAGATTTTTCCGATTCCAATACTGTTTAGAGCTTTCGATTTGATTTTCTTTCTGGTCACACTAAGTCTTCCCTGCGGCCTTCTTACTTGTAGCATCCAATTAACGTTTTCGCTTGGGGTAATACTCTACTTAAACCAGTCATTGATTCCACGTTGGGTATGATGAGAGCTGTCAAAGGGTCAAGTTTTGGTGTCTTCCATTCCTCTGGCTCAACAGACAACCTATATATTATATTTCTGTTTATACAGCCGAAGAAGCTCCGAATACTCTTAAAAATGTGACTGCTTCGGTGGGGTTTATGAATGTAGGCCTTCCCGCTGACAAACCCTACCTGCACCTGCACCGAGCAGGGAAACTGGCTTCTTCACCACCCTCTCGCCATGTGAGACATGTCGTGAGAGACTCAAATAGCTGTATATATTCATACCCATTGTTGTTAACTGTTTACTAACCACATAAGAGTTAATGAATATATAGACCACCATGGCCTTCTTGCTTGCGAGCCTCGTATTCAACTGCAATCAGCAAAAAACTGACCTCTTCTTCACTGTGCGTTTTTTAGTAGGTTACGTTGAGGAAAGGCCATGGTGGTCTATGCAAAGCCCCAGCAGAAAGAAGAAAGCGAAAGGCTAAGAGGAGAGAGAGATCAGATCAAGTTTATTGATCTTAGATTTAAAAAATGACAAGTTGTAGGATTCAGGGAAGCAAGAAGGAGGCAAGACGTTCCATATATTGCATGTTCTTGGGGTGAATGATGATTTGTGGGATAAATTTCGTGGTTTAGGTAGTGAAACTTGAAAAGGGTGTGAATGAGTTGAGCTTCTGGTGGTCCTGACACGCCTCAGAGGAACTGGAATAACATCCTGATCTCCTTAGAGTAATGCAGGTGCAAGTATCTGTAGAACATGGAAAGCACTCCAACTAAATGGCACACATAGATGATAGACATGTTCAGAGAGACATGATTACCTAGAAACGCCACTGTTAGTCTAGCGATGGGTTTGAATGAGTTGTTGTGTAAAGAGTACCTTGATATCTATTGAACGACACTTGACAGGAAATGCCTTGCTCATTGAAACTCCTATAGTGGATGTAATATTCTAAAGAATGAAGACAGGGCGACGAGTGTTCTATGTTAACAAGCCACTAACTAGCACGTATAGCCAGATCAAACCGTATTGCGGTCTGCTTTGCTTTTTTCTTTCTGCTGTTTTGTGTGTTTTTGAGTAAGCAGCTGCCAGGATTCCATTCGGCATTGTCGTCCTCGCCCTTATATCTTTGAGAAGAACATTATGGCATTCCTCTTTATTCTCTGCACACGACTTATCTCGATTCAATCTACTCGATTGTTGTTTTCAATCAATTCACTATGATATCGTAAACACTACTGCGTACCAAGATTTCGAAAGACCTGCTCGTTCCTCTTATGCAGTCCAGTTTATCTATACCACATCGTGCTGAAGGAGTTAAATTGCAAAGCGTTCGTACCCGAGAAATTTGAACGGCACTTCAATGTCCATAGAGAATTCTAATTACAGCGACAGAAAGTTAATAAATTGGCAGTTGAAGTTACTCGACAGTTGTATTTGAGAAAATTTCCTCAATGTTTCAACTTCTTTTGTAGGCGAATCAATGCAATATGCATGCCAATTAATTTATCCTTTGTCTTTGACGACATCCACCTATTGCTGGGTGTAGTCCTTATCCTTCCAATCTTCCCTTTCTTTGCTAGATGGTACAATTGCTGGTCCAATTTTCCCAGCTTGTCCCAGACAAGCGTCATTCATTGCGTGTAGCGGTGCCGTGGTGTATTTGTTTTTAGATGCAGTACCTCAGAGACGATTAAAGGGCACACTTCCCCCCAGCCTCATCCCAACAGAAACGTCGAGCATTTGTGGCACTCATTCATTTTATAATAATGATACTAGCAGAAGTAACAATGTCGATTACCTTAGGACGGTAACCCATTCAGCAGTGCTGGTTTGCCGTCAATCTACAAACCGATTTAACAGAATGGCAATAAATATGAATTGAAGTACAAATTTTCGTTAATGATAGAAATCCCGAAGGAAGTTAGCTCCATCCATCGTTCTGCTGTACCTAGCAATAAAGACTTTTTATAACTTTCGAGTACTCTCTGTCCGTTAACTTTTGTCGATTCATTCGTCGATTTAATAATCGAACATCGCAAGGAGGCTAGCTGTTCATGATATTAGGTGAACTAACTCACTACTTCATAATGAATCCCTACCCCCGTAATTTCTATGTAGCGATCTAGACCCTCTCCAAGAAGAGACAGAATATACCCAACGTACGGGTGCATAAATTTGATCTTTGGTTACAACAGCAAGCGCTTTGCGTCCTAAAGTCATAGGTTCGAATCGACACCCCTGCCCATTTCTGGATGTCTCGTATTGCTCGCTTGGCTTGAACGTGCGGCGATGAAAGAAGCTGGCAACCCTATCAATTATCCGTGGTTTTGGTTATAATCTTTCTTGAAAGATGCTCCTCGAAATTAAGGGGACAGCAGAGAAACAATTATAGATGTATTGCCAACATCTGCGTCCGTTCCCTGTTACACAGATGGAAAATTGATTATCTGACTTCACATTTTCCACTGATTTACAAGGTGGTATAGCGAATAAATTTCACAGCATTTCTTTCCTTTGAAATTCTGGTTGAGAGAACGAGGTTTTACTTCAGTCCAAAAGGAATGATGAATGTCGAATCATATGTCGGGATGATTTACAATGGTTCATTGAAGGCGTCCAAATCTTGCCTCCCCTTCGGTTTTCAGTCAAATGAATCGTCTTAGTTTTAAATGAGCCTTAATTGTCTTTCAGTTGTTGTTTCTGCCATATTTTTTCTTCCATAGAAACAGCACCCTGATACGTGTGGTCATAATTGTTGTCTTGGGACTAACCAATTATAGTCAAGAAGAAAACCAATATGCGCACATCGCTGTGTGCACTATACCACTAATTGGAATAAGCTCGTGTATTATAGGATATTTTAAGATAAATGCACTTTAACGAGATAAGTAAACCAAACGAAATTCTACCATATCAAACTCCGTCAGATTGGTTTGAGGACATTACTGCAAAGCCCTGGCGTAAGGGACAAACATATTTTGAGAATCACTTGCCTGTTTTCCTTTTAAAGCAATGTTTGCGTCCACTTGACCACCTATAATAAACAGTTGGATGAAAACGTTTCAAAAGAAAGCATTGTGTGGGTGCAGTGTTTGTGTTGGTGTGATGACAGGGGCACCGTTTCGTCTCTAGGCATTTCAATTTCTTATAATCCACATTACTATGGTACTTGATGGTAGAAATTTACGAAGCCAAAGAAGGCCTAAATCCTTGTCTGATGAATGGGATTTTGAGACAAGAGATGTACATTATGACATGCGAACCCATAATTCTCTTGGCCTTCCTAATCCCCAGAAGACTTCACATGACTTATAAACTGTGAAATATTTAGGTCCTGGGTATGACGTTGCACTGCGCCGGAGTGAAAAGGCTTGGGGACGAATGTCACTACCCCTTCATCACTATTGTGCTGGGCCACCCTTGAGCAAGGTGCAGTCCCCATATGCCTCCCTTATTAGGGATACGATATCACACCACTGTTGCCTTGCAGTCTATCCGTTCTGGGAAAGGCTAGGGGAGTAAACCCCAACAGAAAATCCAAAGCTTGAGTCCCGAAGGTGGTTAGGGTTAGGGTTAGGGTTAGGGTTAGGGTTAGGGTTAGGGTTAGGGTTAGGGCTAGGGTTAGGGTTAGGGTTAGTGTAATTCCATTCCAGCAACTCCCGGGACGCTGTTGGTGCCCAAGCAGAAACAGAATCTGCATTCGTCGCTCCCTTGGACCCACCGGCCTCGTGGAGAGGGGGCTTGCTGCCTGGACAACAGCTCCTCTTCGATGCACCATGTCTAGGCTAGGTAGCTCCACTGGAGAAGACACTCTAGCGCTACCCCATCTTCTCATGCAGACAGAAGTATGCCGACGACCTGGGTCAAAGGCTGTGGCAAACATTAACTTGCAGTACTATAGAGTCCCAATGCCCGACGTCTTCCAAAAATGAATTCAAAACCAACGCTATCTTGTGATCATAGATGGTATAAAGCATTAATTTCTTTATTGGGTGTCATTTTGCTTATAACTGTATTTTTCTTACATAGTTACACGCTATAATATCATTTCTGATAGATAATTGGCATAAATTAGCTTCTTGTGTCGCATTAGACTTTCACGTCAAATTTAAACAAATCACTTATTGTTGATTATAGTGATAATTGGACACAGTAATAATCAAGCTCTCACAAGCTTGTTTAGGCTTAGAAAACACGGATTTTCTCTGATGATACAAATGCAAATGTCATATTGCATGCTAAATGTTTAAATGCAAGGATGCATTTCACCTCTTTTTACAAGAAAATAAAAATTACCTTTCTTATGTCCACTGTGAGGACAATTATTCAATGATATTCAATGATTTAAAAAAAATACAGTTCCATGTTTATTGCTGCATCTGTAATAAATTTTTCCTCATGTCCTTAGTTCATATATCCTCTGCTTCTAGATGTCTATTTGAAATCTATCTTTACTCTGAATAGATGTTCCAAGTTTTCTAAAAATTGACACAGTTTTCAAAATTGCTTAATGTCTCTTTTAAGGAAGATAACTGACTTCTTATCTGTTTTAGTACGTGCACTAGTATCCCACAAATCATCATTCACCCCAAGAACATGCAATTTATGGAACGTCTTGCCTCCTTCTTGCTTTCCTGAGTCCTACAACATGCCATCTTTCAAATCTAAGATCAATAAACTTGATCTGATCTCTCTTTTTCCTCTTAGCCTGTTGCTTTCTTCTTTCTCCATTTGTTGTGGCTTCGTATAGGCCACCATGGCCTTTCCTCAACATAGCTCACTAAAAAAAATAAAAAAATAGAACATTTGATGGACTGGAAACAATGTAAACTAGCAATTGTAAAGAACAGAAATCAGTCAGAACTTGTGAGCAACAATTATAGAATTTCCTTCTCTCATCCCTCCGGTGAATAGGCTACCCTCGTCTCCATTTATCTAGCCTCATGGCCATGCAGCTGTGCAAGCTGGGGGAATCCTTTGGGGCCTGGTCACCTGAACTGAACAATTTAGACTCTCTTCAGATATTCGAATGATTTATTGAAGCCCATAAGTGCTAAGTCTGCAACTGCAGATTATGCAAAATATTTTATCCTATCTTCAATTCTTTATTGTAAACTATATCTTTTCCTGAACTTACGCTTATCAATTTCTAAAATGGCTGCCCTTAATCTACATCTAAAGACAATTTCCAGCTAACTTTAAAAGAAATTGTTAACCTGTTTGCACCCTGTGTCTAACTTCCATAATTTTTCCCAAAATACAAAATGCTGACCAAGGAAATAAAGCATACCCTTTTTCAGATCCTTGTTATTACTCGAACGGGCCTAAGAATCTTGATTTACTGCATGCAAAGCGAGCATTCTGCCACTAGCTCACAAATGCGGTTAGGGATTATCCAAGGAAAAGCGAAGGATCGGGATGCATGATTCTGACTTTAAGGCATTGTGAGAATATGTAATGCCAGCTAAATTTTTAGTAGCAAAAAGTCTGGGAACTCGGTCTAGGAAAGGAGAGCTAAGGTGACAGGCGTGCTATCTTGCTCATTGCCACAGAGTCGGATTATTTGGACAAAACAACTAATTCATTTTGTTATCCCAATTGATAGGGCTAACTTTGCGAAGCAGTTTTTTTGAGGCAGTCAGGCAACAGGCTGTAAACCAAAAAATATCTGAAGGAGTTTTTTGGAGAGAGAGAGAGAGAGAGAGAGAGAGAGAGAGAGAGAGAGAGAGAGAGAGAGAGAGAGAGAGAGAGAGAGAGAGAGAGAGAGAGAGAGAGAGAGAGAGAGAGAGAGAGAGAGAGAGAGAGAGAGAGCAGGCAATAGGGTTAGATTCACAATACATTCTTTGTCTTATAATATCACTCTGTGAAATTTAACAAGAATTTCAAATAGAGGCCAAAGTTCATTTTCATCAGACTAGCTCCCTGTAAGATTTAAGCACATCTTCGAAACATATTAATGAGGATTCAATAGAGCTTTTCTGAATCAATTCGATGGATCTAATTATTTCCAATTTCTTAAGTCGAAGAAGAGCTAGTAGACGTGCATTGCATTTAGTTTGAAACGAAATAGGTTTCAATCACATCTTGACATGCAGATCTTAAATAAGCTAGGCCTTGTCCAACCACCTACATGATTAGTATTTGCGTTCTGGAATGGCTGTCATTCATCGTTTTTCAAAGTCAACACCTTGTCCATTTTCAAATTAAAAATTAAAAATTAGGTGTCGACTTTTATTAGATACAGAGGATAGCTGCCAACTTAACGTCAAAATTCTTGGGATTTTCTAGCACGCTACAGACCTGGGGCATGTTTTGAAGCAACTGAGTTGAGCAGAAGCTTCAAAGATTTAAGCTCCATAGACATTTGTCTCTTCTGCCTCGCCTTGCCAACCTTGCTACCGACATTAAAGAACGACCCCTTTAAATCAAAGCCAAATTCAAAACTCCTTCTCTCGCAATTCTCGGTGGATAAGGCGGCGCCTATCTCCGTTTCATTAGCCTTTGGGCCACACAGCTGTGCAAGCACAGTGAATGCTACAGTTGAAGGATGGCCATCTGGTAGCACTGTGTGTTTCACTGCCATGCTCTTTCCCGAAATGCTGAATGCTAAGGAGGGGAATAGCATGTACCATTTGTCAAGTCTTTGGTATGACTCGGCCGGGTATCGAACCCCGACCTACCACATACAAAGCGAGCACTGGGCCACACATGCAGTCCTTTAAATAGTGGCCATAATTCATGCACTACAGTAATTGGGCTAAAACCCTAGTTTTCGGCATTTTTCCTTTGCTCTTGTGTGCTATACTGACTAATTGCAGATAATCCTCTTAAGTTCATTAACCAATCGATTTGGATGTTATCGGGAGTAAGTTGACAGGAGGGCTTTAAAAATTATCGCACTGAGAATGAGAAGTTGAACAAATATACCTTAAAAGTCTTCTTTGATTCATTTTTTAAAGCAAAAAACTATTATGCTCGAGCTCTTGAGCATCTTTTTTGAAGCAACTAAAAATTTACTCATGCACGCTGGTAGAATTTAAAGATGAGACAGTGCTTCAAGAAAGGCTATTCCTTTGTCATTGGCATCTGAAAAATATCTTTATTAACGCCTTTCTAATCATCACAAGGATATTTTGGATATTAGGGGCATAAGTATAGGACTATTGAAATAGAAGACAAAGCTCAGTTCTTTTACATTTTTCAATATCTAATGGAACTTTTTCTTCAATTGAGCAAGAAAAGGCAATTGTATGCTGACCTGGAAGGCAATTTTATACATTGAAAGTTATCAGCAGCAGAAAGAAGTTGCATTATTTCGACTTTAAACATATCATTATCAAATCTGAACATTTCTGTTTAACCAAATAGTATATAATTGGGAATGTTGTGAAATATCAGCAGATGACAATAAGAACTTTTTCAAAGATAAATTGTATGCCTTGCAAAATTTGAAACTAAGAGCAAGTTGATATCTACCCTTCTTGATAAATGACAGGAAAGTATTCGTTTCTACGAAACCGTTTGTCACAGCCCTGGGTGTTCGTAAGAGCACCACTTTGCACCAACTAATTCAGAAGCATAGGTAAACAAAATATGTGTCAGTGAGTGCTAAGAAAACATTACAATACAAGCACTGATAATGGATAACGCATTTCCTTCAAAATCGCTGCGATGAGAAATCAATGTGTCACGTAACTTGAAGTGTTAGGATTGCCCCTTATGGTGGCGCTTCTGTTGTGGTAAGTGAAACGGAGAAGATATGGTAACTCCTTGGCGTTCTGGTAGCAACGACTACGCTGATATTTAAAAGCGCATTTCCTTGAAATCTTTTCAACAAGATAGCTTCCTTCAAAAAGGCTGAATTGTTTGGAAAGTTCCACGTGGAGGCGCTTCTGTTGTGGTAACGTAGCTTAGGGGAGAATGCAATTGCACTGCCCGTTCAAATTATGATTCTACTTGTAGCAAAAGGCGTACTTCCTAAAAGATCGTTTTACCAAGAGGTATATGACAAACAGATTGAAGTGTTTGGAAAATTCATTACAAGGGTGTCTCAAATGTGGTGACGTAAATCGAGAGGAGAGCGCAATATCCAAAGCCATTCGTCTCATCAACAATCCCAATCTCATTTAGTTGGAGATCTTTCCATCTTTTACAGATACTTTCATCGCTCATTTAATTCATTTGCATTGCTCTCAGGAGATCAGGGAGGTTATTCCTGTTCCTCTGAGGCGTGTCAGAACCACCAGTAGCTCAACTCATTCACACCCTTTCCAAGTTTCATTGCCTAATCCATTAACTCTATCCCACAAATCATCATTCACCCCAAGAACATGCCATTTATGGAACGTCTTGCATCCTTCTTGCTTCCCTGAATCCTACAACTTTTCATTTTTAAATCTAAGATCAATCTGATCTCTCTCTCCTCCTAGCCTTTCACCTTCTTCTTTCTTCCATTGTTGGGGCTTTGCATAGTTCGTTATGGCTTTTCCTCAACAAAAGTTACTAAAAAAGACATCCCTCTATCATGTTATTATGTCAGCCATCGAATTCACAACAGTTGGAAATTTCCTACCCAGCAAAGTCCCTAACTTGCTTGAGTTATGCTTAATGAGCCTAGGCATCTTGGTGAAGCAGACCTCTCCATCGTTCACATATACTTTAACAGAGATCGCTCTCAGGAATCCGGGATATTGTACCTGACACCTTAAGATGTGTCAGAAGAACCAGAGGCTCATCCCTTCATATCATTTCCCAAATTTACAAGATAATCCACGAACTCGTTCCCACAAATCATTCCAAGAACTTGTCATCTATGAATCTTCTCATACTTTTGCCCTCCTTTCAAGAATCATACGGAGCTTGGAAACTCGATTCTATCTCCTATCCTCCTAGCATCTATCATTTTTCAGTTGTTGAAGCTTCATAATATAGCAAATGACTTTTCCAAGGAAACAAACTACAAGAATGGGGGACATTTTGTGCCTCGATCATGAATCAATGAATACGCAAAAGTTTGAAACTGATTTTATATCTAATGGGTCACTAAAAGGAATGGAAGTGTTAGAGAACAGACTGTATGGGAAATTTCAATCAGAGTTGTTTATGAACTGCCAACAAGAACTTGCAGTAGCCAATTAATTTTCCCAAAATACGAGATTCAAGCACATGAAATATTGCATTGATATGGATAAAGATTTTAAGATTCTCGAAATCAGATTGACAACTCTTATTCTAAGAAGCCATCTTGATTGATAAATTGCGCCAAAACAGTAAAACAGAATCGAAACACAGCATTTCAGATGGCTATTGACCATTCTTAGTTGACATAAAAACTGCATTGCATACTCTATTTTAAGCGTAGCAGAAACCAGAGACAGGGCTTTGAGTTTTCCTATGGAAGTGGATTTTATGGGGTGGTTTCCCGTTGCCTTCCTCATTAATGGCGTTTTTATTGTGGCACGCGTACGATTCGAACTCACAGCTCCCGTGTCATGAGTCCACACGCTTAACCACTACACCACGGCACCACCAACACCCTACAAACATTTTTACCCTAACTAATTTTTTAATGAGTGTGTCCCCTAGTTGGTGTAGCAATCGATGTAACAGGATACATCCTGAAATGGCAGAAAGAAGATGGACCCAACCTCTCTTTTTGCGGAAAGGGTGAATCTAGGTCAACAGGCACTAGACAAGCGACTTGCCATGAAATTTGGAAGGGTCATATGATGAGTTTTGTTAATGGACGCATGTTGAGCTGCATGGGTGGCTATGACCGTGGTTTGAAATCTATCCTAGAACAACGATTATACTTAGGCAGACCACAAGTGTCCAGTTAATTATGATTCTTAAAAACTGTTTAATTGACTCTGCTTATATCTATTCCAAACCAAAAAATTTTGACCATCCTCCTCGTCTTCGTTAAATGAACCTCTTATTTGTTGCATTCAACCTCTTGATTGCAGATGCTACTAATCAGCAAATATGTCTGCTATGAATAGCCTTAAGAGTTAATGAACCTGACTGTCTTTAGTCTCTTTTATCACTCGTTTCAAACTTTTGTTAATAAAGGAATGATGTAGCAGTAGTTTTGAAACACACGACTGTGGTCCATAAAAACGAAGAACAACCAAGGGTCATTAGGTTGTTAGTTCAAGTACTAAATGTGTCGAAATTTCCATGTAGCATGAGTGTGGTCGCCCTCTCTTCGTAAATCCAAAAGTCGAGACAAGAAGGCGTGGTTACATGGAAGTGACAGAAGAGAGCTCTCCTTGGTAAGTGTTACCCTTCACAGGCCCATGACCCGCCTTAGCACGATAGGTAGAGATATCTTGCAACAACAAATAACAACGCTATCAGGAAGGAAGAATTGCCTGGCAAATAAAAGATTTTCCGAAGCAAAATCAAGCATTACTTAGGCCATAATCTGACCACAAGAAATGATCGCTTTGATTTGATCGAGGATAAGCTTCGACGGTGCTGTATTCGTAAGGACCAAGCCTGTGCCGAGTTCCGCCGACTGCAAACGAGTGTACTGCAAAGACCTCCCTCGTGCCATGTACACATAGTCATATTTCTCGAAAAGATTTTTCAACCTCTCTTCAGTGAAAGGAGTTTTTTTTATCTCTAGTCTAGACATCTGTTATATTTGACCTCGTGTTCAAGTTGGAGTGGGGAAGATGCTCTATAGCTTGGCAAGGAACTATTAAAGCAAGTGCGCATTCATGAAAAAATGATTGAAAGAGATAATTGCACTTAAAAATCTTCACGTAAGCTGGGTGCACTAGATATACATTCCGTACTGTGGATTATTATTATTATTATTATTGACATATGCACAAAGCAGTGGCTGCAAGCAAAGCTGGGAATAGTTCATCTGCTCCCTTTAAAAAGCAACATGATATGTTTGCACCGCTCATGGAGGAAAATATAGATAAAAATCAAGGAAAATTTCAATACGAAAGATGTGTTCTCGTGAAAAACAGAGAATTCCCTAAGGAAAGGTCCGCCTACAAAATGTGAGAACCAGATCTGTTATCAGCTAGCATTCAATAATAACCGATATGATGTTTCATTACTATATTTCTATAAACATGTTTGTCTGCTTTCGACATGGGTAGCCGTGAAAATGGTTCCAGTGTGTTGTCTGATAAGTCTGTGTCTAGATATTAATGCGAATTGTTTTCATTCGCTATATGTATGACTTTACAACTGCATGTTATATGCTAATACACTTTGCATTCATTTCCATCATCCAAGCATCCAACCACAAACGATAATGCCATATTTTGCTAGCAACACTTGCTCTTGTCACACTCAAAGCAAAAACAGAGTTTGACGTAAACACTAGGAGTGTTTCAGACCTTTTCTAGGATGACTTTTGTCATCGTAAGTCCGGAATGATGGTCGATCTCGCTCCTTGTTTTTCTTAGGCTCTTGAAACGAGACTTTTGCTTTGAAGAGCCCTGTGAGAACTTCCAGCTAGCGGGGAATCTAGGTATATTACCACTCTTTTACCATGTCTAATGATAATGATAAAAACACTAACAATAATGATCATAGTCCATTCATGTTAAGTTGGTATGTGAGCTAGTTCGATATTACATAAATGTTGACTCGTGTATACCAACTATTTGCAATGGAAAGATAAATGGAATACTACCACAAGTCTCAAGATATAACGCAAATAATCATTATCCACATATTCTACAGTTGCATCCTTCTCTACTCCAATTTCTGGTGTTCTTTTTTAATATAGCAGCTGATGAAGCTCTTTTTATTGAATCAGGCATACTATTCCATACAAAGCTATCTCGAAACATTATAGATTCAATGCCAGACATTGTGCTTTTTTTAGTAGGAATTTGCACGAATTCTTTAGTCCTGATGTCATTTTTTGTGTCCTCTCCTGCATCAACGACAGATTGATATTGTTCAGTGTTTTCAACCACGAGTAAAGGAATGTTTTGGGTATGGATATTTGTTTTTTCTTTCTTTGCAAACAAAACTTCGAACGTGGAGTCATTACCGTCAAATAGTATCCCAAGTACCCTTTTGCGGACTCTTCCTATGTTGTCATTTGCTTCTTTTCCTTAGAAGAGTCAAATCAATGGGCTGTACTTGAACGTTGACACAGCAAATGATTGGTACAACAATGTTGCTTTCAGGATATCTATAGACATTTACGAGGCCTTGCAAATACACTCATTTATGACTCGTCTTCAAGCATGGAGCTTTATTATGGTTCTCAAAATTCAGCTGTGAGTCAATTGTGACAACAAGCAGTTTTACCTCTTTGGAGTTGGTCATTACATCACAATTTATTTTCGAAACCAAATTTTGGTTCCGTTTAAGACCAAGAAATATTACCTGAAATTTTAAAGGGTTTATCACCATAAAATTTGAATCAAATAATCTTAGATTGTTATAGATATCAATTTCTAAGTTTTTGATCATTAATTCAGCTTTATTAAGCTGCGCATGAACCGTGTTATCATCTTACAAATCTTGTTAGGCTGGTTGAAAGTGTCGCGATTATTCCAGATCAGATTTCGTCAAACCAAGAAAGAGTCCGGTTCTTGAAAGAACGCACATCTTCTCTTCTTCCTCTTCCTCTTCTCGGTATTTCAGTCCAACTTAACTGAGGTCAATGGTCTGGATTGGCGTTCATCTACATCCACATCTGCTATGGTCTGACATGGGGGCCCCCCATTTTTTAACTGGATGATTTTCTATGCACCAACCCTCCCCATTTGCCTGGGCTTGAGGCCGCCACTGGAACTGCACTTCATCTGCCCTTCTAGTGGCTGAGTCTTTTAAAAAACTTAGCCAAAGAAACACGTAGTCGTGAATTGAATATCAATGCAAAGCAATTCAGCTTGAGCAGGAAATGGAGAATTCCAAGATAAATCAAATCACGTTGCTATCGAGATCAATCTTTATTTCGTTAACTGTTTCAACATGCTATGGCAAATCTTGGTTTCATCGGCTGCTGGTTATCATTCTATGATCTACCAATGCGGCACCGTATTCCACAAGCCAGTTGGCAATTGTGCGTTAATCAGCAACATCTGATAAACTTTGTTATGGGTTTTTTGTTTTACCCACTCAAACATCACGTCTCTTTAGATAAAAATCTTTTTTGTAGCCTTGAAATTAGCTTCTCTAAAACTGTTTCACCAATAACTAACATCAATCGATGACGACGACCTTGTTCCAGCCTTCACATGCCGGGGGGAGGTACTCCTTAAGCGAAGTCTACTCCGTCAAAGAGACACTGTAACAGAGACAGTTTCAAAAAGAACAGGGCATTTCCAAAACATGACCCTGTTTTTTCTGAAATAGTTTTAGATAGATCCACTCGTCACGTACATATTAGAGTACTAATCAATACAGAGCAAATACTTGGCATAAGACAGAACATATTTCCATTCATAAACTTAGCCAATCTCAGACCACAAAATAAAGTGTCATCTACTGTTACTTTGATAACCCTAACCTTTGCTTTTGCAGTAACAAATTCGAAACCAGCGTCGTGCATGCAGCCTTATACAACGTATCAACTCTGAGAAGTGCTCTTCGTGCTAACTATCAACTAAGTGGATTGCACAGCAAAAACTACAACTTTCAGCCATACAGTTGAAATGATAACGACTTGGGCGGCTTCCGTATTTAAAAACTAATGCAATAAAAAGCGCATCTCGTCACAACCATCCCTTTAGGGGTGAGGCAATGAAGATCCTTTCGCAGCCAACATGCAGAAATATTCCATTTTCTATGAAGGCAATCGCAACTTAAAGATCAAGAACACGCTAGCAATGATTTCCAGAGATTTAAGTTGCTTTTTGATACCTCATAGTTTTGTATGAACGCATGCATTAAGAATGCTCAGGCAATAGATGCAACATTGTGATACACAATCTGTACGCATTACGACTTCTATAAGCACCGTTTCAATTTAACATACTCTTAAGTTATATTGCCTGCCTAAAACAGCTGTGGGAAACTTTGATATTGATCAATTATCGATTCAAAAACTCCCATTTCCTGCTGTATTTCTCAAACTTTTTGGAAGTCCTGTCAAAAAATGCAGTGATATCTTGCTTGATGCAAAGATTGGATCATCTGGGACCCTAAATCGAGGTTTGGCTTCCCCTTTGAAAATCATCACGCCCTTGCTACCTCGTCTTATCTCTCTTGGAACCATTTTTACAGCAAGTTTTAATCATCTCAAAGGAGTACGACATCTAGTTTTACGTCTTTAGGGATCATTCATCTCCATTCAATTCTCTATATTCTTTAACGCTTTTGGAAAACACAACCATCGATCCACTCAGCATATGGATTATAAATATTTGAACAACTGGTTCCACGTATCCGCCCCTCTTTAGAACGCACAACATACTAAGTACAGTCACAAATATAAGCTCTGAATTTGCAAACCCAAGTTAAGTTGAATTAGGTCTCGGTGAGGTGCAATGAATAACTGAAGTATTCGGAGGTCAACTGGGTTACAGCATTGTGTGGCCCACCAGAACTGTTGGTTAACCCTAACCATACCTTCTGCAGTTACCTCAGATATACGCAACACTTCCAGAAATTGACGCCAAACAAAATCCCAAGCCCCGTGTACTGTTGATGTCCGATGTTCATCGTGACATTTGGCGGTAGCTCAAGTGTATCATAGGCGTACCGTCTCCAAGTGGCTAATTGCCTTTTAGGGAGATATGCTTCTTCATATTGATCCGCAACATTATGTGATCAGCAGATGCATTGTTTCTTCCTATCCCCCTGCTTTGAGTAGCAGTTGCTTGGAGATCCAGGTCTTGTAGACTCATCAAAACACGAATCTGGTTCAAGGAGTGTTTAATCTCTTTTATATGTTTGGATTAACTAAATAAACTGCTTATTTTGCACACTTGAAAGTCTTTGTTTAAAAATAAGCGTACTTCTGTGAGGCTAGCAAGTTGTCTCGTGAGGTCATATCGGGAAAACGAGACTTCTTGTCGATCATTGATTTAATTAAGCCAATAATGTCATTGGGAGCGATATCCATACTGTTTTGTTCTAATTTACCGATGATTCTTACTCGAACAGTGGTAAATTGTTGAAGTTTACAGTTAATTCGGCGACTGAAATGGAATACATTCACTGGTGGTGAGATCCTCTGTCTTGGATATAAGAGCATCTTCATTCACTCGGCTCTATCTTATATTCCGCTAAACAAATTTCCTGCCAACCTCAGAGTCCATGCTTGGGCTTCCATTCATCTCATATTGTCCTTTTCATGACAAAACCCTAATTCGATTTCCTGAGAGAGAGTTGTGAGCTGTAATAAACCTCTCACAATTGCTGGAGAACCACTACTTTCCCCACAAGTGATTCATCGAACTACTCTGTCAATTGGCTACTTCCTTCGTTATTTCCTACAACGTAAACGGCTGTAATTTACCCGCAAAATGCTATATATGATGCAATAAGGCTCCCAGTAAACTTCGTTTGCATAATTTTATACTCTCCTTTTCGCTTAACAAACTAAGCGCCATCAATTGAATGTTTTCCTGGATTCCAAAAAATTTCAGTGCGCTATTCAAAGGACCTTTTTCATTCATTCGTTAAAGAGATTTTTATGTGAGTGTAGTGAGCTTCTTTGTCAAAAAATGCAAATCTGCAGTAATATCAAAGTGACAATAATCTGCTGCCATTTTTACTTCGGTAGACTCAAATGTCTCTAGCGTGCTATTCTATGCACATATTGTAGCACTTTAAATATCTTTCATATCAAGTGAGATTCAGAAATCGCTGGCCATTTTCAATTGACGAAGTACATCTCTGTGGAACAGCACCTATCTATTTTCTATCTGAACATTTGATCCCAGTCTAAGATAGATATGCTCTTTCAAATATATCAATAGACAGACATGGTGGCTGGTGCTGAAGTAATTGCACAGAGCAACTGTATTTTGATGTATGCAAAATTCATAGCAGCTGTCACTGTCTATCTTGATTCTTGCCATTAACTCAAACAGCTTATGCCTTGTCTCTCATGAAGTACTTTTCACATCCAGTCCTTGAACCTGGTCTTAACCTTCTCAGTTCCTCGATTCGTGTGCTACTTGAAGACAATGCTGTTTGTCATTATATCCTAAGCTCTTAGACCGAAAGACAATCAGGAATAATTGAGAAAACACACGCTGGATGAATGCGAGCTTGGTTTTTGAGATTACTGCAAACGTCAAAATTATACGGGACGAACAATGACTCGCTGTTCTAGCTTCTACAACGTTGTGCTGAAGCCATCAGTATCTCTAACTGTCACCTAATAAAAGGTCCTATACTTTCGTCTAGCATTTCACACATCGTAATCCACACAGCATAATGACATCATGTGGCACGTTCACTTGTCAGTCTCAACGAAGAACAACGGCCCCATTCGTTTATCATCTTCCACATTGTCGACCTTTGTCAATTAAAGCTCTTCGTTCGATTTCACTCTCCTTTATATTGTGTATTCAGAATTCATTAATGTAGCCTTAGTGCAATGTGAGTGTATTCAATGCTACGGACACAAAAGGTCTTGATTGCTCGTTTGTTTATCTTCAACATCAATAGTTCCTTGTATTCCTTTCTAACAAAAACGAAAAGCTAATGGTTAGGAAATTCTGGAGGATATGGTAAAAGGAGTAAAATGGTTTCAGTTTAGCTCAGTGTAGAATTCAATTAGAGACTGAAAGTTGAAAGAAGAGAGTCGATTTAGACATGCCCCCCCCCCCAATCTGAAGAGAAATATCTGAATGTCTCTGTTTAATAAAAAGTTTCGATATTCTCTTTTCAAAGTAAAATTCCAGTACTAACATATTTAGATAGGCGTATGGCAGAGGATTAGTAATGAATTGAAATTCCGCCTTTAAAGAACATGTAATTTATGAAACGTCTTGCCTTCTTTTTGCTTTCCTGAATCATACAACAACTTGTAATCCTTCAAATCTAAGATCAATAAACTTGATCTGATCTCTCTCTCCTCTTAGCCTTTCGCTTGCTTCTTTCTTCCTATTTGGGGCGTTGTATAGGCCACCATGGCCTTTCCCCAACGTAACCCGCTAAAAAAAAGAGAATGCAAAAGATTCTCTTCCAAACAGTGAAGCATTTTCAAACCACGACTAACATTTTGCTTTTGGCGTTTCTTGAGAAAATGGAAATGGGATAGTTGCTGTCTGATTTGAAGATTACATTAACTTTCAGACTCCAGCTATGTAGATCCCAGGATTGCTTCATGCCATCTGTAGGCCGCCATTTTAGGCCACGAATGAAGTTTCCCACCGGACATAAAGAACCTTATTTTTTTCCCAAGAGGTATGATTTATCAGCATTTCAACTGGAACTTCTCATTAAAATTGAAACAGCTATTAATCTTTCAATTAATTATCTGTAATGCAATTTGACGCTTTTCGAGTGAAAAAATTAGCCATATAAGGTACAAAGATGTGCACTGAATGTATTGAGCAAGTTGATTTATATTATCGATGTCGTTTGACTTGGTAGAAAAATTATTGGCCCTCTGTCACAGCTTCTCTATAACTGACAACTTCGACGTGAGCCTTAATCAAGAAATTAAGCAGGAAACCATTCATTATTTTATCGAGTGGATGATATTGTGCAGTTGATATATATTAAGAAATACATGTCGTTCCGTCATGGAATATGCCTCTCATAATTTGAAGCTACAATGGTCTTTCCTCGGCTTATGAAAAAGTGCCAATCTATTGGACAATGTTACAGAACCTTACTTGAACCAGAATGTAGGCATGACATTTTCTCTTAGTCAAATTTATGTCAACATTATTAATGTGTCGGACAATTTTTTCTTTTTCGACAGCTTTGATCCCACTTAAAAGGTTAACGAGGGTGAAAGGGGGCAATTGTTTTCATTCTCATTGAAAGGAAGGCCTAGAAAATAAGATACACTCAACTACACAACTAGGTACTAGGTACGGTACCAGGAATGCCCCGTGGTTTAGAAATGCGAGGAAAATAATCGAAATAATCAGGTAATTGCAAATGCAATGTCAATTGCTATTAAAGCAAACAAATTTCCGATTCAAACTTTCAAAAATGTAGTTTATTTTTGGATTTACGAAGACCCTACTGGCTTCCCGGGGAAAACTACCATCATAGGAATGAATTTCTAGAAAATTGCTATCGGGAGTGTTAAAGCATTTATGAGACTCAAATACATTATTGCAACCATTTCGTTTTTGCTCGCTGAGAGAATTTTAGTGCAGCAATAAGTGTGCTGCATCCTCTTTCAGCGAATTTGGCTGATTGCTTACATAAAACTATCGTTGAATTGATTGAAGTAGAGATTACTCTGACATACTCTTAATTGAGTTAGATAAATCATCACTTTGGATCGTGAATATCATCTATGGACATCGCAAGAGGCCTAGCTAGCGAGAATGCTTTCTTCTTGAGGATGTTAACGGAAAGAAGCTCTTGATTTCGGGATTGAGCTTATTCCATTTCATAAAAAGTTAAGGGTAGAGCTCTCCGAATTTTTCTACTTTCACCTTAAATTGCCCTATTACTTTGATTCCACAAATAAGCACTCATCATGAAAGGTCAAGTCATTGATAAATCTACAAACAAAATTGGTACGGCTATTCCATCTTCTAGAACGCAACGATTCCCATTCATGTTTATAGCTCAGCCATTATGCGAGACGCTCCTCTCCAGTCCCCCGTGGTAGCTAGGGCATCAGAACACTGCACAGCTTCTGATTTTTTTCGTCAAGTAATTTTAATAATTTTTTTCGGCGCAAATAAGTGGTCGCCTCATTCTCATCATGTATGGCATAAAATGGTGGGAATGCAATAAAAGTAGGCGGATTCCCTTCCTCCTACCAACTTTCCCCCCGTTTATTCGAGAGAGCTAGAGGCCTGCACTGAAAATGCACTCATCCTTTACCCGCAGTGGCTGCGATATCAATATTTCTTAACAGCCGCCAGAAACTACTGGAAATATTTACATGCAGATTTTGCTACTTGTTATTGCAAATTTTACGCTTACTCAAAGAGCAAATAATTCCACGTTTCTTTGCAGCTACTAACACCTCTTTATCTCTCGAATCGAAGCTCCCTTTGCTTGTGCTAATTCTAAATGTTAGCAACATAATGTCTCTTTTTGATTCTCTAATCAGAATGACATTCGCTGTTACGAACAACTTATTATCTTGCACCTTGCTGATACAAAGCGGTTCGTCTGTGCTTACGAGTTATCAGCCTAAGATTTCATGCTTATTTTCCAGTTACGACAATGTAGCTTAATATTCGACTATTAGGCCAATTCCTTTACTTAGAGCTGTTGCTACCCAGTATTGTGCGACCCAAATCACCCACAAAACTTGGATTATCAGCTCGCAAATTTTGATCCTTGCAAATTTTAGGTGCAACGTGCAACTTAAGAACTAATATGGGTTTTTCCATACAAATTAGGGCCTAGGTGCTCCACAGATGCTTAATCACGTCACTTATCTCTCCGCAATGTATTTTGCGTTCTTGTTTTAAAACCAATCGCGCAAGCATGAGCCTCGTTGATTTTCCTTTTCCATTGTCTATCGCAATATTTTTGGGAAGGACTTGTCTGTGTTTAAGCGTTTTCACGCTGCTAATAAAATATAAGCCGACCATAGGAATTTTATCGGTAACAATTAGACTGTTTTTGCCATGTCAATTCTCATTGCCAGAATGCAACGCTGGCTGCTTCTTATCAATCCGAGCTATTCTGTAACATTTGATGTAGCCCATGTTCACTATCTGCTTAGCATACCCAATGGTAAGGGTAGCATAAGCCAGCAACCGGCTGCGAATTACAGCAGGGAAGTGAATGTTTAAGTGGTGGTTTCCCGTTGTCTTCCACAGCAACAGTTTTTGTCAAACTTACAAGATTCGAACCCGCAACCTCTTTGTCGCGAAAGTGCTCACGTATGCCAAAACACAAAACATTACTTTGTTTTCCTGAACCATATTTTCACAAGTTGGGTCTAATGGCAATTCTCAAATATGTCTCAATTGGCAAGGATTGGAGCACGCCTTAAAACCACTACATTCATTGGTTTTCCGTTGATATCGATAGCTATTCAGAAGAGCTCTGTGCGACTATAGCTCCCGTTTCCATCTTCACCTGTGTTACTGTACAATCAAATACAAAATCTTTGATTTTTTCTGTCATAGCATTCATATAGAAAGATTTTTCTAGCACTGATTCATACAAAATGCTGATAGCATTGTTGAGAAAGAAAAGAAGAAAGATTTCGAGTCACTGTCAAGTTTGCAAGTCTGATAATGAGGCTTGATGATTATACTGAGTTCAGTTTCGAATAAATAAATATTCAATTTTTATCAACAGTTACGAATGCTTGTGACGTAAACATAATGAACTCTAATCTTAGAGATGTGTAAGCTAATGATCTCAGTTTGACCAGATCGACAGCTTTACACTTTTACAATCAAAGTAGAATTTACTCTGTTCTAATATAGTGGCAAAGAAAACGTACACTGAACTTCTGCCAGTCACTTTTCTAATGAAGAGCTTAAAGATCACGAAATAAGTTGCTTTGATTAGAGTTCTTTTCGCAGACTGGAAATGAAAGGATTTAAGCTCTACCCTCATTTGACTGTAATATTCCCTGAGATAATGTAACAGAGTTGGCAAATATTGTTTGGTCGCCATACTAATGGTTTTTGGCGTAATAGGGCAAAATCAATTCCCGATCTTCTCTACTCCACAGCATTTCGCTTATTGTAACGGGGAGTTGGGACAAAACGTGGAATCATGTAGACCATGGCGCTTCGCAAATTGAGTTTCCCATTAAATCTTATCTGTTTAAGTTGAATAATTCCAAACAGATACTCGGATAGGATGACAACGTCGTTGAATTAGATTACAGACAATCAAAACTATGCACTTAGTAAAAGTTCACGTCCTACGCTAGAAGCCTACAGTCTAAGGTGCGTTGACGCCAACTTATAAAGGCTGCACGACATGTGATCTGGGACATCAAGTGCCAAATTACTGCTGGATGAAAGCTAAAACAGTTTGAACCGAAGGCCAAGCAGCAAGTTCGAAGCCCGTAACACTGAGAGAGCGAGTTTGCGGACTAATGCATCATCATGACTCTATGTTCTAGGAACGAAAGTTACATACATTTTTTCAAATTTTTACGAAACGATGGAAGCTATGCTCTCACCAAAAAGCTTAGACGCGATATTTTTCTTATGTTGTAAGGTGATTTTGACAAGCTAGTAGGCAAGCGAAGTGAGCATGAGTTATGAGGGACCAGGAGTGTTTCCTGGAAGAAATTTTTGACCTAACCTCTCTGATTCGCATTAGGAAGCGCAAGCCTTTGCTTCTTATCACAGATTAGCCTTCCATGTAGGTCTACATTGGAATGGAAGTTGTAAACCTCTCTCAAAACGGTAGCACTAAGCCTTCTTCACTTTTTCTTTCATTGTTGACAAAAATGCTTGTAGATTTACAATGAGTACACCCGAATGGCATTCCTTTAAAGCAGAGAGCATTTCAACCAGACCATACAGAAACTAATGGCAATTTTTTACGATTATATCTCGATCCTTATTTCTTTTAACGATGTAAGCATCTCGAAACATTTCAAACGCTAATCGACATGTGATACTGCGGTGAAGATTAGTCCATCGAAATAGCATTGAGATAGAATAAATTGCATACTCTCTGTTGATCCATTATTAACCAATGCTAATTTGTCATAAGAAAACACTTTTTTAATAATCATTTCACATTAGAATTCTCGTGGACCATAAAATGCTCTCCTATTTTAACTTAGGTTTCAAAACTACTAGCCTTATCGAATCAACGAAATCCTTTTTCATATCTGATTAATGGGTTTAAAGGCTATCGTTTTGCAAAATAATGGCTAAGTGAATATAAATGAATAAATGAATAAATGAATAAATGAATAAAATAAAGTAATCTGAAGAGTACACAATTTGTTAAGTTGTTTCTTGTCCCAATTTTGAAGGAAATTGGAATTCTCTGCAATTAGAAAAATAAAGCCTGAAAGTGATAGAGAAATTATAAGAGGAACGAAGGAAGCAAAAATGCTTTGAAGAACGTAGGTTGAATAAAATTGAAATACTGCCGCATTCTTCTGTATTTCGATCATTAAGAAAATGTGAGGCAGTCAGGCAAAATTGAAAAATTAACAGCTGTTTGAATGTAGTTGCAATTTCATCGCACTGTTTTGCAATCAAAGCCCCATTATTTTTCCCATTGACAATAGCACCGTAAAGTGTATGACGGTTAGCAAGTCTTTGAAGCCTTTCTTCCCAAAGGGGATTGTCCCCACCTTGCAAGGTGATTGCTGGTTTTCTCTAACCGAGGTTAGGTTTTGCAGTGTAGACACGATTGATTTGGGTTCAACCCAGGTTAAACCAATCTATCATCAGAGGTGGGCTCGAACTGGGTCGAATACAGGTTAGTCATGTGAATCTCCAGTTTGAACACAGACCTAGGGAGAATCTGGTGGAGCTTTTGTAAGGCATGAGAATATTGGCAAACTTTCTGGGTGCAAAATGATACGTTTTTCATCTGCACTGCAAGCATGGCAACAAAATGTGTAGCCAAAGCATGGCTTGCTTTAGGATGAAGAAGTTAAGGGGTGAACCCGGGCTAGTTTGTGCAGTTTTACAAGGCTTAAATGGCATTCAATGCAGATTTTTTCATAAAGATGTTATTGACAGAACAACAAATTTCATGAAGCGATGCAAAAAAGGCATTTGAAGTATGACATATTATCCTACCAGAGTCTAAAGCCGTAGACTAAGTTGTCTCTAAGGGTGTTCTCTAGACATTTCTTGGTGGTTTAAGACTATCTTAAGCTATTACACACGGGAAAGTTTTTTAAGAAATTACTAACAAATTGAAAGGTCAGACAGCCATATCAAATCCACTTTTCTTTTATCAAGCAAATGTTTTTCATCCGAATTCTCAAAGTTATCATCCGAGACAGTTGAAAGTAAACGTCCATAATTCAATTTCTGCTTTTGAAATAACAGTAAGGAGGTCTTTCAACTCTGCAGTTTGCAAAAGTCCAAAATTCTCAGATTTTTATACTTATTCATAATGGCCCAAGTATTTCCAGCTCTTATGAGTTCATGTGCTATCCCTCATGGAATCGAATTTAGTTTCAATTTCTATCTTAATGTGACGTGGTAGTATATAGTTGTCTATATGAATTATAGAGTTTCCGTGACCTGACGCCAACTCCTCTTTGCAAAGACTCACGTGCACCTACTTCTTGGGCAGTGGAGGAGTCTCTTTGGTAAGGGCATCGTAGCACGTTAAAGGGCATAGGTGTTTGTTGATGCTGATGGCACGGCGTGGGCAGGAGGCTCCGAAATCAGAAAGTTCCACCATGGCCTGGTGTTTGAAGGAGACATGACACAGCCCTTAGATATGCCGTGGTAACAACAGGGTTCATATGATGTAAAGTCTGATGACTTGAATTCTTTGGTTTTAGTGACATTGCAGTTAAAGTTACATCCTTAGGCAAAGGTTTTGCAAATATAATGATGAACTTTGAGATATTCAGCCACTTCGTTTGATCTTTTGAGTAGAGTTAATGCTTCAGGTCAGAGAAATGGTATCAACGAACTTCCTGCAAAACTCTGTGGTACAAAAACAACGATAGACAACCACAGATGAGACCTGTGTGACTATGTGTAAGCTTCGCTCAGGTTTTAAGCTATAAAATATACGGAATTAATCCTACGGTTATACGAAATTGAGATTTTCAGATATATATGGTCATGCTGTCCAGACAGAAATGAGTCCAATAAAAAGATAAACTTGTGTCATTTGAGCAGCGTTGGAGTCGACAGTGTTTAATGGAATTAAGGAAGACTCTTCGCTTCAATATTTAATCAGAATTTTAATACCTTTCTTTGGTCTTTATCGATTGTATATTGCTCTGTTTTTTACCTGGTGAACCAAAGTCTATAACAGACATTTGAGTTGGTCAAAGTTTCCCAAGGAACAGTAGCAGAGACTGGGATGCAGCAATAGCAAATCTTAACTCGGTATTGGTGTTTAAATCATATGTATACCAATAATCTAGGAAGACAGTCAACTTGCATAGAAAATGACGTTAGTCAGAAACTACGAGAGCTAGCATCGGTCCATCACCTTGTCACAAACGTCTTCTTTATCGTCTCCTTGTTCCTCTTCTGGCTTTAGGCCAACTCAATTTTGGTCACCGGTGTTTTTTCTGTTTATCTATATCCATACCATTTTTTGTGGCTGCTACGTTGTATTAGGTACTCCTCATTGGGCTCTTACCGCTGCTAATCTCCCCCAATTTACTTACGTTATGGAAGTTTTAATGAGCTGTTGATGATAGCTTTGGGTCCTATCAAGAATCCATTGTCACTTAGTAGATACTTCAGCCTTCAAGAGTCTTTCAAGAATGTTGATGCTAACTTTAGATACTTCACTTTACTGCGCATGGACTTGTTCCTCTGGGACATTTATTATTAGCTACTACAAGCATTTATCTAACCACGTTTTCGTCACAAGCTGACAGTTCAGCAGCAAATCCATCCTGAACTTTTTTTATCCTTGAGTTGAGCCAAGCTTCTGTTGCATAGAGTTCCAATTTTTAGTTGACATACTGTCTTTTTAAAGCATATAAAGTATTTTGTTTACATATGCTAAGTGCTTGAAGGGACTTACCAGAAATTCTCTCCAAAGAAACTCGAATTGTATCCTAAATATGTAAGTTAATGGCTATAAGTAGAGAATGACTGACGATTCTGTTGATATCGAAGACAAGATTTGAAATGTAAATGATAAAAGTTGACCTTCAGGAAGTGAAAAGCTCTTGGTTGATAACTTCCATGTACCATTGCCAAGAACTGTTTGAGTTTTGAGATGAAGCACTTACTGTGACTTTTTTCTAGAATGATGGTGACCACCTGGTCAAAAGGAAAATTAATCGATCACACTTCTCCGCATTATTCTAGTGCGTGAAAATATGGCAGGCTTTGCTACCAAAAAAAATTGCAGATAATGATTTGCCTTTGTAGGGGATTTGAAACCACAAAAATCAGGTGAATAAATTTCAGACAGTTTTTGAGAATGTTTACCGCTTTTCAAATCTTCCAAGAACGTGTTCGGGTTGGTTCCAATTTCATTGGTGTCTTAGATTCACGGTTTGATTAAGACAGTCAAACGATGACCATTTCGAATGATCGACTTTCGATTCTGTACAATATCAATAAGCCATACTGTGCACCTTCAGCAACCCAAAGGTCAGCCGATTAAAGGTAGATTCATTCTAAGCTTTATGTTAGCCAATCGGTTACATGGAAGATTTGGCGAGCAGACAGCTCCAACGTCTGTCCATTTTAGTTGTACGTCTATACGCGAGGTTTCTGGCCTACTTTTCATGCTGATCAATTGATGGCATCTTTAACACCTACACACTAGCTTCTAATTGACTGTTAGGAATCAAGCTCCCTCACATAAGGAGTACATTTCATTGGCCCTTTTCAGGGCTTTGAAAAGTGACAACAGGAGCTTCATGATTATAGAAATGATTTGATGACAGCCATTTTCTGGAAGTGCATGACATATAAATTGAAACAGCTAAATTTGTTCAACTTTCAGTTCATAAACTGTAACTGAAGTCATCGGAATTCAGTAGAATAAACAGAGGCGTGGCGATTTTGTAGCACTGCCATTCAAAGCTATCAAAGAACATCTAGGAACGTCATTAGCTGTAATGATGATCGGTGCCAGAGATATGAGCATTCACTACTTTAAACTATCAGCTTCGACATTTCTTATTGACAGCCAGTAGAGATATTTGAATTGTAATGTACGAGAGTGTTTGGCGAGCAACGTCAGTTTTCTGTGGCTTTCGTCCAACTGCAAAGTTGACTTCAAGTGAGTCCTGAATAACAAAGAACATTGATACTGGTGGAGGTGAAAGCCATGCATAGTAATATTTGTAGCATCTCTATAATTAGTACCTTATTCTGCCTGCCAATGTTATTTCAAACTCCCTTGAACTGACTATAGGCTATAGAGTGTAACGTTGACGTCGCAAGAAATATAACTCTTTGTGACCGTCCTTGCCAGCCAATATTCTTCTTGACATTAGCGGATCAATTTTTTTCGCACGGGTACAATTTTTGCTGTAGGTGAATCTCCAAAAGGTAGAGCATCAATGCTTATCCTCATTTTGTTGATAAAAAGCCATTATTTTTATTGAACTTTTAATCTCCGTGAAATATGTCCCACAATTATTCGCAACCATATTAAGAAAGATTTCCTTCTTGATTATCCCATGGGAAGAGCGATGCCTAAAGAATAGTATCAAATGCCCTTATATGGCAATTCAACGAACCGCATTCTTCTTTTCAAAATTTCCCTCCTTTTAACTACAAGAAGGCTTTGACCGCAAGTAGACTTTTTTGAAAAAATATTTTCATATCTCTGAATTCTGCAACATAATGTCTTACGTTCACTATAATCTCTCTGTATTTTTTTCTAAGGTAATCTATATAGCTTCCACGACAGTGATTATAAGGATAGATATCAATGATAAAAATGGTATTAATGATAAAAATATACAGTTTGGGATTAAAGTGGGAAACGATAATAAGATATCCCATACACTTCAAATGTACAAATTGAAATCAGCCACAAAATGTCATATGGTAATTCCAATGAATGAGGCAACAAATATGACTTAGAACTGCTAATACTATCAATCTAAAATCTTACGTTTATTGTAATGGAAGTTGTCCCATGAAGCACATCCGCCGTTTCAAACAGATGATGCAAAACTGTCTCAGATGTTGACGTGAATGCTATGTCCTTAAGCAATGACAAATTCAATGTTGATTGAAGTCATTGACCTTTTGAATCAACAATATCAACGCTAGTCTGTTTAAATCCAAAAAACGCGCAAATTCCCCTTTTTCTGTAGCTTCCTTAACCACAATTTCTATCCATCTTTAAACGCCATAAGGTATAAATTTGTCAAAAGACTCGTTTACGCATAATCAAAGACTTGAAGAGAATTACAAGAACTGTATACGTCATAAACGCTGTGATCAGCTGATCTGGCCGTTGAATTTGCTACTTTTGCGTTATGCAAGTGCTTGTTGCTTGAACCCTGTAACCAACTTAAGAATAACCCGTGACCATAACGTATGCAAAGACACCGCCAATAGCTCATGTCTCAAACTGGTGAAGTAATAAACTTTGGTTCTTTACATGAAGGGAGCGTTTGGGAGCACCCTGTTAGAGAGACGCCATCCTGAGCCACGCTGTGGTGAGTTAAAATGGCCGGCTCCCTTCCTCGCTGCATTCGACCCAAGCTGTACACCAGGCTCCCATTTACTGCTGGGTGGAAGATAGAGCCAAATAGAGCCCTGCACAATCATGCTTCAAGCGAAGGATTTTCTGCACAGTATGAATGTACCACTACCATGTGTGTGTGTGTGTGTGTGTGCGTGTGCGTGTGCGTGTGTGTGTGTGTGTGTGTGTGTGTGTGTGTGTGTGTGTGTGTGTGTGTGTGTGTGTGTGTGTGTGTGTCTGCGTGTGTGTGTGTGTGTGTGTGTGTGTTTGTGTGAGTGTGTTAGTGTGTGTGTGTCTGTGTGTGTGAGTGCTTGTGAGTGTGTGTCTGTGTGTGTGAGTGTGTGTGAGTGTGTATGATATGAGTGTGTATGATATGAGTGTGTATGAGTATGTGTCTATGTGTGTGTGTGTGTGTTTTCTGTGTGTGTTTGTGTGAGTGTGTTAGTGTGTGTGTGTCTGTGTGTGTGTGTCTGTGTGTGTCTGTGTGTGTATGTGTGTGTCTGTGTGTGTGAGTGCGTGTGAGTGTGTGTCTGTGTGTGTGAGTGTGTGTGATATGAGTGTGTATGAGTATGTGTCTATGTGTGTGTGTGTGTGATTTGAGTGTGTATGAGTATGTGTCTATGTGTGTGTGTGTGTTTTCTGTGTGTGTGTGTGTGTCTGTGCGTGTCTGTGTGTGAGTCTGTGTGTGAGTGTGTGTGTGTGTGTGTGTGTGTTTGTAGGAGGTACACTATATTCTTTCAGGTAATCCAAAGCTCAAAAGTGGTTGGTGTATCGTTTCTTGCTCACCACCGCTAATGCTTCTCATGGCATGACTTGTCTCAGATTGTTATATTTAAAGCAGACAAGATCCTTCAAACAGGAGCCATGAATTTAGGTAAGCCAGTCTGCTCGATGACAAGAGCATGTTTCTTGTTTACGCTGCGAGAGCGAATCGAACAGTCTTTCATTTATCCTCGGATAAGCTCTTTGAGCTAGTAATAAGTAACATTCCATCAGCAGATATTGGGTATACTTAACTGACGCTTGAAAATTGGAGGAAATGAATTGGGTTGCTCTTAGTTCTAATCTTGTTCTGGTAAGCAGCATAAATAAAATGCTTTCATTTTTCCATCGGCTTGGCTGAGTGCACTTGCAAAGACCGTTGCTGTACTGGAACTAAGTTAAAGTAGCATTGATTTAAATATTGCTGACTTTGTAGCTACCATTTTAACCTCAATCGATTTACATGGAAGAAAACGGCCAGGGACATATGCCAGTCCCGAAGACAATGGTTATATTCCGTTCTGGGGCAAGGGAATTTTCTACTCTGCTGCAATCGAAAAAATGAAAAGATGCGACTTCGATTATGATATCATGTGATGAATTAAAGGTTCTCATGTCATATATCAATGCCACCATAATACTAAAGAAGATGCAATAGATTGAAATTTTCTAGAGATATCGCTCTGATTTTGCCCATTCGGACTAGGTAGGCGGATCAATGCAGACGTTTTCCTGAGAATACACTAATTTTTATTCATAAGAAACCGTCTACAAGAATCTGTGTGCAGTCCTATTTTCAAAATTGGAGAAACTTTTAGGCAAGGTTTTGTCTGGGTTGGAAGATCAAGAAACTTTTGCTGTCATGCTATCAAACTTTCGAGGTTCAAATTGTTTTCATAACTGTCAAAGAGTGAGGCATGTATGCCATTTACAATTTTAGAACCCCCCAAATCTCGAGCTATGATGTTTGCAAAGCATTCGCGTTGACCAGCATCTTATGTAGGTTTTGATATCAAATGCTTTCCAGGAAACTTACCATGCAAGAAGTGTATAAGAATTAAGAAACTCATGTCTACAAAGATTTGCAAAGTTTTTTGAAGAAAGAGTATAATTTAAAAACGAATGGATCTCAGAATTATACAAACGACCTTTAAGTCAAATTGAAAGACTCTTCTATGGCCAGACGTAACAGAAATCCTCTATAAAAACATTTTACTTTTATATTATTACTTTTGTCACAATTGTTAGAGAATTGATAATTGTAAATGCAGCGAATATAAAGATTGCTGTGAAATGAGAATTTCTTTGCCAAGATCCTGTTGTAGCTAGTTTGGTTTCTGTTCAGCTTGCCTGTAAGTTCGCATGTAAGTCGTTATAGTAAACAGCGTTACTGTAATGTCCTTTGTGGGAACATCTGGATGGAACCAACATCCTCTTGCTGGAATGGCTTTTATTAGTAACAAAACCTCTTCCTGGTAAAAATTGCACAAGGATGCTATCAGACTGGTTAGGACAGGAAATATAATGATCAGTATTTCCTCCTTTTGCTTAACAGAATTTTCACATGCATTCTCTACATAATACACAGTCATATACTAATGCATCTCACAATGGGTTATCACGAATGGAAGGAACGTACTACCATTGCTTTCAAATCACCTCTGTCCTTAGGAAGGTCTCTTGAAATTAGAAAAGAAACGAGAGCTAGGTACTATCAGACGTAGGTATATTTATAAAATTCATCGAAGTTATCCTTTCCTGCTATGAATAGCCCCCTTCGTTGCCTACCTTCTCTCTTCCTTTGTTGGGGCTTGGTATAGGCCAGTATGGCCTTTCCCCAACATAGCTCACTAAAACGAAGTCACATGCAGTGAAATTTCCTTTCAAGGTGATGTGCCCACATTCGTTCGAGACCTTTCCCTCATTTTCTTTCTATCATCACATTCTAAAGCCACTTCCAAACAGTCTAATCAGAGTTAAGACTAGACACACATACAATAACCGAAACCTGGGGATGTGAGCACAAACGTCTTTCTTCACATGGACGAAAAACTCCTACGCTCACATTCGAAGACCTCGCCACACCCTAGGTCTGTCAGTGAGTGTGAAGCCTCTCATACTAACTGTATCTGATGCAGTCGTGGTCGAGGACTTAGAACTGATACGTCAATGGACTTAGCAAAGCCAAATAATGCAATGCGGCTTTCGTTAAGAAAATGAAGTACAGTTATCATTTCAAATTACGTGAAGACAGTATGTCATAATAGCATGATTCAACCTTGTCTTTCTCGTATAATTCACATAGAATAACTCCCATTATAGCATAATAAATCGTCATTCAGATATTCTGTTACTTCCTGATTCGGGTCAAGGCTTTTTCTGCGATTCGTAACTGTGCCGTTACGCAGGCGCATTGCGGTGATGAAATTCATTGTGTATTCAATAGACTGTTAAGGGCACCCCATCACAAGTATATAAGACAGCACGGAGTTCAGAGTTAAACAGTTTCACTTCGTTGTTGAACCATCGACTTATCAGACGACTACTGCTAAGTCTACAAGAACCAGAGTTTTGTCTAGACACTTCAAGACGTTGTGTTTGATTTATCAGCCGTTTTTCAACCAAGAAAAAGCTTTCAAACACAGCTTCGAAGGCACAGGTAAGTTACATTTCAAATATGATTCAATTTATTTCATGGATTTTGTAGAGCAACTTTCGGTCGACACTTGAAAGGAATTGTTTCCATTATACGAATATTTGTCTCATCCTTGGCGTATGCCCTTGCTAATTTCAATAGTGAAACAACGCCTGACACAAAGTCCTCCAATCGACCAGTTCATCTTTGGCTCATTCATATACTCATTGATTTCTTTGTCCATTCATCCGCCATCTACCAAGTACGCTCTCTAGTTGGGTAAATTTTCTCAAATAGGTAACCATAAGTTCTCAGACTTTCGGCTATAAGCATCTTTTCTGGAAAGTGTCATTTTTTGCTTTAAGCATCATTGATATTATTTAGCAATGGTATGCCAGGATCTCATATAGTACTCGATCTAACTTCTAACGCCATGCTTTGATTACACGATATCATGACAAAACATATTCCAACAACGTAGTCTCAAGCAGCATGCAAGCCACTGAGAGGGTGAAAATGTGATTCGGCAAAGCATCCAAACCTGTAAAATTACAACGTACATGCAGTATTTTGATGCTTTGTGACCATTATGATTAATGACCATTATGATTAAGCCTTTTTTACATTGTAGCGAGTCTTGAGGAATGTATATTTCCTATAAACGGTAGATGACATTTGATGTAGGAGTAAAGATTCTTTAAACGGCTAAGAGCTAAAAAGCGTTGGGTCCCAAATATTGGGCTCTGTACATTACCTTGCTAGTAAGATGGTAGATAGGTGGATAGATGGATAGATAGATAGATAGATAGATAGATAGATAGATAGGTAGGTAGGTAGATGGATAGATATATAGATAAATAGATATATAGATAAATATATACTAGGTAGATTGATTGATTGATTGATTGATTGACTAATAGATAGAAAGATTGGACTGATAGATAGAAAGGTAGAATGATCGATAGGATCCCAGGTAGCAATTCATTAGCAAGGTCAATTATCAATTTAGGAAGAAAAAGCATAAAGTTTTCCATTTCGTATTGAACCCTTTAATGTCACATTTCTTAAACCATTCTTGACTAATTAGAAAAAATGAAAAAAGCGAAAACACGAAAACGGAACCTTAAAAGTTGAGGATTTATCTAAACATAATTATCTACGAAAATCAAGGCTGCCGTAGTTTTCTGAATCAAGTTCTATCAAATTTAGACGATCAAAATTAGCCAGCGAAATAAAACCTCTATAACTTCGTTGTAATACTAGAAGTCAACTACCAATCTCAATTTTTCGCGATTGAAATCGAGGCACTCTTTAAAGAAGTAGTTTATTTCCTTATAAACACTGCTTATTGTCATATGCTATTTTGTTTTGCCAGACAAAACCCCCCGATCGCAAGCATTCAAATTTCACTCAACGTCCGCTGTAGTGGTTTATCTCTACTGATTGATACGTGTTGATACGACCTCCCAGCGGAAACTGTTTGTGAGCTTAACATCTCAAATCACAGTGCGTAATCAGTCTGCTTCTAAAACCCAGTACGAGCTGGACGTAAAGTTAGCAACCTTACAACCAGAGGCTTTGTAAGCGTTGAGGAGCCAGCTGGAGGCGGACCGAGCATTGTTGAGCTGTTCGCAAATCTTGGCTCTCTTTTTGCACATCTTCAATCGTCCTGCAGCCTCATATTTCTGCTGTATTCGTCGCGTTTCCATTATTGAGTTTGCGCCGAGACTTCTGCAGTAATCATGAGAGACCTAGGAGTTTTCGTGTTATTGTTCATGAATTTTTTTGTGAGCCTTTCTCCGACATTGGCTGCCAAGATATTCAAGGATAGAGCCCAAGGTATGGATATCTTTCTTACACAGGACGCATTTCATTCATATTTCTATACCATTTAAGAAAGCTCCGGCCGCATGGCAAGGTGTGTTTTTTTGCCGTTGGTTTTCTCGCCCTCAAACAGCCTCCAGGTATGTCATACCCGATCTCGAAGATCAGCCAAAAGTTTTCCCTATTCTTTCTACCCCATGTTCTGTAGAGAGTGTGACGATTCTCTTTTCAAACAGACTATTTTTCGCTTATTCCAACATCTTCTTCGAGTTCCGGGTGGCATTATTTACGATAATTTGCTCCGTATTTTCTGCGCTGAAGTCGTATACGACCTCTTGGGGAATTTGATGATGTATATTGATACTGTTTTCACACTCAGCAGCTCTCAGACTGCGATTTTCCAACTCATTCCACACTTTGACATCGCATCCAATTTCGTCATAATTCCTTCCACATTATTTCAATAAGTGTGGTTATCAAATAATGATCTCCCTTTTAGAAAACTTCATGAAAACGCTGGACAATTTCGATGTTGTATATCCAGTGCTCGCTCAGTACGAGTATCCGAATTTCGAGAAGTTTGCATGGGGCGACGGGTCAAAGGAACTTCCCGAAAAATTTTATGTCAAATTAAGAATCGACGGCCGGGCAGAAGTTTTGAAGTTGAAGAGAAACCGGAGACTGGTCAATACTGACTTCAACGCTGAAGATTTTGAGAACGAAGAGATTTTGGATACTGCGGGTAAAACGAAGGAAAATAACTGCTACTTCTCAGGGAATATCTTGAATCAAAGGAAATCCCTCGTAGCCTTGAGCACATGTCATGGCCTGGTAAGGCATTGTTACAATTTTCTTATTACTTCAGCTCGGGGTTCGATTTTACTGGATTCAAATCTTTCGCGAATTCAAATTCAGTTGTCCAGGGTGTAACTCGGTCGGTTCTTGCTGGGTTGATGCAAAAACATGAGGCCTAATTTTATGGCGGAGGTCCATTGTCGTGGTATTATTGTTGCCGTGCCAATCACTCTTCACGAGCCAAGTGTATTATGATTCAACATCAATTACTACTTAGCATGTGTGACTGAATATTTGCATATTAAAATCGGTTCCATTTAGGAACAATGTTGGCGAGTTGTTAGGTCGGTCGTTACGCCCCATTTGCACGACCCAGCATCCTTCAAGCCGAGCCTTAGAGCAGGTATCTCTACATTTCCTGGAATGTTCTTGATATTTGTAACGAACGATTTCCTGTTTATCGTGAGGGTCAAGCCAATCGTGTCTGACTATCGGCAGAGGTTGTATAGTTTGTGTTATTAACGAGTGTTGATTGAAAGCAAAGCCGAGGCTCAATGAAATCTGAGACAACCCAGTTTTGGTGTGTTTTTATGCAGAATTTTAGAAAAGAAACGAGGGCTTCATTTTTATCGATCGACCCGTTTTGGCTCGTAGATATAGCTTTTACGGAGGAACTTATGAAGTTAAAAGTGATTCGATCACTTACCTGCGAACAAGAGCTCTGAAAATTTTGTAAAACTTTCCAGCTCGCAAAGTTTTGATGATTTGAGATTTTTGGGAAATTTTCACTTTATCCACCGCATTATGGACCGTAATATTTCCATGGATTTTGAAGTTACAGCATATTTCGACTTTATGAAATTTCTTGATTTTAAAAGGTGTTGTGAATGGGAAGATTTTATGTGTATACTGTGATGATCTGTGAGAACAAGGCATCATTGTCCGTTCGATGGTTATTCTCCTCTTAGCCTTTGCTAATTGATTTAACAACCTTAGTGTAATTAGTCTAGTGATCTTGCTTCTCCTAAGCCCGTTTTGTCTTACAGAAAGGTCTCATTACAACACATCGTGGAAACTACTTGATCGAGCCAATGAGAAATCTTTCCGAGTTCACATTCCCACATTTGATTTATCAACCGAAAATTGAAGATAGCAAGCATCACCACAAGAGCGGGGGCAGTGAAAAGACGTCGTGCGTCGTACAGACAGGTAACGAATTCATCGATAAATTCCCATTCAGAGCAAAATTTCCATCTGATATTCTGTGGTTTTACAATAATCAAGTCTCCGCCAACCATTCTGGCCACCCTCGTTTTCATAACTAAGAGCGGTTGCTGCCAGCTTTCCCCATTATTTGTCTAAAGAATTTTAAGGACGGCTGTCGAATTTCTATCTACCGTTTCCCCCAATGATCTTTAAGTTTCGTCAGCTCGACTCCTTCGTTAACTTGCCTGCAGCCGAAGGCGAGTCGCGAACAAACACTGTCGGTACTGGGTCAACACTAAGCTAAGCTTTTATTGAATACTCCTTTGATATGAGTCTCAGCGCGCTTTCCTCGGATCGTTCTGGATAAGAATTCTTAGACGTAACGGTGCGCTTATCAGATCTATGGTTGATTGGCTGGTCAACCCAGTTGTTTCGCAAATGAATAGCAGTTTCCTCTTTAGATCCTAGTATCAAAGCGAGGGCCGTTCTCACAACAAAGAGGATTCCGTTACGTTCTAACACATGTGCACTTCGTCTTGAAGAACGAGCATATTGTGTTATTCGAGATGGTCCTCTTATTCATCGTGGCTTTGTCGCATGGCTTTTGCGGTCTTCCCATTCGAATCTTCAACTTTGTTCTCGAGTCTGCGGCCAACTTTTAATATTTCACACCATTTTAACTTATTGCCCTTCCAGAAGGGAGCAATAGAATTTGGCCCCTCTGAATTTGCTTTCATCCCTCCCATCCTTTGAATTCGTTCGATATACAAGGAAACATTCGGAATCCTTCCTTAAAGTGCTTTTTTAATTTTCCGCGATGGTTCAGCCAACATCGATCATAAAATACTCAATACAACGGGAAGGCTTCTCGAGTATGACCTCTAATGGATCGGAAATTTGCTCATGGTATGAGATTTCCCTGCGTGCTAAATTTTAGACATGCCTTATCTGGGTATATTTCTTCATTTGTGATTTGAAGGTATTTCAGTTTTCTGGTTGTATCTATCTGTTAACCCAAAAATCTGTCTGTGTAACTTGCACTACGCTACCCATTATGCTCTCTTGCTTTCTCGTTCTCGGGCCTGTCCATGTTTTGCCAATTTTCTTAACGAAAGTCGCTTCATTTTACTGTGTGGTCTAACATCAGCGACCATAATCAGATCTTTCAAACGGACCGGATGACAAAGGGGACACGCCCACTTTTTATTAACTACACTCGAGCAGGCTCCGACTGGCCATTTTAGCGTCTTTTGTTAAATGACTTCGCCGCAAGAAAATATCATCTACAGCTTGCGTCTATGTGCAAACAGAATGTTCTGATACGACGGTTATTCTTGCCTATGGTGTCTGATTGGTACTTCTGTCCTACAGATTAGCAAGCAAGTCGTTGCATTCCAATCCCAATTCATCTCCTGCTTGCATTTGCCGATTTCATCCTTATCCACATAGTTTTGTCGTCTCTATTTGAACACTGATTTAGTTAGCCTTCACCATACCTACAGGAGCGAAAAATTCTTTGTGCTTATACCGCTTCCGTCAACTTGCCGGCCTATAGAGGGAGGTCGGTTTTTGTTGCCAGACCCTGAAGCTTTGGTTCAACGATCATGGAGCCTGTTCGTTAATTTGCAAGCTTAAGGGTATTAATTCTATATTTTGTCTAGTCTATGGTACGATATTGGAATGCATCGAATGCCAGATGCCTTGCAGATTCTGTTTCTTTTCGGCTGACGCGAAATCCTTTTGCTTATAGCCGGACGTTAGAGGTAAGTACGGGCGTGTCGTTTGTGAAATCTCCTGCAAAAAGTAGATTGATTTAGAAAATGAGTTGGCACCAGCAAACCCGCTTAAATGGGTAAGAAGAAGAAGGGAGAGGAAGAAGAAGAAGAAGAAGTGCAGGAAGAAGAAGAAGAAGAAGCGCAGGAAGAAGAGGAGAAGAAAGGGAGAGATCTAATTTTCGCCCAATAATTTATGTAGAGCAGTCTGGAAAAATGGCCAAGACTACGAAACGACTACAGATCCTGGTGGCACATGGTGGATTTCAGCTTTCTCGGAATTTGTTAGTTCTAGAGCTGACGGTGCTTTCTAGCTTTGTTCCGTCTGGGAATTCTTGATGAGAGCATGACGGCATCTTGTATCTAGCTGCAAGAGAACTTTCTATGAATGCAGCGGTCACTTGTCAGCTCTGAGCACATTCAATAGAAGCAACGCTTGAAAATGGTCTTAGGTAAGCCTTTTCAGAAAGCTATTTGATAGCTGAACATGCATAGGGACAGAGATGTAGAAACCGGGCAGAGGGGCCATGCCCCCCCCCCCCCCATTTTAGATGCTTCCTACGTCTCTGTGCGTAAGACGCCCTTGTATCGTGACAGTCTTCGGAGGTTGATGGCTCAACCAGATTGCCAAAGTAGCAGGCTTATTTTGAAAAATTCACCTTATTTGAGTACAAGCCGAATTCCGTACAGACACTCTCGTTGAATGTCATCTCTGAGGTCCTTTCCAACTCATATACCACATCGCATATAAAATTTCACCGTGACATTCTCAGCTGGACTTAAGAAAACCATATTGTTACACTCGTCCATTGAACTTGACCACCCTTCATGATTTCCAAATGCTACGTACCCGCTGAAGTGAAGAATTGGCAGAGTTGAAGACCCGAAGCGCTGACCCTGTGTTCTTGAATTAAGGTTGTTAAACCACTGACCCAGCCATCCGTATTTCATCGCCTTCTCACGAAGATATTCGTCGGATCGTCAGATGCCAACTCGTATCTGCAGCCTGCAATTTCTATTGAACGCCTCGCCTCATACTACGAAACATCGATAGAATTCACACGGATTTGCATAATCGCTGCAGACTTGAGCTGGCGTTCCATATTGTCTGAGTGCTTCAAGTTAGTAAATTATGCTTGGATATTCAAAACGGCTTTTACCACCTCAGAATGGGCGCTATTTCGAGATCTCACAACGTAGTGCAGGAGAATGTGTAGCATTCACTCAAAGGCAGGTTGATATTCCACACAAAAGAGTTTGTTGTTAGACCAACTGGTCGCCGATGCCTCTCTCAGTGGATCGGATTACCTCGGATAATACTCATGTTAGGGGGAGATCACCAATTTGTTTTTAAATAAACCTGGCTCAGTTAATAACCGTTTTCTTGATGCAATGGGAAAACTCAACCATTTGCGACATATCCATTAAAACTGCAATATCGCCATTGATCAGTCGATTTTACATCTTAATTCCTTTATTAAAGTAAATCTTTGCGGTCCTATTTATTGTTCACAGCTCAGTTATGTTAACATTTTTATAACGGTACAAAATCAAAGGCGCCCTGTATTTCTTATCATTTCGGTCAGCGGATCAATCACACAAAACCATCTTTTCAATGCCATCTTTAATCGTCATTCATAGAATTATCTACTAGTATGTTCCTTTGTCCACCCAAAGCCGATTTTAATTTTGTCCTTGTCTTAACACTGAGAGAGTGCAACTGTCTGTATACCATTCCCCAATTCGTCTTCATCTTGGTCCAACTCGTCAGTATTCCGTTTTTGTCCCCAGTTGCTTCCAGCTTTGCATGTATTTGGCCAAAGCAACGACTAACCTCTATGGCAGTAATCCCAAGACCCTCTCACAGACTTTGCTTCTCTCACGGAGGCACTTAAGCTCTGAGTCTCGCCTACTCTAATCTATTAGAGACCCTACAGATCCATTCTCAAATCCATGCTTCTTTAAGTGAGATGATCCGACAGGTTTCCGTTGATTAATGATCTCTACACACAGATTTACATGATCCTCTTAAATTGATGCTATCTTCTCCGCACATCAGCGTCTGCTCTCTTGATGAAACGCCTCCTTTTTGACGTTTATAACACAGACACGGTGCTCTTTGGAGCAAAGAGCATCTTATTCAAACCTATGGACTAAACAAATCGATGCATACTTTTATCCCTGACAAATGGTCCACCCACTGTAAACACTTCTCTATGAGCAACTTGTCCTGTGGTAGTCGAGTTTTTCGCTAGCAGAACGCTGATACGTTTGAAGAGAATTCTTCATTCCAGACACTTGGACTCGTTTAATACTCAGGCACGCTAGAGTGGAAGAATGAGAAGGAAACTTATTGAAAACACGAAAGCTGTGCCTTTGAATAATGTGCCTTTTTGGTTCATGATCATCAACAAGAGAGGATATGGGTGAAAAGCATTTGATATACATTATCTTCCTCTGTATTGTATACGTGTATACTTATCAAAGGTTGAAGCTGGTAAATGGGACCTGTACCTCAAAGTGGTCATCTCTCTCTCACTCACTCTCTCTCACCTCATGACATATATACCCTTGTAGTTTCAATATAACTGTTATACATCGGTCATTGTCATTCTAGTGATAGTAACTGCTCCAATCACAAGCTCTTATCTACTGTAGATTGATTTATTGCTCTGTTATCCGCACGTTTTGCCAAGAATTTAGCCGTGAAATCGATTCAGATTAACTTTTGTACACAAGTTGAAGGGTTATCCCACTATGGAAGATATAGCACGCGATTTCAGAAACCGTTAAGAATTGCGTTCAAGCCGATTCTCAACTTACTCTGTCCTAATTTCACCATAATAGCCTAAATTTCTTCCCTTCACTCATTATCAAAGGATGAATTTTCCTTCTTTCATTCATGCATTTTTTTGTTCCATTGATCGCTTGTTCATTTCACCTTTCACTTTTTTGGTTCTATCTTTCATCAGCAAACTAACCCATTGATGCATTCATGCACAGATTTAGTCGCTTATATTCACTCCTCCATTCGTGTCTTTGATCCTTCCTTCCTTCCTTCCTTCCTTCCTTCCTTCCTTCCTTCCTTCCTTCCTTCCTTCCTTCCTTCCTTCGTACTTTCACTCATCCATCGTACCCAAGTGGATAAGAATCTTTAGTGTCCGAACCAAGGGTAACGATGGGAAATCATCTCTTTGCAGATCCAAATCCGGACAAGTACGTGGTGAACAAGACAGAGCAAAGCACCCACAAGAGATTCGACAATGAGAAGCAACGCAAATCTAACAGGCGACGTGGCAACAAGAGGAATGCTGTTGAAACACCTTCCGCGGACGTAGAAATATTCGTAGTGGCTGATAAAGAGACAGTTGCAGTTCATGGAAATGCATCAATGGAGGGGTACATTCTTACCATAATGAACATGGTGAGTACCTGACGTTTGCAAATATTCTTATCAGATTTTAATCGCTGATAGAAATGATCTATATCTATGGACTAAACAAACACATGCATATCCCTTTAATGACAGGTAATTTCATCTGGTTAGCTTAAAAACAGAAGCTTCTTAGAGGAAAAAGATGGTAATGATGAATAAATGGATAGTAAACAATAATGATGAAAATAATGATAGTGATGATTATGATGATTATGATGATAATTATTTTTTACTTAAAACTTCACTATGGTATATAAACTAAACATACAAATACAAATCTCTCTAATAATAGATAATTTGTTTGCGGCTGACCTAATTACAGGCATTTCTAGCATAAAAAAAATGAATGAATGAATGAAATACTAAAATGACGAATAGAAAAAAAAAGAAAAAAAAATTCAATAAGAAGAATTAAAGGTTCAAAGAAGACTGCTAGTAGGATAGGAGGTCTGGGTTAGTCCATGGTTTGTTGCGCATGCATAATATGTATTAAGATTATAATTCTAATTATGATTATGATGATACAGGGATTACTGATTGCAGTACTTGTAGCACTAATAAGGTTTACCCTATACTAATATTTATATTATTATTATTAAGTTTATTTTTTATATAATTTTTTATTCGCTTATTCATTCATTCTTTTTATTAGCAATACCTGTAATTAGGCCAGCCAAATACGAATTTTTATGTTTAGTTTATATAGCAAAATAAAGTTTTCAAAAGTGTTGTCATCATTGCTTTTTATTCATATTCATGTTTGTATTTATATTTATATTTATATTTATATTGTAAATCCCAAGCCAAGCAAACTGATTTAAAAGTACCTATGCATTTGAAAAGTTTTAGCTACAGTTTAAATTGAATCTTAATGAACTGTTTGAATTATTGCAAGGGTAGGATAGTGCTCAAGCAAGTAACAGCAGAAAAGACACCGAAAGCTGTAATTTAAAACTATTCCCATAACCTTGTATTGGGCAACCTGCATGCCGAATATCCCACTCAAGTCGAACCCTCTATCCACAAACCATGCCCCAGGACAAGTCTTATCCAATCCCCACGGAGGGGAATAGGGGAAAGAGAGACTTGCTTTGTGTTTCTAGCAATGAATCAAAGTCAGAGTCTATCTGACTCCAGTGAAATTCAGAAGCGAACAGTCCTCAATGACAGATGGGCTGGTTAGGGCTCACTGACACACCATTGCAATCGATCAATGCAAGAGAATGAGATTTTCGCACTTCCTTGGTGCTATGCTTTGTCTACCAGCAAACGTGTCTGGTCGTTTTTGTTGGTCGTCTTTGTTGGTCGTCTTTGTAGGTAGTTTGTCGTAAAAAGAGAATATATAGGAAATATTGCAAGGCTCTTGACATTTAAAAGCAATTTTATCATCAGCTGACATTCATTTCACAACAGATACGTGAAACGAACACTCGCCAACTGCCACAAGGGTCATCATAAGTTTAAACAGTGAGCTTGCATCAGGCTAAAGGTCTGCAGAAAAATTTGCCCTTTCTCGGAGTCTTCATTCGATGTTTATTAATGAAGCGAACGATGTTTCACGATCAAATTTACCTACCCATCAGAAGTCTAAGTTCCTTTTCAAACACCTTTCTCAGGCTCTGCTAATATTGATAAAGGATGAAGTTTCGTTTTTCAATGACGATAAAGAAGGGTTAAGTCAAATCAAAATGTTTAAGTGGATTGCTAACAAAATGGCCGAAATATGAGACAATGGCGAGTCTGTGTGTTGGTTTATACAGCCTAAGGAAAAACTAGTTGCAGTCGAGCAAGTGGCAAAGGCCAACGAGCGGAAGTTCTGTGATAACTGCCATCTATTTTACATTCTGGCTTGCACGGAATCCTCAAAAATTCAAACGAGTGATTATTTTCTTCTGGCGTTAGGCACATCTGAATCAAAGGAGGAATGAACCGTCAATAAAAACGATCTTTTGCAGATGATAGCTTTCCTTTTTTCATATGAAAAGGGCTCCATATGATGTGGTTTCTGCTTGAATAGAAAATTTGCCAATTGGAAAGTCCTGGCTTCCCGTCTATTTGCATTTGAAAACAAATCGAAAGCTTGCCCCGGCGTGTTCTTTGTTTGGATGAAGATGCGACAACTGAGACAGATAGCTTGTCATTCATACATCCCATGTAATACATTTGTAAGAATTTCTCCCTTTGGCGAGGCAAACAATCTCAAGTGTACGGTGGATCAGACAGAAGAAAGTCAAGCTTATTCGTAAAACAGAGAGAGATTATAATGGAATATGGGCCCACGCAGCGCCACATCACATCACATTTGCAAATTCAGTATTCCACGATAGAAATGTCAAATAGATGTCTATGGCTTGGGGAGATCGAGAGCTGCACTTGCTGGCAATAGACAAAATCACTAGAGCAGGGTAGGGGGGTCGTGCTGTCATTGATGCAGATTCCGGCGCGATATGGACCTGCATTTTGCAGGGATTCACTTAGGCCAGCAGCGTATTCGCGTTCGAAAGTGTCAGTACTGTCATTGCTAGGCGAATGCGAATGCGAATATACAGTAACGTCAACTCTGTCTAATTCGAACTCTCTGCTCTGGGAGCGGGGTGGGGTCGTAAAAATTTTCCAAATTTTACAATTGCAAAAAATTTTGAATTGTAGGGGTATTTATTAGGAGATTTGGAGGCACCTGAAGATTTTAATCGAATTAGCAAAAAGTTCGAATTACACGAGTTCGAATAAGGCAGAGTTGACTGTATGTTCGTTCTCTCATAAATTCTTCGCATGACAACACGCTTCTTGTTCAACCTCTTCTTGTTCAACCGCTTCTTGTTCAACCTCTTCTTGTTCAACCTCTTCTTGTTCAACCTCTTCTTGTTCAACCTCTTCTTGTTCAACCTCTTCTTGTGCAGCATGAGTTAAGCATCCACAATAGGTGCAGATATATTTACAAAGACGCTTCGACAAGGAAAAATCGGTCTCGAAACCATGCTCAAATAAAAAAAAGTTGCAATTTTAATTTTGCAATTATTAAACGTGTTCTGGTCGCACATGCCATTTTATATGTTCGTGACTCGGTATGTTTTTTAGCCGTAAAAGGTCGCCATGAATATCCTGGATTGAAATGCATTATAACTCGCGCTAGCTTCCAAGAGAGACGACATTTGCTTGTGGATCTTACCCTGAGCAAGACTGTTGACAAAGGAATCGGCTCTGTTTTTTCCTGCCAGCTTAACTTGTCATATGCAGACAAATTCAAATGTCTCTGCAACCAGTGGTGTGGTCCTTTTGTTTCAAGTCCCCCTTTGTGCCATGGATTTGGGCCCACGCCATTTGAGCTCTCTCGTCGCGCGCGAAAGTCTCGCTGATTATCCATGCAGCATAGTTGCTGCACGATGCAGCATTTCTGTCTCGAATGAACAGGTTGGACGATATCAGTAATCAAGGTTCTCGGTAAATGTAGCTTGTATAAGCAGGGTTACGATAACTTCAAAAGGCAAGGGGGATTTTTATTTTCGGGCCAGTGAAAAGGGGATTTTTCTTTTGGCTTCGGATTGAAAAAAAAATTATTTTTGATAGGGAGAGCATTCTATGTGACTTCGAGCATCGTTCTGCCTCCTCGGTTAGGCTCTCTGAATTTAACCAGTGTAATTTGATTTTAATTCGAATTCTAGGTTGCTGAGATTTATCGCCATCCAAGTTTAGGTGTGGACGTCAATATAGTCGTAGCAAAGATCCTCCTGTTACAAGATGACCAGGTAGGTTTATTAGTTAGTGTTTTCTTCAGCAATGTTTCAGAGCTCCCCTTTCATGCTTTGGCTGCATCGAACGGCGATGCTAACAGCAGCATTCTTGTCTTACTTGATGACACCATCCGTGTAATATTTCCGCTATCGATTTCAATCGCCCTTTCTTGTTATCCAGATACCCTTTTGGTGGTGATTGATGCTAATTTATAACTCCTTCGGCAGGACGAGCTTGTTATATCTCACCACGGAGACAGGACGCTGCGTAGCTTCTGTGAATGGCAGTACAGTAGAGTGTGGTACAATGGCAAAGACAATAGGCGTATTCTCAAATATGATGCAGCTATACTGTTAACAAGGTATTGTATCAACCGTCGTCATTGTGTTTATAATGTGTATCGGTAGTATATATTCCTGAGTCGTTTCATCTTTTCAGACCTCGAATAATCATGACCCAAACGTAGAAATTTTTATACTTGTGCGCTCCTAACTCTATACCATGACCCTATCGTCTTCTTCCAAAACGTAAGCCTCCACTTTCGCCGTGTGCTATACTTTTATAAACGTAGTGGTAAAGGTTTATGAAAGCAGTGTCTATGTAGGATGGAATTTTTATGTTTCACACGTTCTTCTTGCATTCCACAGAAAGGACCTATGCGATAACAGAAATGCTCCTTGTGGAACAATAGGTCAGTTTTGTCTGTGTTACATACACTCTCTGTCTGTCTATGTCTTCAGACCTGGTTCTGATATGTTCACCTTCGTAAAACAGACTTTTATTCATTGTATGCCGATTCATTGCTACAAAAATGACAGATGTTCTGCCTCTGAATGCCGCCCCGAATTATCAGCATTTCTTACGCTATGATTCATTCTGATCCGAATGTCTATTGCTGTTTTGGTTCCGTCGTTAAGCAAGATTTCTCTGCGAACTTCTTCGGCACATTCTTGGAGCTTCTGTTAACAAACGCTTCTGGTTAGCGCGCCAAAATTATTTCATCTCGTGTAGACTAGGTTTGCGACTAGCTCAGTAATCACCGTGCTATCGGTATATCGCTACCTATCGAAAAACTCCAGGCATAAGAATTCGGAGGGGCTGTCACACCAAGTGGATACATCACTGCCCAATTAGCATATGTTCTCACTGTTCTTAATGGGATGTTATGTAGAAGAAATAGAAAGGTGCATCTCAACGCTGAAAACTCGATATGTTTTAAAGGAATTTCTTCAAATTAACCTGTTCTCTGACTTCATTTACCGATTTCAATAGATACCATTTTGAAAGAGGGAATTTAACTCACGTTGCACGCCCCTGTTCCCACTGAGAATTTTTCAGTAAAGAGTATATATTTTCCGTTTGAAAGGAATGGCCTACATCGGAGGTGTATGCAAGCCCAAGAGGAGGTGCAGTGTTGTCGAAGACATCGGTTTGAACACAGCTTTCACGATTGCTCACGAGTTAGGCCACAGGTAAGAAAGGCTCTCACAATGGCGCCACACACATTCCATTGTGTTTCTTCTTTCCCTTGATTATTTTCAGTCAATAAGAGTTAAGTATTTTAGTCTGCTATGTGTGTTTTCCCACAGTCAGAATGAATGGTGAGGATATTTACCAATTTATCCAAGACAGTGTTACCAATTTATCCAAGACAGTGACGAAGACATAATTCCAAAAGAGCAGATGGAACCTTGTCAAGACTGTCTAGATGTAGTTGCAACGAGTCATTAAGAATCATATTTCACAGATCATTAGCTCGGTACAGATAAACAGGACTGCGATATCTGTTCGTTATGAATTCCGATCGACCAATAATGGACGCATTCACATGTTTTGTTTTTCCCGCAAGAAGGAAGAGAAGCCCTTCTCCCAGGACCTTTTCACCCAGAAATCCAATCGTTTGTTCTCTGCTTATCTTCATTTATTGTCGCTCATTCCTAATCCATCTGCAGTGTCTTTCAGTGGACGCAATTACGTCCTGCCTTTGACTGGCCTTATCAGTTAAACAAGGGTCTGGGTAGATCTGGTCTCATTTGTCGAAATGATTAAGCACAAATCGTCTGTTTGCACACAACGCTGACAGTATTGTGCTATTCAGAGACATTCTCATCAATCGAAATGTCATCTTCAGCTGAACTTTTTGTAGGTTTAAGAAGGTCAGTTAACGTTTGCCCCATTGAAAGACATAACTGTTTGGCTAATTCAATGATAAAACGAACAGTCTAGCTTGCCTTGCCATAGATGTTATGAGATGTCACAGTTAATCTGCGGCCTTCTGAGGATATCCTGTTTGGATTACGTGATCTATGATCCCCAGGCAATTTATCTTCTTCTAGTACATTCTGATTCGCTCGTCGCGTAGCAAAGCATATCTCATTTCAGTCGAACAGAAGTCCTTTGATTCGTTTTCTATCGACACAATTCCCCCTGATTCCTGTTGATATCACTGGATAGCTGTGTTAGATGTACAACATATGTCTAATGCAAGCAGCTTCATCATTACGGAGGCTATATACTTGTAATATGACTGTCACCAAAAACTGTTTCTCAGAGAGGCCTGTACCTTTTACCTAGATGACCTTGTGGTGTATTCTTATTTTGGAGTCCATTACGAGCAAAGTTCTGTCCGAATCATTCATTTTTATCAATTGGCCCTCACGGGTGCTGTTGACCCCGGCTAGTCGCCATGCTGTCAAAACCCTCGCCACCTCTTCAGCAAAAGGCCCTTTTACCTTAAGCGCGTATGTGTCATCTTCAAGATATAAAGCCCCACGTCTAAGCTAACCAGCCTCAAAAGAACGTTGTGAAATAGGAGCATAGGTGATGTATTAGGTAGAAACGAGAGGAGTCATTGCCAATCAATATTGCCTTGTAGCACATTAGAACGAACGCAAGTGGCAGTATGCCCTTGAAATGTGGATTCTTGAGTATGGAGCGATTGACTGTCTTAACAAAAATTCTCAATAGTTCTCTAATGAAAGTTATGAGGATACAGGGAAGCAGCCGTAATGATTTATGCTTGTAGAAGTCATACGACTTAAAGAGAGGACGTTGTCAATTTGTAGTAACGGCGTCAGGACGCCAGACAGAATGGATATATTCTTTCCAATCTCGTTGCTTTTGAGCAAGTAGAATGATTAGATGAGTAGAACGTTAGATTTAAACATAATTAGACATCCTCTAATACTTTGATTTCTCACAGTTTAGGCATGCGACATGATTCCGAAGGCAATATGTGTAGAGAAAAGACCAATGGCCTGTCACACATGATGTCTCCGCAGTGGCCCGCCGTCAGTCTATTCGGCTATCTGAAATGGTCAAAGTGTAGCCAAAGCGAACTGAAGGAATTTCTCAGGTGATTTGTAAACATTCTCTTACTTCGTTTGATCTTGACTCAACGGATTACCAGCCACTTTGTTTGCCTGGACAACACGCGTCTGTAGCATGCGATCCGATTCGGGGTCAAGTGCCAGCAACTGCCAAATGGGTTCTGAAGAGCAGATAACTTGCTCGACGGATTATAGATTTTGAGAATCGAATTTAAAATCAACCAGTTCAACTGTCCTGCAGTTCATGATTAAGGGGCGAGCCTCGTAATGACAAGGCACGATGACGTATAATATTTCATCGGACTTTAACTGAATTCAAGATGAGCAAGCAATCGAAGCGAAGGCTATATAACCTCTATAGCTAAATTATTGCTTATTTATTTACAAGAGTTTCAAAGATCGTGGCATCCTTTAATCGGATAAATCTCTATTTTTCATGAAAGGCATATCGTATTCACAGTAAACCGAATTTATTAAGATTCATTCTTCCGAGTTGAAAATCAACGAGCTAGTACTGATAATGATAACTTTCCTCGTTCTATAGGGTATAGTCAATAATTCTCAAGAATCTTTTAAAGTCATACTTACTTATGACCGTCTTTGTCATTTTGTTGTACCCAGAGAAAGATTCGCCGTCTTCTGCTTGTAGCAGAGGTGTATTGTGATGGTAGATAAGGTCACCTTGCATGAAAGATAGTAAGAAGTTGTACAGTTGGAAATGAAAGTTATATAGGAGAATATTTGAGTGAAATTTTGTATGCGAAGTGTAACAGATGACAGAATGTCATTGCATCCATCAATCATCATGCAATTTCCCGATGATGTAATTGCCATGATTCATTGATAGATTACTGTCTCAATCTGTGACAAGAGCTTCTAATAGTCAACCGAAGCCTCATTGCCGTGAAACGATCAACTTATTTGCTAATGATTCATCTTTCATGTTTCAGTTCTTATAAAAGTAGCTGTGTGAGAGAAGGCCTTTCAAGGAATCAACTGCCCTATGAGACAGATTCATCGGTGTTTCCTGGTGTCATTTACGATGCAGACCGACAATGCAAGCAGCAATATGGACCTTTTGCATCTCACTGCAAACAGTTCAAGGTATATACGGCTATACTTTCACGAGCGATCAAAGATAGTCGATTCATTACGACAAAGTAGCTATTCCTTTCAATGCTGTCCCCTTAAAGTAAGGTCAAGATTTCCCAAGTGACTGTGTACCAAGCATCTATCAAAGTCTTAATTTCCCTTGAGTGCCGCCTGTCGGCATTAGTTAACTTCCTTTTTAGCTATCCTTTCAAAGTGACACATTCTTTCCATCTTTTAGTTAGCTTTGTAATCAATCAGATAAGCATTTTATCCAAACGGATGCTGCAATTCTAAGCATGGAAAAGCCAGCAGTATCGGAACGTTGCCCTTGTAGATAAATTCTATCGTCCTATTTCATGCTACAACTTCCACGCGAGGTGTCGGCTTTATCCTTATCGAATTTCGCTTCAAAAAGTTATCTATTCATCCCACTTAAGTATCAAAAACTCTCTTTTTCTCCGCATCACAGCCTTGATATCTTTCTATGATTTAAAGGACATTGATTAAATCATAAAATCCCAACCCTTGTTTTCAGTATCGACACCACAACTTATCTGTAACTATTTTTAGTTTTCTACTTGCGATAATATTTTCCATTTTCGTTATATTTTCGTTTTATGCCGGCTTCTGCATTTTCAGGCGACTGGCATTAAAATTGACACGTGCAAGATCCTTTGGTGCTTCTTGGAGGGAGACAACGAATGTGTCACCAAGCTGAATCCCGCAGCTAAGGGCACCCCTTGTGGGCCAGGAAAAGTAAGTGAAGGGACTAAATTTTAAAAGAATTTGGTGCCTCAAATACATCAAGGTTTTCGTCCATCATTATGACATTTGCAGCTGAATGAAGGGAAAGTTTTTATATCGATCGGCCAGGAAAAGTAAGTGAAGGGACTAAATTGTACAAGAATTTGGTGCCTCAAATACATCAAGGTTTTCGTCCATCATTATGACATTTGCAACTGAATGAAGGGACAGTTTTTATATCGATCGGCAAGCTCCACATCCCGGATATACCATGGGTCGAATAGTCACCACCAAAGCAAGGATTAGTTGATAAGAGAACAGATATCGTAAAGGGGAAACTGTGTGATATCAGACGAGGCTGCAAGACGGGGCGTGTCCATGATAAGGAGCGAGGTTTTTCGCTGTGACATTGCTCTCACTTCAGCTACGATTTCTCGCCAAGTTTGCCACTTTCAGCAGCAGCACATGTGAGACAGTTACACAGCTTTGCCTCTTACTTCAACATATTTCGTGTGTGCATGTAAGCCAATCTCACTCGGCATTGCATTTATAGTGTCTTTCAGCAGATGCTCGAATTCGCGTCCCATGTAGCAACCGAGGCCTGACCCCACTAATTCCGCCGTTTCTGACAGTTTATAACACCCGACAGGCTACTTTATCCGTGATCTTAAAAACTAAAGTCATCAGTTTCTATAATGATGATGCTTGGAATTGTTAGGAGTGAGGTAGTTCCCACATCTAGTACTTGATAGTGCGACTGTCTCTTTTGGATTCACCCCTCGGGTATGTTCCATCTGTTAAGGAAGTTTCACTTTCACTTGGATATTTTGCAATTCCATCATAAAAAACACCGAAAAATGTTCATAAATTGCGCATTATCTGCAATTGATCCCAGCACTGATCACATGCAAATTGAGGATTTGAATTTCAGGAATATTTCGTTCAGTCCAATTTATTTACTCGGCATCTGCTTGTGCCAAACTTGTTTGACAAGACTAACTAAACCTGATTTTTCATTCCTGTGGTGGCAGTGAGGTCATAATTACACAGTCCTAGGCAAATCTTCGTATTTCGTCAGTTTATCCAGAGATCAATGGAAAATTATAATCAGTGTAAACTCTCAGTCTTTAAGCATGCATTTCATCACCCTTATCATTTGTGGCTCGAAGCATTATGCGGTGAACCATCAAAGTTGACAACTCAAGTCCTACAAATTTGTCATTTGATCCCATCTAGTTTGTAGCATTAGTATTGTCCAGCCCATCTTGAGGCTCCTGCCTAAGGTGCTTTGTATCCTTTGATAATATTGCCTTTATAAGTTCAAGTGAATTTCCCTCGTAGCTCATATGGTCTCTCTGCGGCTTTGCCTATTAACTTATCGAAGCCCTGCCTACATTGAAGTAGGTCATCACTGCCCTCTAAACAGAAGATTACTCCTCGTAACCGGGGCACTAGATAATCATGGTCGAGGAGAAAGAGATCAGTCACAAATCGCAATTGTGCGAGGTCTATGGTGCATAACAATAAAGTTGTGTCCAACAATAGCCAACCCGTCTCTCCATCATTGCCACGAATATGAGCATTCTGGAACTGTCGTCCCCTGGGCGTTGATCTAAAAAGCGTAAACAGTAATATATGCGACACGCCATTTGTCATTCGAATGTGAGCAAGTCGTTCTGTTACCTCAGCTGACTGTTACAAGTCAATTTCCATCTTCAATGTGATAACCCTCTGAGTTACTTCCGAACATGACCGCCTAGTTCAAATGATTCGACAATTGAACTTTCCCAGAGTTTTTGTTTCAAAAAGGTCCATGAATTCAAAATTGAAGCATTGTAATTGCTGATGCCTTGTGAAAATAGTTTGACACGGTTCAGGTAAAAGGAACTTTACAAGTAAGAGGATATGGGTCCGGTTGTCCCCTTTAGCATGTTTCAGCCTTTGCAATTCAAGCCATTCAGTCCGGTGACGTACACTCTGTTTATAATGGTTTTCTCTTTAATTCCAGTGGTGCATGTACGGAAAATGTATCAGCAACAATACCATCCCGGAACAGGTAGATGGAAAATGGGCGCAGTGGTCAAACTGGACTTCCTGTACCAGGAGCTGTGGAATTGGCACCAGAAAAAGAGTACGCCACTGTAATAATCCCTTGTATGTAGCAAGTTTTTGTGCCTGACATCATTATCTCAATTTTTCTTATCTATCATTTTTACTGCACTGATTATTGTCATTTGATGTTTCAATTTCGATGAATTTCAATCATTCTTCTTAGATCGCATTTACTCTGCCTCTGTTGCAAGAGGTGCCTTTTCAAGCCTAAGATGGAACGCGAAGATTAATATTGTTTCTGAATATCATGTGGTGTCTATTCTGGTGCTAGCACTGTAGCTATATCCTTGGCATCCTGAAAATTATAGACGGACAATGCTCTTATCATCATCATCATCATCATCATCATCATCATCATCATCATAATCATAATCATAATCATAATCATCATAATCATAATCATAATCATCATTATCACTAATAAACCTGATTAGATAGATGCCAACTGGTCATGAAAATCGTTTAGCACCTCCACCGAATTCATCAAAGGAACATTTCCTCAAAGGATTCGGGTTGAGCTTTCTTTGCTACGGAGATGATTTTTAAGCCCATTGTTATACATCTATATAATAGTATTCGTTTCATCGCCGCCCCACCGCACCTTTTATTGGTATGATTCTCTACCCCGTTCCCATCACCCTGTCACCTCGAAGCTTACTCGCTTACTCGCCTTGTCTCTCCAATACTGATGCAGGTTGGTCTGATCCAAAAGGATAGTTCCACCAAGCATTATGCAAAGTCGTCTTTAGCCACCGTTTTAGAATTTTTTGCATGAATTTTTCCTTTGTTTCGATTCTATGTATTGATCCGTTTCTCATGTTCACAACAGACCATCCAATGGTGGAAAACAGTGTATTGGAAACTCGAAGGAATACCGAACATGCAATCCTCAGGTAAAAATTCACGAATGGCCCTAGGCTCGTGCATCTGGTCACGAATCCTAGCGAAATAAGCTAGCAGTTTTTTACCATTGCTCATCATTCGATCGTTGATCAATGATATATTATACTCGATTTTCCAGCTTACTTTTCAGCTCGAAAAATCTCTTATGATGATGATTTTTACGTAGGAATGTCCAGTGAAAGTTAATTTCCGAGAAGAGCAATGTGCTAGGTTTAATAATCAGACTGTCTCCTGGATTCCAGTTCTAAGTGATAGTAAGTGTAATGTTTTATTTCATTTTCATTAAAGCCAGTGTTACTCACTGCCAGCGATCTGCTTTTAGCAACGAGATAAGCGCTAATCGATGGTCGATTGTTACCCTTTACCCATTCCCCATGTCATGGCAGGAGATATATCTAGAAAACCTCTAAGTTTTGGAAGCAAATTTGTGAGTTATGGTATACATGGATCCTCTGATACGGGAAAAACTGGCAAAAGATTTCATTCCTTTGATTGTAAAGTTAATTGAAATGATTTCTCAAGAAGAAATAGAAATTTGCGGAAGTCGAGCGAGTGTTTGTTAAGATTGATGTTTCTACATCTGAGTTCTATCTGTCTTGATTTTGCCTGTCCTGAAAGCCTTTTTTTGAATTATAATCCTGTCATTTGCTTTGCTAGGAAGCCCGTGTGTATTGTACTGCAGACAAGACATGAATGATATACACAACTCAGTGAGATTCGCTGCAACTGTCACAGATGGAACTCCATGCCGTCAAGGAGTCAATGGCATCTGTGTAGATGGCAAATGCGAGGTGTGTTTTACAATCTATGCTCTGGTGTCCCACTATCTTCCGCTCCGTGTGTGCCTGTGCGAATACACCTCCCTTACCTTTCTGGCTCTAGCACCCCCTTGTACTCGTGTTTCTTCCGGAGCTTTTTCACACTCCTCTTAGCATGATTTACCTGCATCATCTTTTCATTCAAGACTATTCCATGTTTTGGACCCAAGGTAGAATAAGCACTGACTTCGATTGTCCCCTGGTTCGGTTCATGCGTCAAACAGAACTGTAATGATAGTCTTACAGAATGCGAAGTGAATGACATTTTCAGAAACTGAATCCACCAAACTCTAGTAGTGAAGGACGACGATACAGATCGTAATCTCAAATTTGCGAAAACAATTTTGATCAGATAGCAAACAAGTTTTAATGCTATTCTGAATGCAGATTTGTTTTTACCCAGTTCTTTCCGTGGATGGCTAACGTTTTTCCTGTCATTAGTTAATCCTTCTAACTCACTGCTTCAAACGAATGCTATGTTTACATAAAATCTCGCGTTCTCAAATCACCGGTACTAATTGAAGGAAATTAGGAAAATATGTAACAGGAAGACTTTGATCAGCAAGCAAGGGCACGAAGACAGCAATGAAAGAGCACCAATCAGCCAATCAGATACCAACCAACAACAACCGGTTCTTTAAAACTGCTTTTTCAACCAGCAATTAGGCCCCTGATGAGCTTTGGCAAAACAGGAAATTAGCAGAAAACCACTTTCACCTTGAAATGTCATTCCCAAATTGAATTAGTGGGAAAAAATGCCAAAGGTTCGCTTCCAAGAGTCAAGGAAAAGAAAGAGATCAAGTATAGGCAGTGTCTGATAACTTCGATATCGATGCGTTTGCAGTGTCGCATTTAGTGAGCTAAAATAGCATTATTTTCAAATGCTTAGTTTTTTCAATTCTGGCTCAAATCGTATCGAGCTATGTATATCGCACATGAGGGAATTAGCATAATTACTGTGAAGGCTTCAAGGAAGATGGAGACATTGTTTCACTAGGCGTTCGAATGAATGGGTCATTATGTAACTGGAAGTTGTGATAGAAGGATCCATCGTTTATCCACAATGTTTTCTCGACCCCGTTCGATTGGAGATACATGACGTTCACGGCCTAACTTCCTTCGACTGGAAGCGAAATCACAAGTTGCCCTGATGCAAAAGACGGGGCAACTTTGACGTGTTGCAGTGAAGAGGATCGTTTGAAAGGTGTAGCGTTAGCTGATTCTAGTTAGTTCAAGACACCCTGTGGCTCAGCGTGTGGAAGAAAGTCGTTCTTAAGTTGCGTGAGGGAGACACAAAATGGTATCAATAAGTAACCTAACAATTTATAGGTTTGTCAGTTAATGGTTGGTTTTCATACTTGGTTAGCAGCTTCTTTTGGTGTTAGCGTCTGGGTGTAGATGAATCCTCAAAACTAGTATTAGAAGTATTAGTGTGACCACACTAAAGTAAAATTCGGACAAAGGGTCGATTGTGTTCAAGTGGCTTCCCTTTTCATGGTTCAAAAACGTCTCTTTCTCCTTCTGCCTGTACTGGATATTGCTGCTTCGTTACGTTTTGAAACATTTCCTTTCGCCCACGTGAAGGGTCTTTCGAAACGCACCTAAAGTTGCCCTAACAAGTCGTCGGGCTACCCAAAAGTTGCATAAATCAATTCAATACCTAATTGGAGCAGTGTAAATTTGGTCCATTTCTAAACTCTCCTTCCTTAAATTCGCTCGCAGGTTGATTTACTTCCCCTCGAAATTTCACCTAAGTCTGTATGTTTTGGCCCTGATAGTAGCAATTTCAAACTTTCATTCCTCCCTCTCATTCCTCCCTCTTCCTTCCCTCTCTCCCTTCCCTCTCTCCCTTCCCTCTCTCCCTTCCCTCTCTCCCTTCCCTCTCTCCCTTCCCTCTCTCCCCCAGCTGCGAATGGATTATTTGATCTTGTTTCGTTATTTTACAGCAACTTGGCTGTGATCACCAATTGCATTCGACTCTAAAAGACGATGCCTGTGGAGTCTGCGGTGGCAATGGATCCGAGTGCAATGTAATCGAAGGGGAGTTCACGCAGATGTCCGGAGAAGGCTACGTAACTGCTGTCGTCATCCCTCCAGGTGCTCGCAGTGTTGTCGTTCAAGAGGAGAAGCCATGTGCCAGTTTTCTTGGTATGTACTCTCCAGCTTATCAAGTTAACATCTCCCATATCTGAGTAACTTTACCAAGGCCCAGGTTGTGGGAATGAGAAGGCATCGAGAACCAGTTCCGCCCGTCTTCTTAGATGCATCAAGCTTCCAGTTCATCATCTGAAATATAGCCTCCAGTTAGGCCGCCGGTCCATTCAACCATGTCAGTCTTCACCAACTTTCTCGATATTCGGATTTTCGGACAGGGCACATATTAACAGAAGTTTATGCAACATTATAATCATAAAATCATTTGCAAAAAGTATTATTATTGATATAGTATTTCCACAATTTCAAATTGGATTACGATCTGTAACCGGGTCACAAGCAGTTAATTTTCAGCCTTGCGACTAATAAAAAGGGACAAAGCCTCCAACATGCAATCTTAGGTCTTTACTTGTTTCCTAGAAATGCGATGGCAGGGTACCAACATAAATTTACGATCGAAAGTTTTTATCGATAGATTTTGCCTTTCCAATGTAGCAGTAGTGACGTAATACAACAGATCCCAAGTGTTTCAAGTCATACCTAGGCTAGAGGGAAGTCAAATCGTGAGCATTATAAGTGAGGAAATCGACGGGAAACCACTTCAGAAAAATCCACCTCCCAACTCAGAGCCCTGCCTCCGGTTTTGCTAATCTTGAAATGGAGTAGGCCATGTTGTCTTTGACTGACATCAACTTGAGGTCAAGAAGAATGTCATCTATGAACCCATGCTTCCTTTGTGTGCTTTTTCATGCGTTGAGCCATTCATTCTGGTCAATCTACTCATGTAATAAACCAATTCGTTCGAATTTCAATCAACAAGATCATCCCCCCTTTATTTGATCGGTTAATTAATTAATTGATTTGTCAATTATTTATTTGCCATATCCTTCTGCTTTATTAAGTTCATTCAATTTTAGTTATTTGCATTTTATTCTTTCTTTCAATCATTAGTTTGTACGAATTTAATGAATTTTTTAAAGTAGGATTTGGTGGAAATCTCCTAAATGGATAAAATTTGCCTTGCCACCAAGAAAGCTATTTCCAAAGGTGGCATTTGCCGTTTTAGCTCAACGTCAGTAATGGTAATATCGAGTCGAGCCATCTTATGCATCTACTGGGCGTACGAAGGAATTCGTCAGTCGTTCTGCAAGATGCACCCGAAACGTTTACGTCGAAGAAATTTTCATATTTCGATGGAATCAAAACGTTAGCCTCTCTCATGCTTAGACTTGAGTAGCTCATAGTGGATCCATCACGAATGAAATCTTGATGCAAAGCTTTCCTCATTTCAGCTCTCAAAGGTGAACGTGGAACGTACCATATTAATGGCAATTGGAAAATTGAGCTTCCTGGCGAATTTGATGTCGATGGTACAATCGTTCACTACCAAAGGAAAGGCACCCAGGAAACATTTTTCGCAAAGGGGCCAACAAGAGAGCCACTGCACATAATGGTTAGGTTATTTTCTCGATCAACTAATACTTCCGTTTTCATGTCCACAATGTCATGCCAGCTTTAACGTGTCCCGCTTAAAGTGGCTGTTCGTACTCGTGAATGGTCTTTAAGGACTATGTTTTAGAAGTCTGTTTGTTTTAAATCCCCGCTTTGTAATGGCAACCCCGATGACAATGACAATGACAATGATGATGATGATGATGATGATGATGGTGGTGATGATGATGATGATGATGATGATGATGATGATGATGATGATGATGATGATGATGATGATGATGGTGATGATAATAATAATAATAGTAATGATTATGATGATGACGATGATGATGATGATGATGATGATGATGATGATGATGATGATGATGATAATAATAATAATGATTATGATGATGATGATGATGATAATAATAATAATGATTATGATGATGATTACGATGATGATGATGATGATGATGATGATGATAATGATGATGATTATTATTATTATGATTATGGTGATAGTGATGATAATGATGACATTATTCGTTATGCAAAGGAATTTAGATTGGCGCCATTTGATCCTGTGGGAAACATTAAGTTCTGCTTTGCTTGACTATTGATCTGATGGAGTCTCCTCCTTTTCCTCTTCTCTAGCGGTAACTCTGAATACCCGTATTAATACTTTTAAGGTTTCCATGAAGATGACTTCGACAATGAAGTTAGTAGTTTTAATACCTAGTGACATTCTGATAACGATTTCTAACCAGCACTTATGGTTTCGAATTCTAGATTTTGTTTCAAGACTTCAACTTTGGCATTAAGTACAAATACACACTGCCTCTGAAAAGCAACTCCACTGCCACAACTGAGATTATAAAGAAGCCTCGAGGTGGCTCATATGGATGGATGCAAGGTCCTTGGCTACCCTGCCCTGTATTCTGTGGAGGAGGAATCACAAGACGAAAGCCATCCCGGTGTATTTACATCGTTGGAAGTAAAGTAAGCATTGTCCATGAAAAGTATTGCTCCGGTGCAAAGAGACCGCCAGTCAGTGAAAGAACGTGCAACGAGAAGAAATGCCCGATTGCGTAAGTGAACTCTCTTATTTATCTTTCCATAGCTAAAATAAAATCATGGATCATATTGAACACATCAACTCCATTCAACTTCTGTCCAGGCTGATACCCTATCTTGAATCAATTCAAGTTTCAATCGGTGTCAGGATAACTCAGTGGTAACATTCATTCGCATTGATTCTATGGTCAGTGGTTCGAATCCACCTTTAGCTAGACTTTCACTTAGAGTGAGGAGGGTCATCGGGTTTCTGTCATTCCAGGCGTAGGCATCACGAGGTATGGTCACATCGAGAGGAAAGACATGGACACTGCTCGATAAGCAAAAAGCTTCTCCGTGTCCATTAACAGTGGATAGAAAAATGGTTTCATTGAGCTTGGCTCTTGGTTTTTCTAACTCGACTTGCAGAGCTTCGTAGCAAGGCTTGGTCGCGTCGTTTTCTTTTCCTTCGCTCGTCTCTTTCAGATTTCTTAGATGAGAATTTCCTCTATGAAATGAAGCTATTAAGACAAAATCTTTCTGTACGTTTTTATGCAGTTTTCAGTATTACAGCAAATCCTATCCCCTCATAGATGGGCCGTTGGTATTTGGTCATCTTGCAGTAAGACCTGTGGCATAGGAAGGAAGTACAGATCTGCTAGATGCATGGCGCAACAGGAAGACGAAAAGTGGAAGCCAAGTGACCCAAAGCACTGCTCTAAGGATAAGCCAGTCACTCTGCAAATCTGTGTTGAAAAATCATGTTTTCTTAACTGGAAGAGAGGTCCATGGTCTAAAGTATGCTCCATTCTTATATTTGCGTCTTTATCCACTGAATTCATATTCAACTGTTATATTTTCAATTGTTGTATTTGAGGCGAAGCCAACTTTTATGGCGATGTTTTGGCAAACACTGCCGAGGTCCTGAATATTCCGACATTGGTTCTAAGCATTTTTTAAAGTTTACCTAAGCACCGCGCTTAAGATCTTTCACATCACCCATCAATTAACTCGCACTAGAATCGAAATCAAACATAGTTTACTTTTGCAAACTCAAGAGCATTGTATTCTGTGCAAATGGTGTAATCACAATCACCATAAAAATGAAAATAATTACACGCTCTGCAATAGAGGCAAGGACAACATTGGAGCACGATTAGGCCTGAAGCTGGCACAGTCAAGTTAAGTCGCACGCTAGAAGCGAACGCTGGGGGAGGGGGGGGGCTTGGTAAGAGAGGTAACGTACAGAATCGCGGCATCGTGAGGTAGGGGGGTTCGAACCTTTCCACATCGCATTTACCCCAGCGTTACTCCAACTACACATCCACTGCTGGGTGAACAAAGAGAGGGCGAGTGGAATCGAACACAAGGGTGCCTCGAACTTGGACCGTAACCGCACAGTAAACATGTGATCTTGCCACTATGCCAACTGCACCCATTTCTGTTACCGTCTCGAAGAATCCCACGTTCGGTTGTTTTTCTCTGGAAATCCCTCGAATGAAATATTGTGCATACTGCCATTTTAGTTTCTTTTGGTGGAAATGCCGCTCGTAATTCTTCAAAAATGTAACTGTTTGCTGAGTCGTTGCATTTTCACATAATTGTTGGTCGGAGTGCTGAGTAGATCTTATTAATCACCATAAGAGCGCCCGCTGTTTTCACTTAAGCTGTGGCTAGACTCGACAAAATGCTGGTAAACCACGTATTTAATTTTGCGTTCAATGACATTCGGCGTATTCGTTGTATGTCATGCAAGCCCGTACCATAGAATGCCTACAAAGCCATGCATTGGGTTGCCCTTGCAACGACCGAGCCACAAAGCAAGTCAAGTCTTAACTAGAAGGATCCAGTGTTGCTCAGTCCCTCGCTAACAATGCTGTGTCAATAAGTAATATCTTTTCCATCTAAAATGGCAAATTAAAGTCTTAGGCAAATAATCCTAGTGGCATATTTCTTCTGAGAATCAGTCAGCGTTTTCCAGAATTGTTGTTTTGGCACTGGCTGCGCAATATCGTACACTTGTATTCGCCTGATTCGCGAAGTTAAGTTTCCACGTATTGTCTTCTTTTGCAGTGCAACGCGCCTTGCGGTAAGAATGGAATGCAATTTCGCGAAGTGACATGTCCTTTGAAAAATGCCTGCCCAATGTCGAGAAAGCCAAGCTCAAGTCAGTTTTGCAAAACACCACAATGCTCTTATGAATGGATTCCATCAAAGTGGAGTAAGGTGAGGGTAATCCTTTATCGAAGTCGTCTTCGTAATTGCTCATTTCTTCTCTCTAGCATTTGACGATACGTTTGTTTGGTTGCTAAAAACTTTTTGTAAAGTTTTGCCGTTTATGGCTCACCATTACAGCGCAGTTGAGTGTGAATGGGAACTCGGAGTGAGAAGAGTCGCCAGCTCTCTGTAATTCCAGGGGTAGGAATCACGAGGTGTGGTCACATCGAGAGGAAGGATCTGGAAACTACTCGATAAGCAAAAAGCGTCTCAGTGTCCAAATGTCTACCTTTGGCATCTAGTTAGAAGCACATTTTTAAAAAATCATTGATTCAATTTTCTTGAACGTTGCAGTGCTCCAAGTCTTGCAGTTTTGGCATCCAAACACGAAAGGTTGTGTGCAGGGAAGCGTATTCCATGGTGGAGAATAAGGGCAAATGCGAAGCAAGCCTTAAACTTCAGTCAAGAAGGAGGTGCATGGAAAGACCTTGCAATGGGACAGAAGTATCAACCACAGCATCAACTCCAGTATCAACCACAGTATCAACCACTACCTCAGCTCAAAGCACAACACCAACAGGAATACCAGGGGCTCCTACTGCAGGTAAACTATTTCGTCACCTAAGAAACATCATTGCACATCTCAGTTTCTTCTTCAATGAGTCTGTCGAGGGAAAATGGTGGTGTATATGAAGTCAAATTCAAATGTCAATTGCCAGCTGCCACTCGCGGTTCCTGTTTCAACCACTGCCGCAAGGGCTGATGGTACGTGATCGGAACTCCTCCATTGTCTCTCGTAGATGGACAGGTGCCACCGCCATATGAAGTCAAATTATTCCAAGCTGATGATCCGATTTCATGATCTAAATCTAAACTTAAAATTGCGCTGCTTCAAAATGCGATAGGTTTTCCTTTGAAACAACCCTAGCCTCGATTGGCTATCAGTATTTTTTTCGATTATCTCTAATTTAAATTTCTTTTACTAATTGATCTTTGAGCAGAGGGTAGCTCTTTTTTATCTATGAAACCTTTTGATACAGCTATGTTTGGAAATTTGGAAAAACATATGTGCCGAAAGTGAATCTGGATTGTACTATGGAAAATTGCAATAGACAGACTTTCCGCATTTAGAATATTAAAGTTTAGGCATTGATATGTTTGATTTGACCATTCCATCACCAAGAAGATAGTCATTGACTGTAATAAATTTTTTTCAATTTTAGCCCGAATCTTGACCTTCAGAAACTGCAAGAGAGACAAGTTTGCTGCTTGGGCATGTGAAATTCTTGCTGACAAACATTTCTGTAAAAACAAGAAAGATGTGCTAAAATGCTGCGAGACCTGTCGCCGAAAATTGCCCTACCTGTAGAAGTAAAGAATTTAGAAAATATTTCAGTACACTGCCTAACAAATAGACAAAGAAGCAAGATGCATCTCCTGTTTATTTGATGGACAAATATCTTGTTATGTAAGATTCGTCATTGTTTGTGCATTTGTTTTAAGGTCACTCCAGTAATAGAAATATATTAACTTTATGTAAGTCCATACTTTTTGCATGCAGCAACACACGTTCATGAAGTCATAGGAGAAGCCGTCTTTTTGATGGTCCTCTTACTGACTTCAATGTAGATCATGCATTGATTTTCGTTACTTTGGACATACACTTAATGCGGCCCTATTCAACATTACAATCCCCCGTCTCCTCCTTGCATTGGGGCACCTTCTGTACCTTGTGTTTTACGCATGGTGCAATCCAGCTAAACTGAAACGCCCTAAGCTTAAAGTAGCGTATAAAAGTAAGGCACGGAGGTTTCGTATTTTGCTGCTGTAAGCTCCGGAATGTGCAACTTATCCATTTGCTCAAAATTTCAAAATGTTGGTTATTTTGAATAATCTTTATCCAATGTTTAGTATCATTTGTTGATACATAGCTGCTTTTATTTGTATGTTTGCTTTAGCCCGCTAACGAATACCTCGTATATGTTGATAGTTTAGTCAAGAGAATAAAGAGAAATAGGAGCATGTCAGTAAGCATTGCGAGTTTGAAGACCTGTCACCTTTAAATTCACCCTAGAAACTTAAGAAAATCAGCAAAAGAAGCTTAAGTTTGAGAGCTGTTAAGACAGGTGCAAGTCCAATAGATTTCGAAACATGCTCTAGGTATTAAGAATTGCAGCCACTCTATATGTATGTTATCGCACTGATTTGGTCGTTGTGCGAGAAAGCACAAAGGGAATCGTCCCAGTCCCATTAGCTGTGACACGAAGGCATTGGCGCCCTTTTGGTACAAGAAGCATCCATTTTGAGTTCACATGTCGCCAGCATCGCTGCAAACACGTGGATTTTCACTGACGTTTGCTACTGGTAGAACTACTGAACCATTAGGATTGTCTTTTACCTGCTGTGTTGAACGGTGTCTGGATCGCAGAAGGAAAGAGCAGATTTTAGCGTAAAAACCTAAGGACCTCTACAATCTTTCATGATTCTTCATACATATCATATAGTTTATATGGACATTATTTATAGGAAGATGTGAATCGGGGTTTAGTGTAACTGGATTAGATGGTACTCTGCGACCGGTTTATTCGATGAAATCGTTGATAATCAAATGTTAAATACTTATATTTATAAATCTATAATGTTGATATTTTATGGTAGAATATATTTTTGAATTTAATTATATTAACCATGTAGTTAATGCGTGTGATTCTGGGATCAAAAGTCATTCAATTATTTTCATTACCTTTAGCAAAGAAGTTTCAAGTACATGTTTTAGTATACTCCTATTAGGTACGTCTAGTTAACGCCAATGGTCAGTTTTTTGATCAGGCGATCGTTAATAACGGCTGCGTGCAACGTTAAGACCTGTCCTACTTCTTCTAAGAAGTGTGGAATTTCTTAGAACTCGTAGCTACTTCCTGCTCACAAAAACGACAACCACCCACTCTTGTTCTCGGGACCCCTTATTTTCTGTGTTCGTGCAAGGCTCGTCCACAATCATATCCCAATGCGATGTAGGCTACCACCTTAGTGTGGTACATGATTGGCATTAATTAGCCTGCAGCTATTAGGCACCTCAACCTAAATAAAAATCCGTCATGCCTTATTCCATGGTCTGTTTCTAGAAGATGCATATCACCATTGAATGATCACCAGTAATGGAGCCACCCAGGCCTTTTTCGGAGCTGACAACCCCCAGTCGGAACCCTTTCTTGCCCCTGAATGCGAATCAAAGGTAGACTGATCTGTTGACATTTCGGATGTAACTTCGAAACATGTCAAACCCTCGCACCTTTTGCATCATCGAGCTATAATCCAGAAAATTTATGTCCTTAAGATCTGTGTCGAAACGTCACATAGCAACCCATATACCGAACCATCATATGGTGCTATGAGCAAATCGTCATAAGAGGTATATCATCAAGAGTTTGAAAAGTGGGTTGTAAACCTGCAGATGATAAAAGCCAATCGCCCTTTCGATCTCCCTACCCCTTCTTCGGTACACCCTCTCTCTTACCTACGTCGTCGTGAATTGAATTGGTTTTCTGCGACGGATTAATGACAGGTTAACGTGGCAAATGCTCGTTGTGTAAAAACGTGCTGATACTAGTATGTGAATATGCTGTTATTTGGAAATAATTCAAACTTAGGACGTTTAGTTCTAGTAAATCCATTGAAAATATAATTGATGCCCCTGGCGTTGCTTGGAGCTCTTCAATTTACATTCACACTTGGTTTCACAAGTTTATTTAGATATGTAATTCCATTACATTTATGAATTTTCATTTTGAACAAAACAAAGTCATTTTGCCTTTCTCACTTCTTAAGCATCCATCAGAAAATCAGTTGAATTTGATACTGTCAATAAAGAAGTTAACCGGACAAGGTTATCTCAATAATGTGTATGAAAGAGGAGCATCAACCTTGTTCTACTGATAATCTCGTCATACAAAATCATTAGACCATGAATAATCTTTCATGAGTAGAGTGATGAAAAGCTCTGCTATATGAGAAAGTTATGTTTCCACATTTCTTGGCAATATCAGATATAAACACACCTAACAGTTGTGAAAAAGAGAACTAAATGAAATCAAACTGCTCTTATATGATAAAATATGCTTCATCTTACTACAAATTAAATTTGAAACGTCACAATGTTATATGAGTTCTCTGTACAAAGGTAAATTGCTGCAGAGAAAAACGGCACAATAATGCCAACTTGCACTATGTGCATAGTTAATTAATGTGATAATCATTACCTATCTATCATAACACATCTAAAGTAGTCTTGTGCTCAATGTATCTGTCTGGTATACTTTGATACAAGCTTACACCCCACTTGAGATCTTAGCTTCAAGATGTTTCTCCACAATGGGTATAATTTCCAGTAAACTGTCTATGTTGAAATCTGCCAGCTTTTTTGTGCCTTCGTTATTGCTGTTATTGATTAAAACAGTGGCTGAAATGAAATTTTAATGAAAAAGACAGTAAGTTGCCTTGAAGAATAACCAGAAATCAATTAATCTCTATTGGTAGATCCTAGCAATGAGCGCAAAAATTATAACTATAATGACATTAATTGGATCTGACAATTTCCAGGAAATCTAATCATCATAATGGAAGCCTTTCATTCAAATTCAGTTAAAACTACAATTAGAAACATCTCTATTACAAAGGTAGTTTGAAACTGGCTTGCCTGGATTACGGTTTACAATAACCTAATACAATAAGAAAGTAACAAAATAAATGTAAATATATGTCAAGATGGATACCAAATTGAAAGAATGGGGCAGGTCTAATAGGGAAGAGGGTCAGGCAGGACTGGTCCAAGTTTTATGTATGCAGCAAATTATGTAGTGGGGGGTTCGAATGGCTATAGGGGAAAGTTTGGAGATGGGGAAGCGTCTATGTTGCAGCTTGATGGAAAAGGAGTTGCACATTTCAAGAAAAGTAGTACAGGAGTTGCTGGAGATACCTAAGTCGCTGATGGAGAGATTAACAAAGTGGATAGATTTGAATTGCTTTTTGAATTCAGAGTTCAATTGCTTTTTGAGTCATGATCATTATAATCATCATAATCATCATAATCATATTCATGGTAATTATCATCAGCATAATCATCATAATAGCCATAATCATGTTCTCTTTCTTTTTGTCATCAGCCAGTGACCTCATCAATTAACCACTTTAAGTAAAAATAGCAAAGAAATTGTCATGCTTGAAGAGCGGGATGCCCAATGAACTAGGATGATAAAACTGGCTCCATAAATCATTGGCATATCTATCGGTAAATTGAAATGGCATGATGAAACAGCAACACACCAATTTTCTGGCAGAATTGATTCTCAAGCACAACAGAACCACGATAATCTAATCTGAATGCTTGATTTCGTGATACGATTAACATATTTGTAAAAAAAGGTTTGATCCATAACTTGTTGCTGTTAATAAAAATCTTTGAAAATACCACATCCTGAGGCTTAGTCATTGAAGATGACACTGGACTTACAGGAGCAAAATCAGTGGCTGCAATGGGCAACCAAGGGCTATGGAGATTAAAATTTGTTAATATTTCACCAATACCTACTGGTATTGGATGATTCAATGAATGAATGAGGGTTGATGGCATCAGAGTGCTATTTGAATGAACAAGATAACAATATGGTAGTTACTTGCTCCAGCTGATTTTCCACACAAGATATCCTTTTCATCATCCCCAACCATTATCAGTCTGCTTGGTTCTGTTTTCCATGTGTCAGCAATGTGGAGCAACGCGGCTGGGTCAGGCTTCACTGGTTTGAAGTCCCTGGTAAGAACCTAATCCATTTGAAAAAACAACACATTAAATTCTGCAAATGCAGCATTATACAATGAAGTAACAAGATGATTTCAAAACCAATGTATGGCAAAATATTTGCATTCCTGTAGCTGCATTTATATAACAATAATAATAATAATAATAGAAAAACATAGAAATGCCCATGCAGGGTAAACCTTGCTAGTACTACAAGTGATATCATCAGAAAGGGCCCTGTTTAAATCTTTGAATATGCAAAATGATACACAGGTTTGGGACATGCACCTGTGTGCCAAATAGCTGAAAAGTACCGTATTTATTTGAGCATAACACACATCTTTTACCTAAAAAATAACTCAAGTTAGGGGTGCGTGTTATAAAGAAAGGTATAATGGGAACAGTTCTTTGGATCATCTGGGGAGGAATCAGACTTTGAAGAATGTAAAATAACAAAGTCTCGTTTCTGTACTGTGTTTTTAGTTTACGTTGTCAATAAAGGATTTTTCTCATGGCCGTGCTTGTTCAACAACGTTTACCATTTGCAATCCTTGTTCTGTGTGAGAAAAGGTGGAAAAATTCTATGCCAGTTTCTGATCAAAAATTAAGGATGCATGTTATACATGCGTGCATGTTATACTCAAATGAATAAGGTATATAAAATCAATGATATTTAGCAAAGAAATAAATGCTATATCAATAGGGTTAACATCCATCAAACATCTTTTATTTTTTACAACTTGTTTCTATAACGTCTCCTTTTGCCTCTCAGTTTTGCCTATCAGCAAATGGAACGTTTAATATGAGGAAGGTCTTGCCTCCTTGCTTTCCTGAATCCTACAACTTCCCTTCGTTCAGATCTAAGATAAATAAGCTTGATCTTATTTTGCTCTTCTATTGGTTATTAGTACACGATAGCACTTGCATAGAGAAATGCAAAGGCAGTCTGAAAAGCCTGCAGGATATGTTATAATTGCTTGCTTCACAACTGACTTACAATTGAGAACAGAGAGGCCTTTCTTGAATTGATACCATTTTCAGAACACTTTTTCAAAAAATGTTCCACTGCTTCCTTGCTATTTCTGGTAATAAGTCCTATATCTAAATTTGTATTTTCTTCTATGAACTCAAAAAGCTTTTCCAAACCAGGCTGCATCCGTAAATTCTCTCTCCCTTCTGCTTCAAAATTTTCGATGATTTCCATTGCCTTCTGTTTTTCAGTGTCTGGGAGATCTGCCACATAAGACAGAATGTCAAAACGGTCGCTTATACCTAATTCTTTCCTCAGTTGTTTAAAATCCAGGCAAGGCACTGTCAAAGTGCCATCCATGTCAAAAACAAGTCCATGGAGCGATGCTCCTTTCAAAGTTGACATCATCTTATAACGGCAGCTATGGATCGATCTAAATAATCTAAACATGTAAGTATCGTTGAAAACAACGCGGGCCTTTTTAAAAGGCCGTTGAAGGTAAAAATTCTGATCTGAGTCCACGAAAATATGTCTCTCTTGTGGCTAGGCCATTCAACCATTGAATTGGATGGTAAAACCTCATATTCACGATTTCAGGGAAACCTTTGGAAATCTTTGCACCGTAAGCATATAAATTGGGGGTTTTATTTCAATTTCATCAAAGATGAGATTAAACAAGTACTTTCGGTCACATTTTTAAGCATATGTTGTAAAAACTTTCAATACCAACTCTTGAATCGATAAGGCGATCAAAGAGTCGCCGCGAAGGAGGCTTCCAAGGTATGGAATAGAGGCACGTAGTCTAGAGCAATGTTTGTTTTTTTTACTGGGATTTTGAATCTAGTGGCGATGATTATAAGCAATATTTTAGCAAATTCTTAATGTAAAATGGCCAATTAAAAGAATGAAATATACGAGAACTTGAGTGAAGATGCATCCTTCAAGGAATAAGAAGCGAATAAGACGATACCAAGGAACTAGTGTAAGTCATGCATTTACCGTGTGCAATTCCCTTATGACAAGGTATACTTCCATGTCTTTGCAGCAGAAATTTTCTCTCCATCAAGTTGATGTATCACGTTAGATGCTTCATCTGAAATTTCAAGTGGTTTTTGTATTTGTGCATTGCACCCCAACTCCCGTCTGTCACTATGGAGTATGATTAGAAGGAACTAACAATAAACTGCATAAATTTTTTCAAATTGAAAGCTTAGATTTCTTTAACTCCATTTCCTATATAGTGTGGTTGATGCCACGACAGCTCGTTTTATCCAGCATAGGAATATTTTTACATTTCATCATGTACAAAGCATGCCTATTTCATTGAAGACAGTGCATTGCAGAGACCTCATAAACATCTTTCAAAAATTGCATATTTTCTGAGCAACCAGAGAATTTCTGATTTCTAAGATTACTATGACTTCTAGTGACTATTAGCATGGTTTCCAGGGAAGCCATCTTAAATCCTTCTCCATTTGCAGCTCAGCCAATGCACACATCTATGGCCAACAGGTCAAGCTGTGGGTAATATAGGAAATTGGTAGGCCCAGGCTACCAGGTATACCCCAAGTGAAACCTGATGAAGAAGGTTCTTTCTGCAGGTTTCATTGACTGATTTTTAGGGATGTACTTAATCTTAGAATGCTCTGTTTGCTACTAATTTGGGTAGATCTTTGCCTGTCATTGCAGGCCTCCATGAACCCCCAGAGATGTCATATTTTATCATTTGCAAGAATTCTGATAAACATATTACTCCCCTTATCTGTTTCTCACTCTTTTTGATCTGAACTTTCTCAAATCTGTTCTCAACTTTGATGGCCTATGCTGAGTTCTATTTTTATGAAATATTGTGGATGTGTCTAATGTAACTGCAAACATAACAGCCTATGATTTTTTCAGGGTCTGCCTATTTTTTAGTATTCATGAGTTTGGATCCATAAGAAAAGATATTATGTGATCTTGCCTTGGCTTCTACAGCAACCTCTGATGAACCTGGATTATTATAATGCTCTAAACTACATGAAATTTGCAGATCTGTTTATAAGGCAGGTGTTTGTGATCATATCTTTGAAAGCCTCACATTTTAGAATTTTAGCAACATATCGAACTCAATGTCTCAATTTGATGGCACATTTGTTTTATCCCTGTAGGTTAGCACTGTCAATATTGGATTGGACTATGGTCTTGCTGGAAGTTCCATCACTAATGCCTCACAGCATCATGCTTCAAAAACTCGTGTATGTTATGCTTTTAGTTTTCATGTCGCCAAAAAAGCTAGAGAACCACAATTTTTTTAATAAAAATGAAGCTCGTGGGGTATTGCTGGGTTTTGCGGGGCTGGATGTGTCCATGTACCTTAGTGCCAGTCAAAGCAGGACCCATTGCAAGAACAGCCTATTTCATTTAGTAATGATTTTCATTAAAATTATTAACGCTCAATATTATTTTGCATAGTTGATAGGGCATTTTGCCTAAATATTTATATGAATCTATAATAAATGTGATGTATGTGTTTAAGAAATTAGATGTTCGCTAGCTCTCAGACGGACAGCCATGAAGCTAACAACAGTCTAACGGGATAAACACGTCTCTATTGGGACAAAAGTAAGGCTGGTTAACGCCCTTATTTTCAGCGTAGTCATGTATGGATGTGAATTGTGGACCATAAAAGTAGCAGACAGGAAGAATATAGATGCATTTGATTCCTGGTTCTTGTTATAGAACAGAAGCAGCAGGTTCTCTGTATCTGGTGAAAGATGATTAACAGGGGTTGATGGTAGGAAGGGAACCTAGCTAGGGGCAAACCATCAGGAAGGTATAGACGTGAAGCTTGACAGTCATCGCTGGCAACCCCACTTTCTTATAGAGGGATGTAGAAATGATGTGATGTATAATTTATAATCTGTTGCCATCATTATCAATTTTTCAGTGCCCCATTTCTATTTCTATGTACTTGGCGCCAAAAGAAAGAGAGAATTTGCAAAGGAAAAGTATATCAAAGATGAAAAATCTATCTGATATCTTTCCTGCTCCATTAATGTTCCTTTAGAATTGACGTAATCTGCAACTCTTTTCAAGGGTGCCTTGGATGACTTTGATTTGAAGATGGGGAGGCCTTCTTACACACACAGCAACCAAAGCTTCTCATCAGGTCCACCCAAGTCAAATATTCAGTCTGCACTGCAGGAGAGACCCTCGTCAGGAGATTCTTGTAAGGCTTGATAAATCATTTCTGAGAAATTTTTATTACTTCTTGGGTAATTCCGAACAATGGAAATTTTCCAAAGTGATGCAACATATGAAGGAATGTGCACATCCATGTGTAATCAATTTTCTTGTGTTGCTCTAAATGAACACCCCATGCACTAATTTTTCATATAAGCAACTTGGTGAATAAGAGGCAACTCTTTAATATTTGCTTGAAACTAAGCTGCTATATGACATATTCATGTATAAGCAATACAGCCACCACATTTGATTCAGATATAAGCTTGAAAGCTTCTCATTTCTATCTGGGTGCCTTACTTCCTCATTCTATCCGGGTGTTCTCTCTTCTTTGGGATATGGACTTTTTTGGTCTCTTGCTCTCTCTTGCTCTCTCTACCTCCCAGCATCTCTATATATATATATATATATATATATATATATGTATATATATATATATTTATATATATATATATATATATATGTATATATATATATATATATATATATAAATATATATATATTATAAATATATATAAATAGCCTCTGCACCGGAAATGTCTTTCTTTAGTTAGAGCTTCTTATAGCCAAAAGGGATGGAAGTCTAGATGTTGTTCAAGCAAGGTTTGCCTTTTGTATCATGGATTTTCACTGGTTAGTTTTCGTAGGCAAGTCTAAAGATAATCACAATGAGGCTACAGAAACCAAGCCATTTTGGAAGGCCTCATCAATGTTTAAATATGCAAATAAATCTGCGCAAAATTCTTTACTGCATCATGGAAACAGAGACACCACCAATGGTGCAATGGAGGGATCAGCTGAGACTTCAAACCACATGAGTAATTCAAGCCCACATTTCTACTTGCCAGGTAACATTTTTAATGTACTATGAATTCAAAGTTGTCGGCCCAAAATTGAAAAGTTACATGCATACAGAGAAGTGTCTTTCTTTTACATTTTGCACAGCCAAAAAGCAAGACAATTTTCTTACAATTTTGCCACTAGTAGTTTATGAGGGACTTGATAGATATATTGCCGTTAATGTGGAATTTTCTGTTTGCTTAGTAGTCATAGAAGCAATGCTAAGTATATTAAAGAACTTGGTGAAATTGTGCACTATTGATACCCTCATGATAACACAGTATTTCTGTCATTTTGAACCACTCCAGTAGGTTGAAGGTCAAACTATTTAGTCGTTAGTCGTTAAGCGCTGCTGTTTGAACTTGCAGAACAAAGCTAATAGAAATTCAATTTTTTCCAAAGGTGACAGAGTAATTTTCACACAGGATTCAGGAGCCCCAGGAATCCCAGTTATTTATCGAATCGAAGAAGAGAAGAGAGCTAATCCAGATAAACTCAACCTAGACAGGTAATGAATTGTTATCTAGATTAGTAATCCACGTTGAATGGCTTCCAGGTTGGTAAGAAATTTGTAAATCCTTCATCTTATGTTGGGACATGATTTATCAAGGGGATTTGATAAAGGCAGAGAGATCATAAAGGCGATAGTGTTATTCCAATCAGAGCAAGTTGAATTGTGAAGACCAGGGCTCTCTCATTCCTGTTAATCCGCTTTTCAGGGCTGGAACGTAATTGCTGCCCGGAAATTTGACATCTGACCTAAGTTTCGAAACCGATAAATCTCCTCCAGGTCTCCACCTCTCGCATGACGTGTTGCGTTCACTCTTGAACATCATTTGGACATTTTTCCAAATAGTAATGACTCCTTTCTCACTCGTGTGTATTAATTTCCCTAGCCTCATGTGAGTTTGCAGGTTTTTTTAACGATTTGCCAGTAAAGATTTGCTCGTATTGGCTATAGGGAATTTAAACAGAACACTAAAACTTAAGCGGAACCAATGTTTGAAAACTTTATTAAACTTTCGTATCTTACAAAGAGAAATTACTATGAAAATACAGACGGATATTATTGTCGCCACGCTTATTAAGGCCCAGAAATGGATAATATAATCACAAATAGATTTTTTTGTCATACTTTTTATCTTGTATGAGCCCAGGTGGAGTTTCTTGCACTTCGTATTTTTCTTCCTTTAGACGTGATCTGACAGTCTGTCCAGTTTTGGAAGGGGAAGAGAATCTGAGACTTTTGAATTTTCAACACAACTTAATCCGAAGGATTGAGAACTTATCTTATCTACGCAAGCTCATTTTTCTCGATTTGTACGATAACCAAATTGAAGAGATCAGTGGATTGTCAAGTTTGAAGTCGCTTCGTGTTCTCATGCTGGGTAAAAACAGGTCTGCGCATTTTTCTTAATCTCTCATTATTTTTTACCCTTGTAGCGGTACAACGATAAACAGGGCCAGTTAAAAGGAGTTCTGTCCCAGTTATTAATGTGCAAATATGATACGCTAGAAAGTTAACCTTCTTTCAACATAACTGTAGGTATTAAATAACTTCTTCCTTTATCTTTTATTTTGCTTTAGTAGACACAAGTTTATAGCAGCTTTAAGTAGTTAAAATGTTTTTCCAGTTTAAATATTTATATATCATTATTATTACTATTATCATTATGCTTGAAGACCTGAAATCTGACGAAACTTGCAGGCACTACGTAATCAAGAGAATAATGGCCATTGCAGTAGGAACTTCTTACTATGTCTTCTGCCGAGGGAACAAGGACTGGGACAATCCTGAACTAATTCCATTTTGAAACTTCTCATTCTTTTCTAACAGCTATTTTTCCTTCTTCTTTGTACTTCGCGTTTATTTTTGTCCAAGTAGTCAATTGTAAACTACCTGTTTTGAGAGGTTTGCAGTTGTATTCTAGTATATGTATCACAAGAAATGAAGTTTGAAGAAAAAAATAAAAAAAAATTAGACTGCCAATGAGAAAGATGGTACTTGATTTATTTCAGGACTTTTCAGATTTCGCTAAAGAACAATTTTTCTTTCTTGCTATTTGTAATGGAACATACTTGCTTCATCTTTAATTAATTTCTTGAGTCAATGTTTCAACCTGCAAATGTTGGGTTTGGCCATTCGATGCAGCTCTTTTAGTCACTGGCTTTTGTTTTCTTGGAATTTCGTATTTTTGCTATTTCAATCTATATATTCATATGTATTTATGTCTTGATCTTGATTTAACTATCCATATCTACATATACTTATGTTTTGAATTCTTAGGATAAAGAGAATATGTAGTCTCGACGATCTTTTGAAGCTTGATGTTCTTGATCTCCATGGAAACAAGGTGATCACTCTTTCCATGTTTAAGGATTTTTGCCATCAAGTTGATCAAGTTTCATGCGAAAGTCCTTTCCACGTCTCCCTTTTAGACATTGGTCCACACAGCTGTACGAGCTCTGCGATTGCTACACTGTGTATTTCACTACCATGCTCTGTCCTAGATTTCTGAATGCAAAGCAGGAAAATAACAGTTACCATTTTAAAGTCTTTTTTATGACTCGACCAGGTATGGAGCTCCGACCTACCGCGTACAAAGAGAGCATTCTGCTACTCGACCATAGATTTCTTTTTTAGTGAGTTATGTCTAGGAAGGGCCATGGAGGCCTATATCAAGCCGCAAAAATGAAAAAAGAAGAAGAAAGTGAAAGGCTAAGAGGATAGGGAGATAAGATCAAGATTACTGATCTTAGCTTTGAAAGAGGAAGAGTTGTAGGATTCAGGAATGCAAGAAGAAGGCAAGACATTTCATAAATTACACGTTCTATGGATGAATGATGATTTTTGGGATAGAGTTCGTGAAGTAGGCAGTGAAACTCGGAAAGGGTGTGAATGAGTTGAGCTTCTGGTGGTCCTGACACGCCTCAGAGGAACTGGAATGATGTCCCTGATCTCCTGAGAACAATGTCCGTTAAAGTATCTGTAAAAGATGGAAAGATCTACATCTGGTTATGATGTTTATATTGACCGCTAAAAAGGCTTTATCTTAATGTCAGGTCTGTTTCTTGTGCATTTGTCTTCCTTAATTAGAACAAACTACTTTTTCGTTCGAGAAGTACTGCACCACCTTGAGTGAATTACGTAATGGTGGCTAAACAACTGGAAACATGTTTATGCAAATTAGACGCTGATTCAATCAAAGAATGAGAAACTTTTGTTGTTTACTCGAAGCAAAATTAAAAAATAAATTCGAAGATTCGATTTTTTAAATAAAGTTTCAGAAGTTTAATTCAAAGAAGTTTTGACGCGATAATTTCAAAGCATCGAGCTTTTATGGAGTCGAGGAATAAAGTCGATGTATGCAGTTTCATGAAATCGATTTCGTTCCTGAAAAATGATTTGAATCGTATCATTTGGTTTGTTGAAGTCCTGGTGCATTGTTGCTGACTTCGTCTTCCTCAGTAGTGAAAATTTTTCAGTTATATTGAGATCAGAACTTGGAGCTAGCCATGGAAGAACGCCGATAAACTCAGGTCTGAAGAAGTGTTTAACAGAATTGCTATTTTGGCAGGTGCATTCTCGTAATGAAAGATATGAACCTTTTTTCAATGCCATGAATATCACGGATGGCCGCAGACATAATTTTATGAAGTGAAGGGGGAAATATCACATGGCTTTCATTCTTTCGTTACACAGCAGAAGTCGTCGATGTCGTTAGGCCAAGCAGCCCCTCTAAACATCAAATACATTTGTACTTTTGCGGCATAAAACCAGGAATAGACTACTTAGGGAAAAGGAGCTGTTCTCGGTCCTTCGAAATGCCATTGCTTTGGATGGTATATATGTACCAAAGACTGTCAGATTCTCGTTCGGCGTTTACCACTCAAGCTTCATATGTAAATCTTTTATTTTGCAAAAGAAGACCATTGGATTAGGTATTCCAAAATCAATATTCGACTATAATTAATATATTGATTATCAAACATGTATATCCCATGCCCGCAAGTGCCCATAGCACTACAGTCTGGTGGAAACAGAATTTGAGCAAACTTGGAAGAACGTTGAACACAGCCAGCCACCTTTCATCGTCTTCTTGCTTCCTCGTTGTTTGGGTTGTCCATCTTTACCCGCGCATATTGTATGTTCAGGCTTTGCACATTGCTGAACATAACAACGTAGCAAAATCAAACACTCGTAAATAAAAAATTTGACATAAAGCGAGTTCTTAGATGGACCGAACGAAATATGCTAGCAGCAAAGCACCAAGATCAGGGACACGGAGATATGTGGACTCTTTTGTGGCACAGACCACCATACTTATAACATTTTTCTTTACATATATACACTACATATATACACGTGTAGCTTGTATCTTTAATTTCGTAGATTTTTATTTCAAGTGATTATCGTTATGATGATCTCTTTTTTATGTTTATGAAAGTTTGATGAATAAAAGCAAGCGAGATTGCAGTTGTCGATATAAAAACGCGCCATTTTCATTAACCTTTGATTCACGATTCGTTCACAGTGTTATCATTTCACGATAAACATTTCATTATTTCCTTCCCAGATTTCAAAAATCGAGAATTTGTCTCACCTCGTCGAACTTCGTGTGTTGAACCTTGCTGGAAATGCACTCACCATTGCAGACAATCTAAGCGGCTTGGAATCGCTTACAGAACTGAATTTAAGAAGAAATAAGATTTCGTCTGCGGTAAGTTTCAAGCATCTTTCTAATTTCCATCAATTCGTCAAAAAAAGAGTTGATCCACGGACCAATTAAAGCTTTGATTTTTCGTTAGACTTTATTGTTGTCATTTAGTCTCTGGTTAACAGGTTTCACCCAGGATTTCCTTTGAATACACAGAATTCTATTCTATAGGTGTCCAAAAAACTTAGTAGTAAGACTCATGCCAATCGATCCGAGAGTCAATGGTGTCAATGGTGCGAATCCACCCTCAGCTAAACTTCCACTTAGAGCGAGTAAAGTTTCATCAGCTCCCTATTGTTCCAAACACAGGATTCACAAGGTGTTGTTGCATTTTGAGAAGGGACTTTATCACTTTTTGGTAAACAAAAACCTTCTCAGTGTCCAAAAATCTACCTTCGCACGCTAGGTATAGTTCATAAATGAAGACATGCTCAAG
>OZ032122.1:9862070-9879570 GCA_964026355.1 Pseudorhiza aurosa
ACAAGGGCATCCGGCCATAGAATCCCCAGCAATGAGCTTCATGGGATGCATTGAACGAATACGGTCAAATGGGGAAGCAAATCGGGAAGATCAGCGCTGAACGCAACAAGGGAGTAGCCAGAGAAAAGATGAAGTAATGAATTTAATAACATCTAATAGAATATGACACGTGCTTAAATTTGAAACAACTCACGCAAGGCTGATTTAATCATCGAACCGAAGCATCGAACCGAAGCATCGAATCAAATCATTGAATCAAATCATCGAACAAAATCATCGATCATCGATCATCTTACCAGATTGCGATAAAGCATCGTTGCGTATTTCCATCAACAATTGACCACGTGATGAAAACATCATAATTCGACTGTTGCAATAGCTGTGAAGGAGCAACTTGTGAGTGAGGCATTCAGAAAAAAAAACAGATCAACAAATGCAACAAGCGTTTACTGTAGTCGAAGTTCAAATTAGTTGAGTTGAGATTTGAAATTAAATAAAAACATCGCAATTTGGCCTGATTAAAGTATCAGTTGAAAAGCATGTCCAATCTTTAAATGATCATAATATGTTTTCATATTAAATAGGTGTTGATTAACCAGCCATTCGGCAAAGGTCATAGTATTCAATGTCGGTCATGTGATTTATGTGTTGTGATTTATAACTCTGAGAATAAATTTTGCTGTGATTGACATTCTTCTCTTTGTTTCTCTCTCACAAACTTGCATGTGACATTTTCAAAGCCTGTTGAAAACGTTCTCCAAAAGATTTCATACACTTTTGCATGAATTTTGAAGCCCTTCTTCAACACGATGACCCTCATAGTTAACAATGATGTACTTATAGATCGCTAAAATCGATATAAATTTATTCTAAAGCGCTGGAAAATTGCCTCAGGGAGGGATGCATATGAGCTGTGCCGAGTGGTTGAGGCACAGTGCTTCGAATCTTGTGAGGTCTACTCGCGTGGGTTCAAATCCCGTCATCGAACCACTAACAAAAGCCAACTCAGCTGTCCGTCCTTCTGAGGTCGGTAAATGAGTACTCAGAGGTAACTCGGTAATAAGTGGTAATGCGGCCAGCACACATCAGCTGGCTAGATGCCACATACCCAGCTTGCATTAACATATAAAATGGAAAAAGAAAAAGAAAAGGGGTATGCCAAATGTGGACTGTAATTGGGTATGCCAAATATGGACTGTAATAGTTTATGTCAAATATGGACTGCAAAGGGGTATATCAAATTTTCATGCCAAAATATCAATTGCGCCTGTTTATTGTGATCAAAAACCTCCAGAAATATGAAAGAAGCAACAAGAAAGGGGAAAAGTAGGCAAACACAAGTAAAGAATGGACAAATGTCAGAAAATTTAACACTTACCCATCAGATACGTAGAAAACGCCAGTTCGATCGACTGCTACGTCCGTCGGCTTACAAAAATGCTTGGAATCACTGCCAGGCTTGCCAGCTTTGCCAAGAGTCAGTAATGGCTGCTTGCTCTTCATCAAGTTATACTTAAACACCTGCAACAAAATGTCACATCATTAGCTACAAAAATGAGAAGGTTCGAAGTACTGTCAGAATCAGAAAATAACATGGCCAAATGAACAACATGATTGGATTTTGCAACTCATAACAACAAGAGAGATTCGATTGAAATATGGTCTGAACTCCACGTTTTTGAGTGTTTCGAAGAAAGTACGATCGTCCCTCACGATGAATTAGAATTTCTCACATTTTTAGAGGCAGCCGATAACTTCATCTGCAAATATGCTCTTCGCTACTGGATAGAAATTCTTAAATAATAAATAAAAATAATTAAAAATAATTAAAAATAATTAAAACTAATTAAAAATAATAAAAATAATTAAAAATAATGATAATAATAGATAATAATAATATGAATGATAAAGTAATATTAAATAACAAATAGCAATAATAATGGCAATGAATTCTCTATTTAAGGTAGGCGTGCCTAATAGCTCAAAGCTAATTAATGCTACCCATCTTGATACAATATTATCAAAAAACAAAACGGAATAAAACGAAGAGCATAAATCTATCTAAATGCAACTTAAATTTGCACAGAAAGCGTCGCAGAAGATTGAGACAGTAGGGGACTACGGGCGGAAGGGTTCAACTGCTAACTTAGGATTTTACGGCGGTGATAAAAAGCTGAACGATAATCGTTTATCTATCTTATCTATCTAAAGACAATGTGGACTACGTATGAAATAATAGAAATAAGATAAGAAATGGATACCTGATGGAGTCCAACATCTGTCAGCCAAATATTATTGGAATGATCCACTGTCAAGCCATGAGGAACGTAAAACCTGTTAGAAATATACCGACACTCGTTAGAGAAAGTTAAAAGGAGCTATGGGGACTTAGAGACCATCGCCTTGGACCTTTTAACAGTATAGCCAGAGAGTCCCTTTCCCAAAGAGTCCTTCTTCCATTTATTTCCCATTTCATGTATTTCCATGCCTGCGTCATGCTGTACATCTTATACCTGCAAGGAACTTGCAAATGGCATATAAATGCAAAGAGTTTAGATTATTTAGATACAAGTCATTATTGACACGAATAAAGACAAAGGCATAGCCTACCTATCCTCTCCCCATTTCAAGACAACTTTCCCGGTTGAGGCGTTCAGCCAAACAAGCGTAGTCTCTTTTATAGCTCTAAGGTTCTCATTCAATCTATTGTCACTATTGAACGTGCTAAAAAAGGAAGGCAACGTTTAAGAGAAGTCCTCGCTAAAGGAAGCAAAAATTGCTTTTGAGATGAAAACTTTAAAGCGAAATATCAAAGGCATGATAGCAATAAACTTTTTTGACTCTAAACGACGATTTGAAATCATTAAATTTCTGGCACAAAGCTTAATGCAGTAGCAAAAGTCAAGAAAAGTCACATTGAACTTACTCTGCATCCCACACGCGGCTTGCTCGATGGAAAACAACAACAAAACCTTTACGATCCACTGCAACGCCACTAACCTGCCCCAACTCGAGTCGTTCAGCCCATTCTGGCATCAGTGAGTACATGGATTTGTCGTCTTTGGTGCCCGCACCTAGAACAAATTCCCAAGAGCTGGAGACCCGATCATACTTAAGAAGCGAAGGGGATTTCGATCGACAGTAAACAAGCTTCAAAGAATATTACAGTATTCATTTTAGATCATAAATAGCAATTTAACCTTTTCAGAGTGTAGCGAATCGTTTTCCAAAGCATTTTTCACGATTATCTAAACAAAATTTGACTCGAGTGAGCTGTTGTTGTAAAAAACCATTGAAAGTCGTATCTCTTGCATTAACCCTTTTGAATTGAAGCTTACTGGTTTTTAGATTGCAAATGACCTGATGAAGATGCCCTTGACTGATAGAAATTAAGTCATTTCGATGCAAGGTTTATAGTTACTATCATTGTCATTATCATCTTCTTTTCAGTGGAAATACCTGTAGTTAGGGCAGCCGAATACAAATTAGCCATCATGAGAGAGATTTGTATCCTTATGTTTAGTTTCTATTCCAAAATAAAGTTTTAAAAACTATCATTGTTAGTGTTATTGTTGTTGTAGCGAAATCTACATCTACGTAGAAAAAATTCCATATCCTTTTTGGCGGAGGAAAAACTTATTAATAAAAAAGAAAAGTTGAGTCTGGCTCGCTCCCACGGAATGGAAAAATTATACAATAAATACTATAGAACTAGATGGAGCGATTTGATGATGGAAAACTTGTTTTATTAGCAAAGCGAAGACAAAATGGTAAAGCAGAATACGGGAAATGATGTCAAATTTCAAGACGGTAAATTTGCATTCTCAATCTCACAAGCTTCGCTATTCAATAAACGATTAATATTTCATTAAAAGAAGAACACAACCTTTCTTCTAAGGACCAAAGACTTATAATATGCGACTAAACTTTTAATAAATTGGTCGAATATTTTTGCATAGCAGTAGTCACTTTAAGGAGCAATGTTTACACTGACAGCGGATCCTCACAAAGTCAAGCAAGCTCAAATGCGATCTTATTTACGGCTGTATTCTAATGAAAATCGCATCAGCTGACGAGAGAGCTTTGAACGATTGAAAAGGATGGTGAAGACGGGTAGGACATGGCTTCTTGAAGAAAAACAAGTCATTCAATCATCTTCAATATATTTGGATAATAAGAACAAAATTAAATCCTAACACTGATAAGTGCGACTGAAATGCACCATCTTCTTTAAAAAAGGGTTTCTAAAAACCTCATATAGTAACTACAATTAATTAAACAAATACCCGCTAAGATAGAATTCCGAATTCTACTGCTCAATAAATAAAAACGAGTTATCTATGCTATTTATTGAAGAAAGTTGCAAATCTCCAGCTGGAGTCTTTTTCAAAGAAGAAATGTCTCTTAGCCCAGAGGTGGCCGGCCTTGAAAATAAAATAAGTTGAACCTTAAAATAAAATAAATGAAAGAGGAGGAAGGAAATAAATAATTAATTAAGGGAAATGGGAAGCTGACCAAAAACCAACGGATCCAAAGCCTACTAATAAGAGGTCATAGTTTAAAAAATACCAATGTGTCGTAATGTGCATAGATTAGCATGGAATTCGAAAATAGGCCCTTCCTTCAAAGAACTCAAGGAATTTTTTCAAATGACCAGAGCAATGCTTCAAGTGAAGTCAGAAGTCATATGCAGCTGTGCAAAACAGAACATAGAAGAACGATTTAGAAGGTAGAAGAAAGGTTTAGAAGGTAGAAGAAAGGTTTAGAAGGTAGAAGAAAGGCTAAGAAGGTAGAAGAACGATTTAGAAGGTAGAAGAACGATTTAGAAGGTAGAAAAACGATTTAGAAGGTAGAAGAACGGTTTAGAAGGTAGAAGAACGATTTAGAAGGTAGAAGAACGGTTTAGAAGGTAGAAGAACGATTTATAAGGTAGGAGAACGATTTAGAACGTAGAAGAACGATTCAGGGCGAATTAGAGATTGAAATAACTTACCAGTATCTGACACCCTATCGAGCTGGTCTGAGCCTTTGGGGAATTTCACGTTGTCATCCAAATTCCCCCATCTACAAATTCCTGGGGGCTCTTGTCGGTATTTCTTTGAATCGTAGAAGTACATTATGTAGAAATTACACATTTCGTCGTTCATAGTTGATCTGAGGAACGATCAAATTAAGAGATGAAAATAAATAACAATGTTAAGAATAACAAGTATAAGTGAGTTGGTCAAGTAGAATCTCGTAATCAAAACGAGAGTCGGGGAGCAAATTTAAACCTCATCTTGAGCCACGGAATTGTGGGAAAGGGTGGCCAGTTCCTCTCCTCGCCGCACTTTACTCAAGGTTTAAGCTCGGTGTATAGACAGCTACCATTCAAATGCAAGAGTGGATTTAAATTGACTGATGTCGCAATGTGAATGTTACTATCCATGCCATGCCCCAACTTCATGTTCAGATTGAACTCAGAGACATTAACTGGTCACGTGTAATCAATACACTTCATTGATACAAAATACGTCCTCAATACGTTATTTCAACGTTGCATAGATTCACTATAATTCCAATATCCGTCAAAATTGATCCCGATCACCAGACGCTGAGAGCAAGCAAACGATGAATAGGAATACCCAATGCATCAACCATCCTTCTAATTGAGAGTCATTCTTTTGGAATCTTCAAGGAATTTTAAAGGAAGGATCTTAAAATTTGCTTCTCCAAACTCTTTTAAATGCAAAGTGATCTAGTGAATATGCAATCTTAGCACACCATACCCGATTTTGGTCACGACATCCTTTTTCATTGTGTTGTACGTACATCTAGCCTCCTATGGAAAACGTTGCAACAGAATGACGTAATGACGTAATACGACAGCAAGCGTGATTGTAAAAAATTGAATAAGTTGAAAAAACGAGCACTTTTATTGACTACGGGAAAATAATACAATGACGATAAAAATTGACAAAAGATTTTGGTCGTACTCACTAGATGGTCTCCCGATTTGATCGTCATCTCTCTATCGACAGGATAAAATGCCTAAAAAATGACCAGTATGCTACATTAATGGAAATAAGAAAAAAAGAAAAAGAGGAGTAAAAAAGTTAGGAAAGAAATAAAACCAAACAAAGAAAGAAAAATGAATGAGAAAGGACGAAGACAGAAGGAAAAACGGAAGATGGCAGCAAAAGAAAGGATGAAAGAAAGCCCTTATAGAAAGCAGCATCTTGTTGCTGAAATGCCAATTCCCTGCAGATATAACTACTATAATTAAAATTACTAATTATTATTATCATTGAATAGAAGAAAATGAGAGGAGAGGCGCAAAAAAGGACGAAAGATAAAAGGAAAGAAAGCGGCCATAAAAAATTTTTCCACACAAGAAATTGCATTGAATGAACCTATTGTTGATCCTTAAACCTTGCCATGAATGAAAAATGATTTCCAAATGGACGGCGAACTCGCCGGACAAGCTCTTGCCGTGCTTTGGATCACAGCACAAATTAAGTTACACATGATAAATCCACCAATCAATACGTAAATAACTTGATGGGCAGCCGCAAATGAGCAAAGCTACTTGCCTCGTTTTCATACGGTTTATTTAAAGAAAACTTACTTGAGGCCTTTGTGGGTCCTCCTTATGAATCATAGTCCACTCCCCACCCCTTACTCTGTATCCGCTGACAACAGTTGCTGGAAAGAAACGAATGCAAAACATTGAAATCGCATGGTTGCAGTTCTCTGGTTTTATGTGTATTTCAAAGCACCGAAGTCAGATGCTAGGACACTGAAAAACTATCTTATGCAAAGCGACCAGTGTTATAGTCCATCCTATCATAGTGACAGCATTTCATGAGTTTTAAGCTGGAAATAAAGAGAGCTAGCCATAAGTAGATAGCCATACCTACATAGGAACTCATACATGTAGTGAATCAGCGTTCTTACCCATACATTTTCTATCTATGCCGCCATTGCAATTTTGGCTAAACTACGCAATTTTATTCATTCAATCCATTGTTGTCTCCTGTCCTACTTTCCATCAACTCATTTCCTATTCATCTACTTGAGTCTATACCAACCAACCCTTCCACTCCTATTCTAAATCGATGAACATGGTAATTTTAGCCCTTTGCTATTTGTCTATATAAACAAGTATTTCATTTCAATAAGTCAGTCAGTTCGTCAGTCATTCAGACACAACAGCACTAATCCTCGTCTCTGACTCCGTGCTCTCACCACTGAGAAATAAGACTACAAGGCAAGAATCGTCCACGCGGGTTGAATCGAATAGCAGCTTCTTAGGACCAAATTCATGCGCACATCTTGAAACTGGTGATTCCTAAATACATAGCAATACATACATAGCCATACATACATAGCCATACATAAATAGCCATGCACACATAGCAATACACACATAGCCATGCACACATAGCCATACACACATAGCCATACACACATATCCATGCATACATAGCCATACACACATAGCCATACACACATAGCCATACACACATAGCCATACACACATAGCCATACACACATAGCCATGCACACATAGCCATACACACATAGCCATACACACATAGCCATACAAACATAGCCATAAATACATAGGCATACATAGCAATACATACATAGCCAGACGTACCTAGCCATACACACATAGCCATACACACATAGCCATACAAACATAGCCATGCATACATAGGCATACATAGCAATAAATACATAGCCAGACGTACATAGCCATACACACATAGCCATACACACAGCTATATATACGCAGCCATATACGCATACCCATGCATAGGGTATATACATACATACATACATACATACATACATACATACATACATACATACATACATACATACATACATACATACATACATACATACATACATACATACATACATACATACATACATACATACATACATACATTCATACATACATACATCGTCGTCGGATTCCACTCGTAGTCCGAGTTTGGTTCCCATTCTTCCTTCAGGAATCCTTTTGATGCCGCTTGTGGGCCCTCACATGACTGAGTAGGCCCAGCCTGTGGCGGAAAAGTCTTGGACAGTAGTCACATGGCAGAGTGGCCGGCGGAGGGGTGGCTGCTTGTCTGCGCTTGCGTTCTTGGCGCTTCAGGTCCACCTGGCTCCTCCTCTCGGTTTCGAAAGCTTCTACGCCTTCACGAACTCTGACCTTCCATGAGTGTCGCTCGTGTGCAATGGGTTCCCAGTTGTTATCGGGGATATTGGCCTGCGCTAGCGATTGCTTCAGTTGGTCTTTAAAACGGCGCTTCGGGCCACCTCTGGGCCGTTTGCCCTCTGCGAGCTCCCCATACAGAATAATTTTCGGGAGGCGAGTAGGTGGCATGCGCGCAATACATACATACATAAATACATACATACATATATACATATATACATACATACATAAATAAATACATACATACATACATACATACATACATACATACATACATACATACATACATACATACATACATACATACATACATACATACATACAGACATACAGATATACATACATACATACATACATACATAACTACATGTACATACATAGCCAGACTACTACAAAATCCTGCATGTGTCATTGTAGTTGTTGTGGCTTGATTCTATAGGATTTCGGTCTGGTGGTTATGATTACATGTATCTGGAATTTTTTGGTTTGAAATGTCATTCAAGGCGTTGGTGTAACATGATATCCATTATCCATTCAATTGTAGCCAAGCCTTTGTGCATTTGGTTTATCATGTCATTGTATTACGTGTTTGTTGGGACTGCAATTGAGGGGGCTACCCTTTAAAGGGCTTTGATTATGAGTTAGGGTGATTCATTTTATCATATATAACCATGCATGCATCTCAAAAGCTCGGTTTCCTCGCCAGAGCCCGCGGGTTTTTCTCATCCTCTCACCTTCTAACTATATACAAGTCCCAAATCTGTCCTTCTTTACAGTACTGCTCTCCTGTCTGGGGTGGTGCTCCAAAATCTACTCTGTGTCTTCTCGACAAAGTCCGGTCCAAAGCCATTAATCTCATCAACAATCCTAACATCACAAAATCTCTCCAACCTCTTTCCAATCGTCGATTAGTTGGAGATCTTTCCATCGTTTATAGATACTTTCACAGGCATTGTTCTCAGGAGATCATGGAGATTATTCCTGTTCCTCTGAGGCGTGTCAGAACCACCAGAAGCTCAACTCACTCACACGCTCTCCAAGTTTCACTGCCTAATCCATGAACTTTATCCCACAAATCATCATTCATCCCTGGAACATGCAACTTATGGAATGTCTTGCCTTCCCCTTGCTTTCCTCAATCTTACAATTTGCCATCTTTCAAATCCAAGATCAATAAACTTGATCTGATCTCTCTCTCCTCTCTCTCCTCTTAGCCTTTTGCTTCCTTCTTTCTTCCTTTTTTGAGGCATTGTATAGGCCACCATCGCCTTTCCCCAACATAACTCACTAAAAAAAAAAGAAGAACAAATACATAGCCATACAGACATGGCCTTAAATACATTTTTTTTTTAGTGGCTTATGTTGAGAAAAGGCCATGGTGACCTATACAAAGCCCCAACAAAGGAAGAAAGAAGAAAGCAAGCAGCTAAGAGGATAGAGAGATAAGATCAAGTTTATTTATCTTAGATTTGAAAGATGGCAAGTTGTAGGACTCAGGAAAGCAAGAAGAAGGCAAGACGTTCCGTAGGTTGTTCTTGGGATGAATGATGATTTGTGAGATAGAGTTCGTGGATTAGGCAGTGAAACTTGGAAAGGGTGTGAATGAGTTGAGCTTCTGGTGGTCCTGACACGCCTCAGAGGAACTGGAATAATATCCCTGATCTCCTGAGAACAATGTCCGTACATAGCAATACATACATAGCTATACATACATAGCCATGCATGCATAGCCATACAACATAGCCATAAATACATAGCCATACATGCATAACCGTGCATAGCAATGCATACATGGCAATACATACATAATCATAAATACATTCACGCATACATAGCATGTCATGAGCGGGGCATTTTGAAGAGGCAAATTTTAGTGCTTACCTAGATGATGGGCATGCACTCTTGCAGCAAACGGATAAAGGGTTGGTTCTCCTTCGTAGGGGCAACCAGTATCAAGGTGCCATGCTATAACAAAGAGAGAGAAAAAATTGATTCCAACAACTTCACACTATCCACCTGGCAAAATTCCCCAAACCATTCAATCAATGCAGATAAGGAAAATATTACACAACTTTGTCTCTAGAACAATTCCATTTTCTTCATTTGAACAATCTTCCAAGTGCTAGCAACAAAATGCTAAATTCATCACAACATAGGTCAGAGTTGGTTTTCTTATGATTGAAGTAAAACTCTATTCAAAATTCATTCACCTTTTTCATGGGGTGGGATATTGGCATATCCTTCGGCTAGTATGAAGATGCCTGCTCTTAATGTCAACCTGTTATTTGAAGTAAAAAGATACATCAGTCCACCCAAAAACATTGTAATTTTCACCTTGTCCTGTCAAAATATCAATCTAATATCACTAGTCTGCTATTAATATGCTGTTGGAAATCAAACTAACAGTCTTTTGTCTGAAAATTCAAGACACAATCTAATAGCAGAAGCTGAATCTTTAACAACATGATGCAGCATGAATTTTTTCACTTACTGTCTTTTGGTAGCATGCATTACCACCCCAGAGTAGTCCTTCAAATTTGTTCCTTTAAAAATGAAGGACAAATTCCTTATGAAAACAATAATCATAAAAATTTCACATTCAAAAATTGATGCGACAGTGCATCAAAAGGCAGTTATAACAAAAGCAAAGCAGAGTTTCCTAATGGACTCCAATTACCATACAAATATATCTTCCATCCTTCCTTTCATGTTGAAAACCTACCTCAGCAACCAGAAATCCATTTTTTCAAAATATTGCAGACCAATGGCAATCAAGTCACCAGGGCCTTTATGAATAAAGCACAAGAATCATCCATAAATCATAGGCAGCTGGGAAAACCTTACCGATGAATTTATCAACATTGCCATAATGCACTTGCAACACAAGATATTTTATATTTGTTGCTGGTCCAACTTTGAAACCAACATCTAAAAAATGAAGAAAAACAACCGTATCAACAATGATAATAATAATACTATATTTTAACTGGGTAATTCAATCAGCTGAATCAAAGCTGTTATCAAGAAAATCAATGCCAAAAATAAAAGAATGCCTTGGCTTGCAACTGAGGATTGCACTGCATAGCATGAAACATACATATCATTCTGTTAAATAAAACAGCAAAGATCGGAGGAGACTAGTTATAGCTAATGCAATAGAGATAATACATTCAGAAAAAAAAAATCCCTTCAAACATGGCGGATTCTAAAAACACAAGATTTAGTTAGATATTAAGGTTAGGTTTCCCTAGAAATAGGAAAATTTAGCAGATTTTGTCACATTTTTTTATAAATCAAACCTTTTGGTAGTCTGAGAGATGGTGCATTTTTTCCCCAAGCATACAAAATATGCTGACTGCCAGATTTACACACAGGGTGCATTTCTCCACAACTCCTATAATAGAAATACCAATTACAATAAAAAAGAAAAACTGCATGGCTTTAATAGGTTACAATAGTTTTATATAACTTCAGTGCCCTATCTTTCTTATCACATGAAGACCCCCTCCGGGCATTAGTGCCAGAACAGGGAAAAAGAGTCAGAATCAGTATTGATATAACCAATGTTCTCTACCATTACAACTATTGAATACCTGCAAAAAGGGAAGCTAAAAATGGGATAGTTCCATCCATTTCGGGAAAAATTAGATGGAGAGTGGTGGTAAGTATTTTGATGGGCCGACTAATGATGCTGATGTTGATAATTTCATTTCTTACCATGCTTTATCTGCTTCAAATGGCAATTCACATCCAAACAATAGCATGTGATGAGCGGTATGCATTTCAGCATACGGCTCAAAAGCAACAAAAAACTTGTCTGAATCAACCTTTTGTCCATAACACAAGTATGTGTCGTGCTGAAAAAGGAATGCAAAGATTAATCTACATCAATTTACGAGAAAATTCAAAACAACTATTCAAATCCACCAAAAACTTGAATGATTTTTTATTAATGACAAGATTCTGTTTTTCCAAGGATGAAAAAATGTCAAGAATAACTTTAGGAAATTGACAAAAAAACTGAAGGCAGTAGAACTGATATCAGCCAGGAGGTGTTGCATATCAGAAATGGAGCACATTTGGAGAAGGTCCAAAAGCTTTGCTATCTGGAGGATATATTGAATGGCAGCAAAGGGGGAAAACAGCATTGGGACCAGTGCATTGACTAAGTTCAGGGAGTTGCAAGGCACTTTGATGAAGAAGAATTGCCTCTTAAACTGAAAGGAAAGTTTTATACTGTAATTCTGTGTGTGTGTGTGTGTGTGTGTGTGTGTGTGTGTGTGTGTGTGTGTGTGTGTGTGTGTGTGTGTGTGTGTGTGTGTGTGTGTGTGTGTGTGTGTGTGTGATAATTGCAATGGTGTATGGAAGTGAGGCATGGACCATGAGATGGAGCAAATGGCAAGATTTGAGTAGATGAATGGTATGGTAGATGCGGTGCCAATGTAACTGACACGTGAACTAGTGCAGAGCTGTGGTAGAGGTTAGAGATTCAGTTGATGCTTGAGGTCACGAGGAGGGATCGATTGAGTTGGCAGGGGCATATGCTAAGAAAGGACGAGATAGAAGGTGTAGGGGTACAGAAAGAAAGGCCAAGGTTGAAGTGGAGTCAAGTGGTGGAGAAGAATATGCAAGAATGAAGGCTGGTAAAGGAAGATTCAAAAAAAAATATGAAACGTGAAGAAGGATGTGTTGTAGGGAAGAAGGGATGAAGGAGAAGAAGGGACAACAGCCAACACCTGCATAAGCGGGGAAAATAGCCGTCAAATTCAAAGAAGATGAGAAAATAACTGGATAGCAAACTTGACTCCAACTTTATTAGAAAATAGAGAAAGCGTTGTAAGTTTTCTAGAGAGGTGGAATTTTTTAGATTGCTTCAGTTGCCTTTCCAGCAACAGTGACTTTATTGTGAACCATGGCAGGATCTGAGCCCAAAACCCCATTGCTTCCAATTCTTAACCGCTGCAAAAAGGCATCACTAACAAACGATGAATAACAAAACAATTTCTTTTTAAAATAAAAATTTTAACTCAAGAACAGGTGAAGATGCTTACTTTTTGAGGAGACACACCAGGCATCTTGATGTATGACTTAGTATCTTCATCTTTTACGTCATATTCCTCACTCCTTTTGTAACTCTCTTGTTCATCATTAGGATCATGGCGGTAACCTTCTAAAATATCATCAATGAAGGCGTAACCATTGTCATTGTCACTACCTGGATCATCAAATAGGGTGTATGACTGGTACAAAGCAGCCAATGCAAGGAAGATGGACAACTGTAGTTTTATCATCCTGAAAGATATCAGAGGCAACACATTGTTTTGTTAAACTTTTACTTCTACTTCCCTTGTATTTGTCAAGGGATGAAGTAGCCAAGTTCATGGGCATGCAGATACCCACCCCAAGTAGCTTGACTTGATTGAAACATGTGTGATAATGGATGGATGCTCTTCCTAATACAACAGATAAGAATAACAGAAAGCCACCAAGATACTTTCAGTTGATTCTTAAATGTTCTATCCATTATTCTACGGTGTCCCATTACAACAAATATGAAAATGTAGAAAGTGACAAATTCACCAGTAGAAAGAGGATTTTCCAGCAAATCTGAATAATTTGTTTTATCAGGTGTCAAATGAGAACCAAAAATTATGCCATGATTTTATCAAATGTTTTGCTTGTTGTCCAATCACAGCTGAACGGCTGTAAAAATAAACTTTTCCTATCTGCCAAAAAAAATGTTGAATGTTCACTTAAAAATATCAATGAGCTCACAGTTGTCAGCAAAAATGATCTAAATAGACAACTGGGGTAAATATGGGGGTCAAGTGTGATGACAGGGAAAGGAACTAACCATCCAACCTCACAATGCTGTGGCTAAGGATGAGTCATCATTAAAAAAGTACCATCCAAAGCCTTCTTGGAGCATGGAACTTAGCTTGATTTCAAAAATTCTAACTGCTGAACAATTTTTCGTCAAGGGGAAGAGAGCTGCAATGTTGCCACCAATTAAATGGTGTTATGGGGTAACCTACAAAACTTGCTTAGCTACCTGATAATGATGGCGAAGGAAACGAACCGTGTCTAAAGAATGAAAGGCAATGACTTTGATCATTCGGGCGAGTTTGAAAATCAAAATGGGGAAAAACCGAGGAGAGCAAAACACTGCCATGACAATAACCCATTTCATGCAGGATTATGTTGATATTGGTTGAGTTAACTGTTCTTCGTGAAATTCGCTGCCATTAAACAAACCTAAAATGTAAGACATGGGCCCGACAAATGCAGAAGCAATTTCTAGTGAAGGTATGATCTAAGCGATTCATAGGCTGTGTAAGGAAGGTTTCGAATCAACTTGACAGCGGAAGAAACTGGTTTACATCGAAACTGTAAACGTCAGAAAATTGTAATCAATTCAGAACAAGAGGCCCGAACTGGTATATTTCTTCCTTGGTAGCCAGTTCTGTCAAATTCGACTTTTTGATCAATCTTTGCGGTATATCTACCTAAAATGTTGGAAATTGTTGTTACAATTTAGTGCCACTCTCGTCTCATTGAAAAGATGGTGTAAAACTGCACATTTCTTACCTGCTTTTCAGCAAAGATGCTTGGTGAAGCTGATATGATATTTAATGAATCACTATCGAAGTTTTTGATGCCAGCGAAGATTCATTTCTTCTCGTGAGCGGCAGCTGCAATTTTTTCTTCGATAATAATTCAAAGTCTTCCGGACAGGGAAAACACAAGCAGGTGCTAACATTGAAGCGAGGCTGGTGGTTGATCCATTTAATGCGTTGCGGTTACGTGATGTTCCACACGCAATTAAGAATGCCCCCTCGGCTAATTTCACCTTAACATTCCAGATTATGCATTTTCACCAGAACTATGATACATTAACAAGTCTGTCTTTTAATGAATTTTATCATTCAAATGGTTGCAAAGCACATATTTTTATATTGTAATCTAGACACTTTCGTCGGACATTAATCATAGTTTAAAATGTTGTGTAATGGCCTAAATTGGACAATCTAGCTTAAATAGATCAAATGGGTGTTGCTTGACTATTAAGGCTACAGTTGATATTCAAAAGTTCAATATAACGCAGAAAAGTGGGAAATGATTTCGAAACACTGAAAAACTCGTCCGACATTCATTAGAGTACAATGTAGTGGCGCAGGTAGGAATTTTCGGTGGGAGGGAGGTTCGAAACCGAAAATTTTCTGACGAAAGGACGTGCCAATATAGCCTCATGCGTTCTGCCAGCAATGACGTACGGACGTGGTACCTGGCCTCTTACTAAAAGCAACAAAATCAGCTAGCCGCAGCACAGAGACAAGTGGAAAGAAGCATGCTAAATTTTACCCCAATGATAAATAATAACAAAGCTGCAAAATTTACTTGAATCAGGGGCGCTACACATGGCGACATGATTCCGTTCTTCTGTCCATCGCTGCGTTTCCCCAATCCGTCAAAAATTCTACCATTTATGCTGAATTTCCTACATTTTTAAACCCCTCCATTCTCACCGGAGACAGTTTACGGCCAGACCTTCTACTTTCTGTTTCGAACGATTTTCTATATATTGTCGAATTAAGTGTGGGTTTCGAGACAAAACTTGGGAACAATGCAAAGCGAAAGAAAGAAAATACAAATACCTAGAAACAAATCTTAAATCTAAATATAAAAAAGTTAAATTTACAAATATCGTTATAAGCACGTTCGGTGTCTTTGACAGTTCCTCCGTGGACTTCTTAGAAATGCTCGAAGACCTGAAATTCGACAAAACTGGCAGGCACTACGTAGTCAAGAAGATGATGGCCATTGCAGTAAGAAGTTTCTACTATGTCTTCTGCCGAAGGAACAAGGACTGGGACAATTCTGAACTAATGACATTTTGAAACTTCTCATTCTTTTCTAACAGCTATTAGTTTTTTTTCTTCTTTGTAATTCTTGTTTATTTTTTGTTCAAGTAGTCAATTGTAAACTACCTGTTTAGAGAGGTTTGCAGCTGTATTTAAGTATATATATCACAAGAAAAGAAGATTGAAAAAAAGAAAATAATATACCATATTTATACAGGATAACCTTTTCAGTAAAGATGTTACTGCTATCAACAAGGGTCCTGTCGAAACTACAAATTTTAAAGTTAAGGGATCAAACTTACAAGAGATAGGGTAAAAACTGTAAAAGACTTAATAATAATAAGGTTCTGAGTTTAGAAACAAAGTTTGCATATTTCCCATTTAAGATTGACAAAGTACTTTTCATTTCTGACGTCACTTGGTAGGTTGACGCTCCTTGAAAAGCGCAAGTTTTTCTTCCTGACTCACATCTCACTTTCGGAAGTACAAGGAAAGATCCATTTCCACGTGCATTTTTTGTCATGATCAAAGTTTGTGAAGATATTCTTCAGCGATTCAGTGCAGATACCATTAACTGATTTTAAGGGTCATGCTGCTATCTTCGGCCACGATTCTTTGGATTTCCTGAGAGACAAAAAGAGAAATGACTGGATTAGAAATCAAACCAAAGTAAATGACACCATTAAATCAGGAAGACTGAAAAAATGGACGTGAGTAGGACACTTGGCAAGAAGAAATGACAACAGATGGACGTTAAGACTGACAATATGGAGACCCTTGTTAGGAAAACAAATGAAGGCCGACAATGTGTGAGGTGGATCGATGACATCACAAGATTTGTATAGTGGTCAAGAAATGCCAAGGCATATTCCCTGCAGTGGGAGGATAATGCTGGATTACAGTAACAGTAACTGGTCCAAATTAACCAAAACAGCTACAGCAGATCAGCGAATTAACACTATGAGATAGATAATAAATAAAAGCACAATATAAAGCTATCTCCAGTCAAATTTCGAATAATATACGGGCGCTACTTAAGTGCATATACATAAATTTTTTCATTGACTTCCAAGAGATAAATTCTTATGACAACTCTACAGTCTTCTATTAGCCACCTTAAATGCCTAACCTGGAAAAATCTAAAACGCCGCATTTTTCTATTTAGAGCACCTTTTTATGCACTTGCGATAAAACCTGTTTTGTTGGTAAGATATCTTTTTCCTAGGAGATAACTGAAAAAACGTTATGTTAAAATTGAGTTTATGAAACGGATGGAATGTGTGCGAACCTCTATTTAAAAAAAATTGAAAGAATTGAAATCGCATTCGTCTAAGATTCAAGATTTAAAAAGGGTATTTTTGACGGAATTTGTCACGTTGTAAATTTTGTGAAAAGCAGCTGGAGACGTTCAGCTACGCCACTGGTA